>JANVCC010010406.1:29713931-29762067 GCA_025345505.1 Todiramphus chloris collaris
TTTTTTTTTTTTTTTTTTTTTTTTTTTTTTTTTTTTTTTTTTTTTCTTTCTTCACTTGAGAAACAGAGATAATTTGGCTTTAATTTTTCATAGGAGTGTTTGGAGCATTCCATCTGACATTCCAGGGCAGGTAGTGATTCATGCATATGTGCATTCTGAATATCAAATCAATAGGGTTTTGAAGTAGTCCAGAGGCTGTTGTCTTAAACCAGGGAAAATGCACTGAACTCCTTAGAACCAAGAAATGTGCATTAGCTGTATTTATTTTGCTTTCTTTACCTATACATAGGAAAAATTATAATAATAAAACAGAATACTAACATTAAAAAAATATGCAGTATGCACTGTTATTATTACTTATAATATTCAGTTGCAAATCCAGGTATCAAAAACCCAAAGAGGAATAACACAGGAGAGTGAATGGCCTGTAAATTAATCCTAAACTGAAATTATGCCATATATTGTCAGATCGTTCATATGGCATCTGACATTCAAATCTTTCATGCTGTCAATCACAGACCTGCTCAATATTTTTTTACCAAAGTAATGTTGTTACTTTGAAATATCATTCTGTGCTCAGTATGATTTTGAATGCAAGTGCTGCTGAAATTAACTAAATTAGCTAAATTCTGGTCCATCTTTGCTGTTTTAAATCCAACATAACCACATCATCTTTACTCAATTGTATGCAAGTGAAACAGATTTTTTTCTATGACAAGAAATGATACTTAGACTGAGCCATATGCATGTCTATTCTACTACAGAAAAAAATGGGCTTCGTGATAACATCAAAACCTGCTTAAATTGCTTTTGAGAACTGATCAGTCCTAAATACACATGAGTCCCGTAAAGTTTAACTAAACAAATCTGTGTGTTATTGATGGGCAGTAAGAATTGATATCATATTATACCTGCTGATGATAAATGTCTGATTTCTTTTTTAGCTTGCAAACCTAATTTTTTAATATGTAACTTTCAATGACACTAATTTATAAAACTCAAGTATATCTTGATCATACCAGAAGTATACTAAACTACTGATCTTCTCATGCAATTTTTTAACTTCCTTGAGATGAACTGGCTGGAGGTCATATGACTGAAGTCCTCTACTTCAAAATATTTTAAAATATCTCTATGAGATTAAATACCTGCTAAATAAATAGAGGAGATCATAAAATAAGTTCATAATTTTCTATAACTGTCAGATCATTTTATATCATCTATATTTGAAGTTTTGAAGGATTGTTTCCTGTATTCATATAATTAACTAATGAAGACTATTCCTGTCTCTCTAAAAAATTAACTATCACAGTTGTCTTATTATATGCTTTCCCTTAATGTTCATGGATTTGAGAGCAGAAATTGCTATTTTATTGTAATTTTTTTTTTTTCTCCCTCAGTGTACAATTTTGCTAGTTTCCACTGCTTGGTTCTTCATTGTAGTTTGGGGTTTTTTTGGTTTGTTTTTTTTCTTTTTTTTTTGTGGGGGGGGGAGTTGTTTGTTTTTGTGATGTGTTTTGTTTGGGTTTGGGGGTGTGTGTGTGTTTGTTTGTTTTCCTGGGGTGTTTGGATTGTTCATTTGGGGACTTTTGGATTGATTGGAGTTTTGGGAGTGTGAATATGTTTCTTTATTTGTTTGTTTGTGTTTCTTTTTCTTCCTCCCACATATGCAAAATAAACATAGACAGGATGAAAACTGTGACTATAAAACTGCACCTGTCCTATAACACTAAATGGTCTTCCTAGAAAAATTTCAACACAGGTTATGTAATATTTCCAATTTATTATGCTGTACTTATAAATAATGTGTTGGAAAAATAAGTAGCTAAACAAAATAGAACTTGACAAGTTTCTCTGTGAAAAACATGATAAAGGTTGTCGTCGGGGGAAAGTTGCTGTGGAAGCTTATATTGATATGGGTTTCTACCCATTTTTGAATTTAGAGAAGGAAATTTCTGAACTACAAATACCCTTAGGCCTAAATAGACGAGATTTAACAAGGTTATGTGGATGAAACTCTTTCCAACTTTTTTCCAAGATATTTCAGAAAGCTAGAAAATTGTATTGTAGTTTTTGAAAGAAGTGCAAGCAATAATTCCATACCATGCTTTTCAATGTGTTAATATATATTGACATGATGTAGATGAGCCTGAGAAATAAATTTAATTGAGAAGATGGCATCAATAAAAGACATATTTCATACTGAATTCAATCCGTGATTTTTAAATTTGCTTATCATTATGTTGAGCCCAGCTTGCAAACTACTCCACAGCCAAAATTCTCCTCGAAAAGAAAACATGAAGAAATGACCTTCCTATTAGATAAATAAGCCTCCTTAGTGTGTTTATTTCTCCATGTAGCATAGAATCATAGAATCATAGAACTGTCAGGGTTGGAAGGGACCTTAAAGATCATCTAGTTCCAACCCCTCTGCCATGGGCAGGGATACCTCCCACTAGAGTAAGTTGCTCAGAACCCCATCCAGCCTGGTATTAATATCTTCCAAGGATGGGGCTTCCACCACCTCTCTGGGCAACCTGTTACAGTGTCTCACCACCATCATGATGAAGAAATTCTTCCTAATCTCTAACCTGAATCGACCTATCTCTAGCTTTAATCCATTCCCGCTAGTCCTATCACTGCCCAACGGACTAAAAAGTCCCACCCCAGCTTTCTTGTAGGCCCACTTCCAGTGCTGGAAGGCTACAATAAGACCTCCCCAGAGCCTTCTCTTTTCTAGACTGAACAATTCCAACTCTCTCAGTTTATCCTTGAAGGAGAGGTGCTCCAGCCCTCTGATCATCTTTGTGGCCATTCTCTGGACACATTCTAGCACATCTATGTCCTTCCTGTAATAGGGACTCCAGAACTGGATGCAGAACTCCAGGTGAGGTCTCACGAGAGTGCAGTAGAGGGGGAGAATCATCTCCCTCGACCTGCTGGCCACACTCCTCTTGATTGCAGCCCAGGATATGATTGGCCCTCTGGGCTGCAAGAGCACGCTGATGGTTCATGTTGAGCTTCTCATCCACCAGTATTCCCAAGTCCTTTTCTTCAGGACTGCTCTCAAGCCAGTCACTGCCCACTGACCATATTCATGCTTGGGATTGCTCCAACCCCAATGGAGGACCTTGCATTTGGCCTTGTTGAACTTCATGAGGTTGGCATGGGATGACCTCTCCAGCCTGTCAAGGTCCATCCAGCATGTCAGTCGCCCCACACAGTTTGGTGTCGTTGGCAAACTTGCTGAGGGTGCACTCAATGCCACTGTCCATGTCACTGACAAAGATATCAAACAAGACTGGTCCCAGTACAGATCCTTGAGGGACTCCACTTGTCACTGGTCTCCACTTGGATACTGACCCATTGACAACCACTTTTTGTCAGCATCCATCAAGCCAGTTATTCATCCACTGAATTGTCCATCCATCATATCCATATTTCACCATCTAGCATCAAGTCATGTGTCTTCATGATGTATATAGGAGTGATTAAGATGGAAAAAAATAATTAAGTTTTACTGTTCTGCTAAGCTATAAACAAATACTTCATGTAAGGTTTATTTTAAACACTAGAAAACTTTAGCCAAAATAGCACATATACTAATTGGAGACCTCAGAGTTTCTGCAGCAGTAAAATATGCCTCCTGTGTGACTGTGAACACATACCATTTCCATTTGCACTGCATTTGCACTCATGACCTATGTGCATGGGTGTATTAAATGTGTATGCCTGTTATTCAGAAGAAAATAAAAAATAGTACATTGTTAGTGGAATGCAGTCATTGTTGCTGAATGAATTAAATAAAGAAAGCAGATTCCAACTTCTCCAAATAATTCCACAACTACACATCAAGTAGGGAGACAACACATTAAAATTTGACATAATAAAATTGGTACTATAGATGTATTTTTGTTGATTGAGCAGGGCCCAAAAGAAAAAACCTTCATGAATGTGCACATACATGTACATATACAACAATCAAACTATGAATTTTAAATAAATGCAGTAAGTTCTAAAATTAGCTGTCTTGCCATGTCTCTGCCACTGACTGCATATCTCTGCTAAATTATCCACAGGATCCTTGAGTATATTTTTATGGCATCAACAGGGAAATATTTAGAATTAAACTAAAAAGCTGATTTTCACATCACTAATCTTAAATGATTGTGGTGGGTTTCCCCTGGCTGGGCACCAGGTGCCCACCAAGACCTTCTATCACTTCCCCCACCCTCCGTCAGCATGGCATGCAGGAAAAGAATAAGATTAAAAGAAAAGACCCATAGGTTATGATAGATAAACATGTTATTCTCTACTTTCTGTCCACAGGCGATGTCAATCCAAGTCCAGGAAGCAGGGCTCCAGAACACGTAGCTGTTGCTCGGAGGACAAAGCTGAATGCCCCCCCATCCTCCTCCTGCCCTCTCCCTTTATAGCTGAGCTGACATGATATGGTATGGAATAGCCCACTGGTCAGCTCAGGTCGGCTGTATCCCCTCCCCGATCTTGCCCCCCGAGCCTCTGGTGCCGTGTGAGCACTGGCAGTCATAACACAGGTGTATTATCAACACCCTCCAGCTCTCAGTACTGCAGCATGAGGGGAAAAGCAGCTCAGCCAGACCCACTACAATGCTATAATTTTTTTTTTACAGGTTGGATCAGTCATTGAGATCTGCTCTTGGAAATGTTATTTTATTATTGATCATTGTCTGTTTTCCAGGAATTTAATCTTTTTAAGCAAATATTGAATACAAATTCTAACCTGAAGCTCTGAATGTGGGGTCTTCTTAAACAGGCAGCTTGTTTTAGATATTAACCACCAGAGATACCAGATTTCATATATTATGCAAATGCTGTCTAAGCTGTAGCAGATTTAATGTAACCTGTGGTTACCAATAACTTACCTTGAGTAACTAACCCTTGTTAGCTCCCTAAATACTGGTCACAAAAAATATTTAGTGTGTAATGTTGGATAAATTCTCAGTACTAGTGAAGTCAATGACATTATGCCATGAAATTTCAAATTTTTTCCCCAAACTATTAGTATGTCTACCGAATATAAACCAGATCATTATAAACAAAGATATATATACATATATATATGTGTATATATATATATTTACTCATGCAGAATCACAGAATGTTAAGGGTAAGAAGGGAACTCGAAAGATCATCTAGTCCAACCCCCCTGCCAGAGGAGGACCACCTAGAGCAGGTCACATAGGAACAGGTCCAGGAGGGTTTTAAATGTCTCCAGAGAAGTAGACTCCCCTCTGGGCAGCCTGTTCCAGAGTTCAGTGTTAGGATTCAGGAGTTGGTTAAAAAAACTTGTGGGATGGCATTCAGTTGCCTACACCATCTTGTGATTCATCGTTGCCATATTAGCATGTTCAAAACATTGTCTTTGAAATCATTATTCTGTACTTTCTTTGTGTTAAGCATGTATCATCTTCTTCAGGTGATGCAGCACTTTCAGAAAAGGCAATCACTGAAGACTGCTAGGCAATTCAAAGATGTCTATAGGGAGACAGTATCAAAGACACTGCAAGATCTAAAATTAACATCAAAGTTATTATATCTAAAAGAAAGACTTGTACCTACTACTGCTTTCACAGCTGCAAACCTTTTCATTTTAGAATATTTTGTGTATCTCATGTTGTTCACAGCGTTTCTGAAAATTTGTTTTTCCCCATGGAAGCAAGTGATTATTAACAGGAGATTGAAAAAAAAAAAGACATTTAAGTGTGCATATCTGTTGAAGTCTGGTTGGATGTGACCCAGATGCTGCTGGGTAATGGGTTTTTGAGTCTATGAAATAATTGTTACTCATCACCAGTACGTTATGCAAGACTGCAAATAATGGTTCCATTTGAAGAATTACAGAATTATCCAATCTTGTAATCATCACTAAGCAACATTCTAATTCAAAACGCTACAGTGAATGGAAGCCCAGATGTGCAGGCTTGCTGTTGTCAATCAAATATCATCCAGGACTATTTATCAGAGCAAAAAGAGGAAAACATCAAAAATATTTTTTGGACAGTTGTCAAATTTCATTCTTTTGATTCTTTCATACACCATAGTTAAACACAAGCTCTAAAAAGTTATTTACTCAGAAAAACAAAAGTGATTACTGATCTTGTGACTGTGAATACAATTTTAATGATTGCATAAAAGATTAAACCCAGAAAAAAAATCTTTGTTTCAAAACAACTGAAAAAACCCCAACCACCTCTTCTCTCTGCACTCCCTGTTTTGAACTTGACACTGTCACAGAGATTGTTTTATTTTGTTCAAATTCTTATTGCTTTCTACTGCTGTAGAGATGTTTTGCTTTTATAGTAACTAGAGAGCTTTAAGACAATCTAGAAAAGTTCTAGAATAGAATAAAATAATTTGCTGTGTAGAAAACTTGAACTATTTTTCCAGCACAGTCTCTGTTTCACCAGAACAAAGAGGGCTTAGTAAGGTTCTCAGGGCAACAGATATTTAATACCAATTGATTCTGACTTTTGCTGTTCAAAGAATGTCAGAGAAGACGATGATGCAAAGTACCAAAAGAAAGTGTAGTTTGGGGTTCCTCTAGAGGAATAAAAAAGAGAAAAGAGTCTGGATTCAAAAAGGTATATGTTAAATATGACTAAAAATTTGCATTCAGTATTTCAGTGTTGAATGGAAAAAAACCTTTGAGTGGTTGTAGTAGATGAAGTGACAAATGATTAGAGTACCTGATTCTTAATATTCTGATGTTTTCAAAATTGAATATATGAGATTAGTACTTACTCGTTTTTCCTGGGAGGCATATCCAGAATATCTGTATTTACTACAATGTACCTGTTATCTGCACCTTCCTATTTTTTATTTAAACATAATTTGAAGTACTGAATTATGTCCTCAGTGGGCGATACCTGTTGTGTTTAGATGTGATATTGGTACAAAAAATTTCTTAGAGAGTTCATCTACTTTCAGCAAAGTATTTACGGAATATGCAAAACTAAGTTGTTTCATTGAAGCTAGCAAAAACATGCATACTTGGAAGACTTCTTTCAATGGCCTTCACAATAATAATAATATTTGGAGACTGAAGAGGGTGGCTAGCTTCGTGCTGTACCATGTGGGTTAATTTTTCCTAATTCCATTACTTTTATCACAAAATATTTATCTGACACACTGCGACAGAATCACATGCAAAATAGAAAAAAATGTGTTAACTGGTTCTTTATTTTCACCATACAATATTTCTGAACGTTTTGGAAAAAAAAAAAAATTGTTTGCTGTTATGCTTTGATAGTAAATTGTTTGCATGCTGAAGTAACAACTAGATTGAACAACGCTTTCATCTGACTGTTCACAGCTGACATACAAAAAAAGATTTTAAAAAATCATCAGTGCAGAGCACTGTTGAATGCCAATATAAAATGATTAATTATCTAAAGGGAAGATTTAAAAAATCACTAAGGTATGCAGGAGAAGCAATTGAACTGAAAGTTAATGGCACTTGTAATCCTAAACCTCTTGGATGTTTTTGAATGTTCAGCTTCTACATGAATATATTACAAATAATGCTGTTGGAATACTTGGAAGATCTGTTCGTTCTCCCTTTAGTGGTCAGTGATTCTTGTGGTCAAAATTTGCCTTCCAAAAATGTGTAAACTTTAGAAGTTATCAAAGTCAGTTTATTATTTTGCCTTGATATTCCTTAATCAACAAGCAGATCTAATTTTCTGGACATATGTTAAAATTATCCATAGAAGAGAACATGTTTTTTTTGTTGTTGTTGTTGTGGGGTTTTTTTGGGTTTTTTTTTGTGTGGTTTTTATTGTTGTTGCTTTGTTTTGTTTGTGTGGGGTTTTTGTTTTGTTTTGCTTTTTTTTTTTTCATTTTGTTTTGTTTTGTTTTGTTTTGTTTCTTTATTTGTTTTTCTGATGAGCTTCTGGGTTATATTTATCTTGGCTGGACTCTTGGCCATGAAAAGAGATTTTTCTTACCAGATCTGGTATTCTTTATGAAGTGCTGCTCAAGATGTGTATCTCAAGGATAGAGATTCAGTCATCAAGTCTGTATCTTCTTTAAATAAGGATGAGTTTCAAACCCAGTATCTCAGGTTTGTGAGATTAGTCTTGGGTACAGATAGACTGTTTCTCTAACTAGGCAACATGATACATCTAAGCACATTCTCTTGAACCTCTCATCTTCCAGGAAACCTGATGCTGTTGTCTGACTTGATGATTGTTAGATTTACGGTTTTAAATGTTTTATTAGTTTTCACATATCCCCAGTGGATCTGCTTGTAAAATACTTAAACTATGTATTTTGTTTATATCAGGAATCTCTGAGGATAAGAAAAATGTCACTCCTTGTTTTCATAGCTTTGATGATTTTGGCTTACAATGTTGTGTAGGAAGAATTTCAGTGATGCAGTCTAGTCACCTAGTGCTGTGTTAGCATTATACCAGATGGCCTAAGTCACTCTTCAGTGATTAATGGTCCCCCTTGTCTTTCTTGTAATATATGAGGGATTAATAATTTTCATCTACATGGCACCTTGTTTTTAATTTTTGTTGTTTCAGATGCTGTCTATGGTCATTGGCTGTAAGTTTTCATCACTTCTATTTTTGGTAGGAAAACGCCTAGTTAGTTAAATTCTGTTTGTTTTGTTTGTTTCTTCATACTATGAAAAAAGTTTTGACAGACATTTGGGCAGGATGATTTTTCATAGGACAGAATTTCTTGTAAGGAGAGGTTTGGTTCCAGAAAGTCAATACTAAAATATGAACCAAGAACTCACCTTTCAAGAGTTTCTGATTGAGATATTTAATCAAACTTTCCAAACATTTTCCAGGTGTCCTGATAATTATGTTACAAGATAGACTTGGTCTGTCTAGCCATTTGAACATTTAATATTTTAAGTAGAGCTGCTCCAGTTGGAAACATAGAGATAGACTCTTATACTTTTTTTGGTTTTTACTTTTTTTGGTGAGTCTGCATGCTCCCCTCCTTCCCCACCTTATTCTTTATTTTTTCTCAAAGATACCTATTTTGAAGCATACAAACAAGTGCCTTACATGGCTTATTTTTCTGATTGCATCCTTTTGCTATTACTGGTTGTTAGAATATTCTTGTGTTTATGTGTCGTGTTATGTTCTTTGATGAAGAAAAGTCAGCATTCACTAGAGAGCAAATCCATTTTCCTTATGATACTGGACACATGTAAGCCTGTTAATTTCTTTTTAACATACTTTGTGTTAGAATAGGTCTGCCTGAAATTTGACCTGACTAAGAAATCATGGAATGGGATGCTGACAACATTACAGCGTTATATTTAATTAGTGAAGACAAAATCCTTCCTTTTGAGAGTCCTTAATTTCTTGCATTGATCAGTCCCTAGAAAATTCAAGGGCAAATACAATTACATCTTCAGTGTCAAAAAAGTCTGTCAAGAAATCCATTGCTGTTTGTAATTCCTGAACTTCTGGAATTTGATGTAGACAGCCTAGTGGAAAGTGCATAATTAAAATAGTTTCACTGACTTCATTGGCTTTGTTAGTCTTTGGTACACCATTTAATGGTTTGTGAAATTCAGTTTTTATGAAATATGCTTTGTTGTGGTATACTACATTAAAAATTATATATTTTAATAGAAGAAGAAAAATAAAACTGTGGTGGGTTGACCCCGGCACAGCACCAGGTGCCCACAAAGCCCTTCTATCACTCCCCCCGACCCCCTTCAGCACGGCACGCAGGGAGAGAATAAGACGCAAAGCACAGGGGTGTGGGTTATGATAGACAAGATGTTATTTTCTACTTCCCGTCCACAGGTGATGTTGGGCCGAGTCCAGGAAGCAGGGCTCCAGGAACACGTAGCAGATGCTTGGAGGACAAAGCAGAATGCTCCCCCATCCTCCTCCTGTCCTCTCCCTTTATAGTTGAGCTGACATCATATGGTATGGAATAGCCTACTGGTCAGCTCAGGTTGGTTGTATCTTCTCCCCCATCCTGCCCCCCATCCTCTGGTGCCATGTGAGCACTGGCAGTCATAACATGGGTGTGTTATCAACACCCTCCAGCTCCCAGTGCTGCAGCATGAGGGCTGGATGAGGAAAAACAGCTCAGCCAGACCCACTACAATCTCCACCCCTTATTCCATACCATTTGCGTCATGCTCAGGCCCCACATAATACATACTTAAACCATCTCTAAAGCCAGCCAATACATTATCATCAACTACTATCCCCAGTCCTTTAACAGATAGTTCCTCATTCCATGAGATTCCTTCAGTCGATGACTTGGGTCTCATCTGTCAAGGTGGATTGGATGTTCTGGACAGAAGCAGTACGTCTGATTGTTGGGCACCAACACCGGCTAGATCTTGGTCCTTCACCAAATTCACTTTCTGTTATTCCATCTCCTTCTACAGCATCACTTCCTGCAACATACAACTCACATTCCAGATTATCTTTCTGCCAAGGTCAAATCTCCTTGAGGTACACACTGGGTCTCACCATCCTCCCGCATTACCCACCAGGTATATCCAGGACCTTGAGCAAAGACAATCCCACGAATGGGTTTGCCTTTTCCCAAGGGTCGAGCTATCCACACTGCCTTCCCCAACCACCTCCCGGTGTGCACTACAGGGACCTTATCTCCTCCCACAACAGGCAGGGATTTTGTTTGGGCAGGGCCAGGACGGCTAACAGATCCTCTGCTGTTAACTAACCAGGTGGCCTTTGCTAGATGTTTGTCCCATTGTTTAAAGGTCCCACCCCCTAATGCTTTTAATGTGGTTTTTAACAGCCCATTGTACCTTTCAATCTTCCCAGAGGCTTGTGCATGATAAGGGATGTGATACACCCACTCGATGCCGTGCTCCTTGGCCCAGGCATTCACGAGACTATTTTGGAAATGAGTTCCATTATCTGATTCAATTCTTTCTGGAGTACCATGCTGCCACAAAATCTGCTTTTCAAGGCCCAGGATGGTGTTCCAGGCAGTGGCATGGGGCACTGGGTACGTTTCCAGCCACCCAGTGGTTGCTTCCACCATTGTAAGTACATGGTGCTTACCTTGGCGGGTTTGTGGGAGAGTGATGTAGTCAACCTGCCAGGCCTCTCCATATTTATATTTTAGACAACGTTCTCCATACCACTGGGGCTTTAACCTCTTGGCTTGTTTGATTGCAGCACATGTTTCACATTTGTGGATGACCTCTGTGATAGCCTCCATGGTCAGATCCACCCCTTGATCTCGAGCCCATCTCTTCCTTGATGACCCGAGGTGTCATGGGCCCATCGTTCTATAAATAATTCACCCTTCCGCTGCCAATCCAGATCCACCTGAGCCACTGCCACCTTGGAAGCCTGGTCTGCCCGCTGGTTGTTCTGATGTTCTTCAGTGGCCCGGCTTCTGGGCACATGGGCATCCATGTGGCGCACCTTCACCACCAGGTTCTCTACCCGAGCAGCAATGTCCTGCCACAGCCCAGCAGCCCAGATGGGTTTGCCTTTGCGCTGCCAGTTGCTCCGTTTCCACTGCTGCAACCACCCCCACAGAGCGTTTGCCGCCATCCAGGAGTCAGTGTAGAGATAGAGCACTGGCCACTTTTCTCGTTTGGCAATATCTAGGGCTAGTTGGATGGCTTTCACTTCTGCAAACTGACTGGATTCACCGTGTCCTTCGGCAACTCCAATGACTTGTCGTAGGGGACTCCACACAGCAGCCTTCCACCGTCGATGTTTTCCCACAATGCGACAAGACCCATCAGTGAACAGGGCGTATTGCTTTTCATCATCTGATAATGTGTTGTATGGTGGGGCCTCCTCAGCACGTTTCACCTCTACCTCGGGCGACATCCCAAAATCTTTGCCTTCTGGCCAGTTCGTGATCACTTCCAGGATCCCTGGGCGACTGGGGTTCCCTATTTGAGCCCGTTGTGTTATCAATGCAATCCACTTGCTCCATGTGGCATCAGTTGCATGGTGTGTAGATGAGACTCTCCCTTTGAACATCCATCCCAGCACCGGCAGTCAGGGTGCCAGGAGAAGCTGTGCTTCTGTTCCAATCACTTCTGAGGCAGCTCAAACTCCTTCATATGCTGCCAGTATCTCCTTTTCTGTTGGAGTATAGTTGGCCTCAGATCCCCTGTATCCTCGACTCCAAAAACCCAGAGGTCGGCCTCATGTCTCCCTGAGTGCCCTCTGCCCGAGGCTCCAGGCAGGACCATTCTTCCCAGCTGCGCTGTAGAGTATGTTTTTGATATTTGGTCCTGTCCGGACTGGCCCAAGAGCTACAGCATGCACAATCTCCTGTTCAAAAGCCTGTTGCTGTTCAAGGCCCCGGTTAAAGTCATTCTTCTTCCGGGTCACATGGTAGAGTGGGCTCACAATGAGACTGTAATCAGGAATATGCATTCTCCAGAAACCCACAGCACCCAGGAAAGCCTGTGTCTCCTTTTTGTTGGTTGGTGGAGACATTGTTGTTATCTTATTGATCACGTCCATCGGAATGTGTCGACGCCCATCCTGCCATTTTATTCCAAGGAACTGGATTTCCTGCGCAGGCCCCTTCACCTTGCTTTGCTTTATAGCAAAACCGGCCTCCAGGAAGATTTCAGTTATTTTCTTCCCTTTCTTGAAAACTTCTCCTGCTGTGTTGCCCCATACGATGATGTCATCAATGTACTGGAGATGCTCCGGAGCCCCACCTTCCTCCAGTGCAGTGTGAATCAGTCTGTGACAGATGGTGGGGCTGTGTTTCCACCCCTGGGGCAATCGATTCCAGGTGTACTGGACTCCCCTCCAGGTGAAGGCAAACTGTGGCCTGCACTCTGGTGCTATGGGAATGGAGAAAAATGCATTAGCGATGTCAATTGTGGCGTACCACTTGGCTGCCTTGGACTCCAGCTCATACTGAAGTTCTATCATGTCTGGCACAGCAGCACTCAGCATCGGTGTAACTTCATTCAGACCATGATAGTTCACTGTCAATCTCCATTCTCCATTTGACTTTTGCACAGGCCATATGGGGCTGTTGAAGGGTGAATGAGTTTTGTTGATCACACCCTGGCTCTCCAGCTGATGAATCAATTCCTGGATAGGGATCAGGGAATCTCTGTTGGTGCGATATTGCCGCCGATGCACCGTTGTCGTGGCCATTGGCACCAGCTGCTCTGCAACCTTCATTAGCCCCACTATAGAAGGCTTCTCTGAGAGACCTGGCAAGGTGGACAACTGTTCACTTCCCTCCGCCTCCAAGGCAGCAACACCAAAAGCCCACCGGTATCCTTTTGGATCCTTGAAATAGCCTCTCCTAAGATAGTCTATGCCAAGGATGCACGGGGCCTCTGGGCCAGTCACAATGGGGTGTTTATACCACTCCTTACCAGTCAGGCTCACTTCAGCCTCCAATCCTGTCAACTGCTGAGATCCCCCTGTCACCCCAGAAATACTTATGGGCTCAGCTCCTCTGTATTCTGATGGCATCACTGTGCACTGCGCTCCTGTTTCGACTAAGGCCTTGTACCTCTGTGGGTCTGACGTGCCAGGCCATCGGATCCACACAGTCCAGTAAATACGATTGTCCCTTTCCTCCACCTGGCTAGAGGCAGGGCCTCTCTATTCCTGCTCCTGGTCTGAATATTCACTGTCTGACCCCTGCTGTGTCAAACCAGAAGTCCCCTCATCAGGCTCGGTGGAATTGATTTTATTCTTCCCGTATCTGCGAGATCGTTGATTGCCTTCTTGTGCTTCAACACTGACTGCATTAATGGTCTTCTTGGATGGCCCTTTTTTAATGGCTGTCTTCCCTCTCAATTCCTGTACATGGGCTTCCAGCTTAAAGGTTGGTTCACCATTCCACTTCCTCATATCCTCCCCCTGGTCACGCAGGAAGAACCAGAGTGCACCACGTGGTGGTGGATGAGGACCACAGGAGCATGCACGAATAAATCATCTACATCAATTTCCAGTAGAAAGAGATAGATTCAATCATTTTCTCCCCAAGGTAGCCCCCCAACACAGCAAAGCCACTGATGCCAGCATGAAACACATCGCTACCATTTGTGCCAGGGTGCTCCTGAGTCCCTTCATCCTCCCTAGACAGAAGCTTCCCCAGCACATTGAAGCTATCAATGCAAAAGCAAAGCAAAGAGACATTGCTTCAATAAACATTTTGGCAAAACATGATAAGTAGTGCATGCAAACTCGGTGGCCTGCACAGGAGTTTGCTACTAATATCTAAAGCAAGCAAGCAGGCAAGCAATCAAGCAGCTGCTTGTGTCCCATGTTGGGTGCCAAAAAGGAACTGTGGTGGGTTGACCCTGGCACAGCACCAGGTGCCCACAAAGCCCTTCTATCACTCCCCCCGACCCCCTTCAGCATGGCACGCAGGGAAAGAATAAGATGCAAAGCAAAGGGGTGTGGGTTATGATAGATAAGATGTTATTTTCTACTTCCCGTCCACAGGCGATGTCGGGCTGAGTCCAGGAAGCAGGGCTCCAGGAACATGAAGCAGCCGCTTGGAGGACAAAGCAGAATGCTCCCCCATCCTCCTCCTGCCCTCTCCCTTTATAGTTGAGCTGACGTCATATGGTATGGAATATCCCACTGGTCAGCTCAGGTTGGTTGTATCCTCTCCCCCATCCTGCCCCCCGTCCTCTGGTGCCATGTGAGCACTGGCAGTCATGCCACGGGTGTGTTACCAACACCCTCCAGCTCCCAGTGCTGCAGCATGAGGGCTGGATGGGGAAAAGCAGCTCAGACAGACCCACTACAGTACCAAATCCAAGGTCTTTCTCTCAGATCTCTCCTAAATTTTAAGAAATGTTTAGAGCTATGCATTTTCATGTGTGCATACTGTCAGGTGAGGGAGTGCTCTGAGGGCTTTTTAGCTAAAAGAGAAAGCTGAGGCCATGTTTAGGAGGGGTCCATTACTGCTTACTTTAAGGGTGGATAGAATTTCTTTGAAACCTATATTTGAACTGCGTTCAGAAAGCTCACAAGAGAGAGTTGGACATAGAAAATAAGGTCTGCAAAATAATCCAATCATGTCTATTACATCATTGTGTTTAGTTGGCATCAAGTCATAAATCTTGTGGCCAACATGAAAGAAGAATAATGTTTTCCACTACCTGTATTTTGTCAAATAATACATTAATGGTAAAGAAATGTTGTAAAAATGTAAATGCACCTTTTAATAGCTTTTATTGTGATAGTATGCTTGTATGGACACAACTAGAGTACATTTTGGACGAATACCTTTAACTTCACTACTTTTCACTATACTACACATCTGTTTTAACCTTTTTCTAGAACAATTTTTCTGACTAATTTTGGTCTCCTGGAAATCATGCTCACACTGGAGTGTTTTCCATACTTTTATTTTTAGAGATCACCTTACATGATGCTTATCCATAATCCTTGAGAAACATTTTTTTCAATTACTATCATTTGCTTCAAAATTCCTGCTTTGAGACAGCAAATGTCTCTGTTACCTCACTTGTTTTTACATAACAAGTTTTTCAGAGTGATAGCAACCCTGTTTATAAAAAAAGCAAGATATTTTTATTTGTCTGTGAAATATTACCAATTTTTTTTCCAGAATACAGTGGCTATGACCAATCATGGTCATTCATCTATCTGTAAGTCCAACAATGAAGCTAGACTTTTGATGTTTATAAGAATGTTTAGGCTTATGTAACTGAAGACCTGGTTACATTTTACGACAGATCAGTTGTTAAAATAAAGACATTTCTGTAATTCATACAGGGAGGACAATGAAAATTTTCTGTAATATTTTTCCATTTCTAGCCATGTAGACGTATTGATTAGGTCTACAATTTCAGTGTGCATATGTCTGGAGGTATTAATGAGACCAGCAAACAAGAAAAAGTTATTATGGAAGTTTCCAAACCACAAATGTTAACATATTTACAAAATACCAAAGCAGATACAGTGCTGTTAACATACAAATTTTTTTCCCCTGCCTTGGTAATTTTTCATTTACATATTTATTAACTTATGCTAAATCAAGTATTTTTTCCATTGATAGGCACAGCAAGTAAATTAATTGTAATTGGTTTTATTGGAATTAATTGTAAATGGGTTTTTTTTGATAAGCCACTTATCATAGAATAGTCTTATTACTACATAGTTTTTACTCAGGCATGAAAGTTTGCATTTTAATTTCAGAGTATTTGCATTGTATTATTTTACAGTATTCCTGCATTCTTAGGAATGTTAAAATTCACTATTTAGTTTATAATTTCTTATAAATTTTAGTTAAGGCAACTGAACAAATGATTAATTTTCTGGAAGTTACATACTTTCAGTAAGATATTAACATTGCAAAAGATAAGTCAAAACAAAGATCTGATTACCAAACAGTTGCAATTGAGATCCTTTATTCAAATCCCCCTACTCAAGCAGGGTCAGTGGGAGCAGACTGTCTAGGACCATGTACACTGAGGTTCTGATTATGTCCCCAGATGGAGACTTCACAATCTACCTCATCAACTTAATCCACTGTTAGACCGCCCCCACAGACTAAAAGTGTTTTCTTGTGTTTGGATAGAATTACCACTTGAAAAATATGTGTCATCTTGTCCTGTCAGTGGGTACCACTGAGAAGAACCTAGCTACCTCTACATTGCCTCTTATCAGATATTTATACACATGGACAACCTACCCCCCAGTCATGTTATTCTTCAGGATGAACAGTCCAGCTCTCTCAGCCTGTCATCATGTGATAAATGCTCCAGTACCTTAACGATCTTCACGTCCCTTCACTGTACTCTCAACAGCATGTCCCTACTCACCTGTATTGGGAAGCTCATAACCAGACACAGTGTTGCATGTGTGACCTCACCAGTGCTGAACAGAGGTGAAGGATCACTTGGACATGTGGGACCAGACAAGATGCATCACAGAGCTCTGAGGGAACTGGCAGATGTAGTTGTCAAGCCACTCTCCATGATATTTGAAAAGTCATGACAGTCAGGTGAAGTCCCTGCTGACTGAAAAAGAGGAAACATAGCAGCCATCTTAAAAAGGGTGAAAAAGAGGACCCCAGGAACTACCAAGCTGTCAATCTCACCTTTGTGGCTGTGAAGATCATGGAACAGATCCTCCTAGAAGCTATGCTAAGGCACATGGAAGACAGGGATGTGATTTGTCACAGACAGCATGTCTTCACTAAGAGCAAGTCCTGCTTGACCAACCTAGTAGCTTTCTGTGATGGAGTAACTACATCAGTAACTACATCAGTGGACAAGGAAAGAGCTATGGATGTCATCTATCTGGACTTCTGTAAGGCCTTTGACATGGTCCCCCATACCAAACTCTCTCTAAATCAGAGAAATATAGATTTGATGGCTGGACTGTTTGGTGGATAAGGAACTGGTTGTATGGTCACATCCAGAGCGTAGTGGTCAAGGTCTCAGTGTCCAGATGGAAGTCAGTGATGTGCTGTGAACCTCATGAGATTTAACAAGGCCATGTGTAAGGTCTTGAACCTGGGTTGGGGCAACCCCTGCTATCGATACTGGTGGAGTGACCAATTGACTAAGAGCAGCCCTGGGGGGACAGACTTGGGGGTACTATTGGATGAAAAGCAGAACATAAGCCTGCAATGTGTGCTCGCAGCCCAGAAGCTGAAATGTATCCTGAGATGCATCATAAGAAGTATTGCCAGCAGCTCTATTATTCTCTGGAGTACTGTGTCCAGCTCTGAAGCCCTCAGGACAAGAAGCACGTTAACTCTGTTAGAGTGGCCCCAGAAGAGCCACAAAATGATCAGAGGGATGGAATATCTCTCCTATGACTAAAGGCTGACAGACTTGGGATTGTCAAGTCTAGAGAAGATAAAGATCCAGTGAAACTTTATTGCATTTTTTCAGTACCTAAAGGATACCTGCAGGAAAGATGGGGACAATCTTTTCAGCAGTGCCTGTTGAGACAGGACAAGGGGTAATGGTTTTAATCTAAAATAGGGTAGATCTAGACTAGATATAAGAAAAAAAATATTTCTGTGAGTGTGGTATAACACTGACACAGGTTTCCCAGAGAGTTGATATATGTCCCATCCCTGGAAACTTTCAAAGTCAGGTTGGGTGGGACTCTGAGCAACCTGACTGCATTAAAGATGTTCCTGTTCACTACATGGGAGTTGGACTAGGTGGCTTTTAAAGCTGCCCTCCAACTTAAAACATTCTATAATTCTAAGGTTTTATAATGATAGAGAGCTTTGGTGCAGATATTAAAAACTGTCTGGTAGGCCACGCCCAGAGAGCTGTAGCGAATGGAGTTAAAGCCAATTGAAGGCTCGTCACCAGTGGTGTCTCCCAGTGCACAGTTTTGGGGCCAGTCTTGTTCAATATCTTTATCAATGATCTAAGTAAGGGTATTGAGTGCTTCCTCAGCAAATGACACCAAATTGGGTGGGTGTGTAGATCTGTCTGAGAGTAGGAAGGCTCTGCAGAAGAATCTGGCCAGGTTGAATCAATGAGCTGAGGTGAATGCGATGAGCTTTAACAAGGCCAAGTGCTAGGTCCTGCATTTTGGTCACAACAACCCCAGGCAACACTACAGGCTTGGGGAGGAGTGGATGGAAAGCTGTCTGGCAGAAAAGAACCTGGGGGTGCTGGTTGATAACCAGCTGAACATAAGCCAGCAGTGTGCCCAGGTGACCAGGAAGACCAATAGCATCCTGGACTGTATCAGGAATAGTGTGGCCAGCAGGAAAAGGGAAGTGATGGTGTCTCTGAACTCAGCACTGGTGAGGCCACACCTTGAGTACTGTGTTCAGTTCTGGTCCCCTCACCAGAAGAGTTCAGAGAAGGTCAACCAAGCTGTAAAGAGTTTGGAGAACAAGTCCTGTCACAAGAGGCTGAGGGAACTGGGATTTTTTAGTTTGGAGAAGAGAAGGCTGAGGGGAGACCTTGTCGCTCTCTACAGCTCCCTGAAAGGAGGTTGTAGTGAGGTGTGTGTGGACTCTTCTCTCAAGTATACAATGACAGGACTAGAGGAAATGATCTCATGTTGCACAGGGGGAGGTTTAGTTCAGATATTAGGAAGAATGTCTTTACTGCCAGACTAGTTAGGTGCTGGAATGGGCTTCCCAGTGAGGTGGTGGAGTCACCATCCCTGAAGGTATTAAAGAAATGTGTAGATAAGGCATTTCAGGACATGGTCTAGTGGGATGGTGAGGTGTTTTTTTTTTCTTCCTATGATTCTGTGATATTGACTCCTGGGGTACACAAATAATTACTTGTTTACAACTAGACTTTCTGCTGATGATTACAAATCTTTGTTCAGCCAGTTTTCAATTCACCTCTTCAAATACTTTTCTAACCTTTACTTTGTCATGTTTTGTCATAACTACCTATGAAGTTCTTACAGGACACAGTGTCAAAAGCCATCCTAAAGTTGAGGTAAGTAACATCCTTTTTATGCTCATCCACCAAGCTCTACACATCATTGTAGAAATCTGTAAATATGGTTAAGTGTGATTTCCTTCTTATAAATCCACGAAGCCTACTACAAATCACCTTTTTTTTCATTCATGTATTTGGAAATGGTTTCCAGGACTATTTGCTCCATCACCTTCACAGAAATTAGTGTGAGGCTCATCTGTTGTTTCTCAGACCTTCCTTCTTGAACTTTTTGAAGACAAGAGTGGCATCTGCTGTCTTCCAGCCTTGAGAAACCTCTTCCAATTGACATGACCAATTTCAAACATAATTGAGAATAGACTCACAGTGATGTCAGTCAGCTTTCTCAGTACTTGTGGATGCATCCTATCAGGACCATGGACTTGTGCTTGTTGTTTGTTTAAGCATTCTCTAACCTGATCCTCCTTCACTAATGGTAAGTCCTCTTTCCTTCAGACTATCACTCTGATCTCAGAGCCTATGGATACATGAAGGCCCTTTACTGATATAGACTGATGTAAAGAAGGTGTTGGGAACCTTGGCCTTTTCCATGCCTTTTGTCACCAGGTCCCCATCCCCATTTAACAATGGATCCATATTTTCTCTACTCTTTCTTCCTGTTTACGTACTTGTAGTATCCTTTCTTGTTGCCTTTGACATTCCTTGACAGATTCAATTGAAAGTGAACTTTGGCTTTCCTAACCCACTCCCTTTATGATTGAACATCATCTCTATACTTCTTCTGGGTCATTTGTCCCTCCTTCCGTCTCTTTTACCCTTCCTTTTTTTATCTGAGTTTATCAGAATCTCCTCCTTCATACAAGACACCTCTGTGTGATTTTCTATTTCTTGTAATTAACCTTTTTCTGAGCCTACAGAATATTATCAACTAGCTTTCCTGGACTCTTCTCTGTAGGGCTATAACTGATGGCATTCTTCCAAGTAGATCTCTGAAGAAGTAAATGTCTATTTTCCTGAAATCTAGGATGTGATCCTGGTTTTTGCCTTTCTCTTTCCTCTTAGGATACTGAACTCCACCATCTCATGGTCACTGCAGTTAACACTGTTTGCAACTTTCATATCCACAGATGTTTTTGCTTTGTAAATATGTGGTCCACTTTGCATTGTTGGCTCCTTGATCACCTGTGCCAGGAAGTTATTCGCAAAGCACTTCAGAAATGTCCTACATTGTTTCTGCCCTGCTACGTTGACTTTCTAGCAAGCATGAGGATGGTTAAAGTTCTCCATGTAAACCAGGACCTGTGAATGTGAAGCTTCTTCTAGTTATTTGAGGAGCGCCTCATCTTCTTTCTGATCAGGACCTCTGTAGCAGATACCCACCACAACAGTACCTATATTGGTCTGCTTACTTATCTTGACCTGTATGCTTTTGGCTGGCTCTGGAACAGTCCCAAGAAGAGGATGTACTCTGTACACATCTATAGCTTCCACTGACCTCTCAAATGAACTGTAATATACCCTCTTTTTCTTCACAACTTGTGCTTCCTATAGAGTCTGTAACCATTCATTGCAGCACTGTCATCATGTGAGCAGTCCCACCATATCACTGTGATCCCATGGAGGTCTCAGCCTGGGAACTGTGCACAGACTTCTGATTCCAACTGTTTATTTCCCATGCTGTGTGCGTTTGGTGTAGAAACACTTCAATGAGGCACCCGAAGAAGCTGATTCCTCAGAAAAGGATTGAAAGCATTCACAGTTATATTTGTATTAATTTTTTTCAGGAAAAGATACTTCATTTTCTTTGAAAGATCACAGGATTCTCATCACAACTCTGTCTTTTGGACTCCAGCTGTAGGTAATACCTTATGTTGTTTTTTTTTTTAATTTTTTTTTTTGTTTGTTTGTTTGGTTGGTTTTTTTTTTTAATGTAGACATCTTTAAACAAATAATATATTGATATTTTTAAAACTGGGAAAAGTGTCAGAAGCAGTTGAACAATGTTATTAGATAACATTAATATAAGTATATATGTGATTTTAATGCATCATGTTAGTTGAGATGAGACATGTGACCATGGTTGTTCTAAACAACAAAACATTAAAATTTTCTGACTCTCTGTCAAGGTTTAGAGTCAGGACAGCCCCTTACACCTATAACAGATGCTCTCTGTTAGCCCCCCTCCCTCCCTGGAGGGGAAGAGAAAGGGAATAAGGGAGAGAGACTTTGCAATCAGAAAAGGAAACTAGAAGAGCTTTAATGATAGTAATAATAATAATAAATTTAATAATAATAATAAATGTAATAATCGTAATAAATAATAATAATAGAATACATACAAATATATACAAAACCAGTGTTGAATCAGGGGGGTTTCCTGATGGTAATTACATTACCATCACCACTGATGCTGTGGAGCAGGCACTGGGGCAGTCCCAGACTGGGCCCTGCAGCAGACAGGAGCTGTGTTCAGGAGCTGGATTCTGGTACCAGGTTCAGGAATACACCAACTGGGATCGAAGGCAGAATGGACACAGTCCTCCTCAGATGCTCCGAGGAAGGAACAGAAGGAGGACGTGAGCCAAGCCAAGCAGTCCAAGAGCAAAGAGGAGCCCAAAAACCCTTCTGATCCCTCAGCCTTATACCGAATATGATGTGCAGAGGATGGAATACCTCATTGGTCAGTTTAGGGTCACCTGTCCTGTCTGCTCCTCCCTGCAGGTGCAGCCTTTCACTTTTCTGCACTCCCAGTGTAGTACACAAGATCCATCAGTGGCCTTGGTCTGCATAGCAATCCTTGGTATTATCTCTAAACATGGGGCGTTATCTCTGTTGGAAGCAGACACTGTCTGTGAGAACAGGCTGCTACGTTCAGAAAGTGCAGTCAGCTAGAACTGAGCTAAAAAGTAAAATCACTGAACAGATTTAGTTCTGCTCTCACAAAACCAGGACATTCCACCCCTTATTCCATACCATTTATGTCATACCCATCACTAGGTTATCTTTTCTTTCTACAGAAAAGTTCATTTAGTTCATGATTGTAGATTTCCATCCATCGTAACAGTCTGTCAGGGTAGGAAAGATGGAATTAACCACAGTTTGTGCCCACAAGTTGCAGATTGAGCTGAGGAGGTTACTGGACGCCACTTAATGAGGCTAGCTCCTGTCATCACCATGATGTTATCCTGAAAGGTGATTATTGAATATTGTTAATATTATGCAATTAATATACAGCTTTAAATCAAGTATTTTCACCCAGAGTTGAATTTTCTTGAGGTACACATTGTACTTCACCATTTTTCATCATCATCCACCATGTACTTCCAGTTCCTTGAGTGAAAGCAGTCCCATGAATGGGTTTGCCTTTGCCCGAAGCAGGAAATACCCACACAGTTTTTTCCAACAGATTCCTTTCATGCACAACAAGGATTTTATTGCCTTCTGCTCTGTGTAATCACTCTGACTGGGCAGGACTGGTCAATTTAGGGTCACCTGTCCCGGCCACTCCTCCCTGCAGGTGCAGCCTTTTACTTTTCTGCACCCCCCCAATGTGGTACACAAGATCCATGAGTGGCCTTGGTCTGCACACCAATCCTCGGTACTTACCCTAAACATGAGGTGTTATCACTGCTAGAAGCAGACCCTGTCTGTGAGGACAGGCTGCTACCTTCAGACAGTGCAGTTAGTTAGAAGAACTGAGCTGAAAAATAAAATCACTGAGCAGAATTAATTCTGTTCTCACTCAAACCAGGACACTCACATCTAGTGCTTGGTTGTAGTTTACTAAATGTCAGTATTATATATTTTTGAACTAATATAAATTATGTGAAGTGTGAGTAATTCTGAACTTCTTAAGCAGTGATGAAAGACTGAGTTTAAGATTGCTTAATAAGTTTTTAATTTAAATATAAAAAAAAAATTAGATAACTTTTGTAATTTTATAAGTGTCTTTTCTTTCCCCTTTTCCTTTTCTCAGTTTTTTCTCTGATTTCAGCAGCAACATAATGATGAAATTCTGATTATTGAAATGAGTGGAATATTTCACTGCTTTTAATATCTGTCCAGAAACAAGAATTTATAGACTTGAAAAAAAATTTGAAACTGGATTGCATCAACTCTCTACCTGAAGCACCTAAATATATCAGAGGTTAAACTTGTGAACAGAAGCATTTTCAGTCGGATAGTCAAAATGCTAGTATCTTTCCTGTGGCCAGTACAGAAGTGAGAAGTGTTTTGTGATTTCAGAACATGTCTAAATACACAGGTCAATGACTTTTGACTTAGTGTATTCTTTGTCTGCATTAATCTATTTAAAAAAATGAAATGCCACTATCCAATAATGATTGAAGAGTTATACATAAAAAAAAAAAAAGAAGTTAGAATATGTTTTATGTATGTTATGACTTCCAGTCCCTTAACAAACAACATCAAGCAGAAGATAACAAAACTAATTAGTTTGTGGTTGAATTTGCTTTATTAGGAATGATGAGTTGTTTTATATTTTGAATTCTGGAAAATGTTCTTTACTGGGAGTCTTGCAGAAGACATTGTCCTTAAGGAGTTTTATATATATGTTGTATTTGGCCTCGTACATAAGGTTTGAGAAACTTATGTGTTATTAATATAACCTGGAGCTTACAAGATCTTTTGGAAAGGTAAACTGTGTGTGGATCAAGGGACATCATGTAGTGATCTTAACCAGAAGATTCATTGCACATAGAAGACTCAGTGATCCATGTCACAGTTACTCTCTTTTCATGGAAGGTAAGCGTGTAGCATGGTGTAGGAACATGGCATTACCAGCACCTGAAGGGACAGAAGATTTTCTCAATATCTGTATTCCTTTTTTTGTTTTATGTTATTAAATATATATTTTAGTAAGGCTTTTGGATTTGGGCCTTTCTTATTGAAAATCAATCTCTCTCTCCTTTCCCTTATTTCCTATTGATGCAAAACAGCTTTCTGACTTTTTTTCTAAAGATGAAAAAATATGTTGTGTCAAAGTGACACTTAAACTGGTGTGACTTAACATTAATTTTTATCTAATTAATTGCTTAATCCTAGACAATATTGGTGCTGAGCTTGAAAAAAGAAGCAAATTATTAAGTCAAGGAGTTTATAGTGTAACATTTGATATCCTGAAAGAAATTATTGTATTTTCATGTAATACACTAAAGTTTTGAATACACTGTAATTTATCAGTAGGCTGAATGAAATTAATTCTGAACAGTGACAATGATAGTACTATATTGTATTCTGGAGTTTCTGAGAAAAAGTTAGGTACTTGAGTGTATAGAACAAGATTTTAATTTCTTTGGTAATAGTAGATATAATTATTATTCCCATTGTATTGATGATGTGAGTTATGGTGATGTATATAATCCTAAACAGAGTGCTAGTACAAAGCCCATTCATCTCTTAAATATAAAGTTGAATTGGAACAATCTTTCTGTGCAGCTTTTTGTATATAGTTTTAATTCCTCCCTCTGCCCCATCCTCATTCTTGCAGTAAATGGAGTTCTAAAAATTGTTTTGTGAAATCCCCATCATTACCCTGTCTTTAGATGCGTTGGTAGTATAAGATAGTTTGGAGTTGTCCTGAATTTCAGAACAATTTTATGTTTAATCTCTGTAGCTCAGTGAACACTTACTTGAACACTTACTGTTTATTTCTCTTGCATATAAGGAAACACATGGGTTATGTATTATCATGGTTTAGACTCATCTGGGAATTGAGCAACATGAGGGTCTTCAACTCTGCCTCTCCTCCCTCTCCCCCCATCCCAAGTGGAATGCAATGAATACGAGGAAAACAAGGACAATCCCCATGTGTTTAGATAAGGAGAATTTAATAGAACAACACAAAAGGAGAAGTAAATCCAGTAATGAAATAATACGTGAAGTAAGTAATACAGGACAAAATGTCCATCTAAAGACTCTGATCACCAAAGCTGCCCCTATGCTCATCCCACTCCCACCCTTGTGCAGAGGACATGCCATCAGTATAGTATTGAATATCCCATTGTCTGGTTTGGTTGTCTATCCTTGTTGAAAATTAACCCTATCCAAGCCAAACCCAGGACATAACTCTGTCAAGGTTCTATTCGGTCCCCAATATGACTGAAGACTCCAAGGACTACTCTGGGGTGACATTAAGATACAAATGAGGTCAGATGCCACTTGGCAGCCAATGACACTTTAGTGCTCTTACAACTTAGAGAAAGAGAAAGGAAGGGAGGAGAAGACGAAGTTGGAATGAAGAAAAGGGATAGATTAGCATACCACCCACATGTTCCAGCCGTGTCCAATCGGCCAGACTCTCTTGGCAGAACCTTCCAACTCTCAGTCCACATATCCATCATTTATTGTCCATATCCCCTTCTCTTCCAGGAGATAGTAAATTACTTCTCAGAATGGCTTTGCATTGCCTTGCCCCTGCTTTATATCACTCCTGTGGCTGATGCACACTCCCAGTACCGTCACTGAGGGGTCTTTCAGTGGTCTCCATAAGAGAGACTAATGACCCTGGATCCAGGCTCACATGCAGTTTGAGGAATGGTGGGGGGTAGGTGTCTGTTGCTTAACCAAGTTGCCTCTTTTGCTGTACTTTCTGAGGTAGACAGTTGATGGTGTTCCTCTGGTTAGCAGTTGATGGTGTTCCTCTCTGGTCAGCAATGTTGAAACAAATGCGGGATGCTATAGACCCACTCAATTCCATGCTTTTCAGCCAAGGATTCTATGTGGTTGTTTCAGAAATGCTACCTGACTATTCTTTCTGGGATGCTTTATCACCATAGGTCTTGCTTTTCAAGGCCCAGGGTGGTGTTCCAGGTAGTGGCATGGGGCACTGGATACTTTTCTAGACATCTGTTGGTTGCTTCCACCATTGTTAGCACATGGTGCTTGTCTTGGTGGGTGTGTGAGATTGTGATATATGTCTGCCAGGCCTTTCTGTATTTATATTTCAGCCATCATCCTCCATAGCACAGAGGCTTTAACTGCTTGTCATGTTTGATTGCAGCACATGTTTTACATCAAGGGATAACCTGTGTGATAGTGTCCATGGTGAGATCCACCACTCAATCTCAAGCCCATCTGTACATTGCATCTCTTCCTTGATGACCCAAGGTGTCATGGACCCAAAAAGCTATAAATAATTCAGCCTCATGTTACAGTCCAAATCCACCTGAGCGACACCAGACTTGGCAGTCTGGTCTGTCTGCTGGTTGTTTTGATATTCTTCAGTGGCCCAACTTGGGTACATGGGCATCCATGTGGTGTACTTTCACCACCAGGTTCTCTACCCCAGCAGCAGTATCTTGCCATAATCCAGCAGCCCAGATGTATTTACATCTGCACTGTCTATTGTTCTCTTTCCACTTCTGTAACCAGACCCACAGAATTTTTGCCACCATCCACAAGTTGGTACAGAGATAGAGCACTGGCCATCTTTCTTGCTCAGCAATACCTCAAAGCCAGCTGGTGGCTTTCACTTCTGTAAACTGACTCAATTCACCTTGTCCTTTAGCAGTTTCAACAACACATTGTGTGAGACTTCACACAGCAGTCTTCCACTGTTGATGTTTTCACACAATGTGACAGAACCCATCAATGAACAGGGTGTATCGTTTCTCGTCATCTGGTAGTTTTATATGGCAGGGACTTCTTGGTGTGTGTCACTTCCTCCTCTGGTGACATCCTGAAATCTTTGCTCTCTGGCCAGTTTGTGATCACTTCCAAGATTCCTGGGTGCCTAGGGCTTCCTATTTGACCCCATTGTATTATTAGTGTAGCCCACTTACTCCATGTGGCTTCAGTTACACAGTGTGCAGAGGAAGCGCTCCCTTTGAACACCCAGCCCAGCACTGGCTGGGGTGCTGGGATGAGCTGTGCTCCAGTACTGACCACTTCTGAGGCAGCTCAAACTCCTTCATATGCTGCCAGTATCTCTTTTTAAGTTGGAGTATAGTTGGTCTTGAATACTATGCATCCCCAACTCCAAAATTTTAGAGGTCAAACTCAGGTCTTCCCAGGAGCTTTCTGACAGAGGCTCCAGGTAGGATCATTCTTCCCAGCTGCAGTGTAAAGCATGGTTTCAATATCTTGTCCTGCCTGGACTGGCCCAAAGGCTGTTGTGTGCACAATCTATTAAGTTTGTTCAAAGGCTTGTTGCTGCTCAGGGGCCTATTTAAATTGCTCTTCTTCTGTGTCACTTGGTAGAGAGGGTTCACAATCAAGCTGTACTCTGTTCTTCTGCTGTGTCACCCCATACAACTGTGTTGTCAAAATATTGCAGGTATTCCAGAGCACTACCTCTCTCCAGTGTAGACTAAACTAGACCATGGTAAATGGTGGGGCTGTGTTTCCCTTCTCAGGGCAGGAAATGTTCTGGAATTCATAATGGTTCATGCCCATAGGTTATAGGTTCACATCAGGAGTTTATGAGACACCCCCCGATAAAGCTAGCTCCTGTCATCACCACTGTGTTATCCCAATAGACACTTATTCAACACTGTTAATATTATGCAATTAATGTACTGCTTTAAATCCAGTATTTTTGCCCAGAATTAAATTTCCTTGGGGTTCACATTGTACTTCACCATCTTCCATCATCACCCACCAAGTACGTCCAGATCTGTAAGTGAAAGCAATCCCATGAATGGGTTTACCTTTGCCTGAAGCAGGAAATCCCCACACAGTTTTCCCCAACAGATTCCTTTTGTACACCACAGGGACTTTATCCTCTTCTACTGTATATAAAGGGTCTGACTGAGCAGGACCACCTTGACTGGTGGGTCCTCTGGTGTTTAAACTAACCAGGTGGCTTGGGCTAAATGCTTTTCCCTGTTTTTAAAGGTTCCACCGCCCATGGATTTCATAGTAGTTTTTAATAATTCATTTTATTGTTTAATTTTCCAGAGGCTGGTGCATGATAGAGGATGTGATACACCCACCAGATACCATGCTCTTTGACCCAAATGTCTATAAGGTTGTTTTTGAAATGAGACCTGTTGTCAGACTCAGTTCTTTCTGGAGTACCATGTTGCCACAAGATCTGCTTTTCAAACCCTATGATGGTGTTCTGGGCAGTGGTGTGGAACACAGGATAGGTTTCCAGTGACCCGGTGGTTGCTTCCACCATTGTAAGCATGTGGCACTTAGTCTGGCAAGTTTGAGGGACTGTGATGTAATCAATCTGCCAGGCCTCCCCATACGTGGACTGTTGCCCCCCAAAACACAAAGATTTTAACCGTTTAGCTTGTTTGATTGCAGTGTATGTTTCACAATCATGAATAACCTGTGCAATAGTGTCCCCTCAGTCATGCACTCATCTGTATTTTGCATCTCTTTCCTGATGTCCTGGAGTGTCACGGGCCAACCCAGCTAAAAATAGTTCCCTTGTATACTCCCAATCTAACTCTGTTTAGCAGCTTGATCCACTTGTTGATTGTTTTGATGTTCCTCAGTGGCTCAACTTTTGGGTATGTGAGCATCCATGTGATGAACTTTTACAGCTAGTTTCTCAAGCTGAGCAGCAATATCTTGCCACAGTGTGGCAGCCCAAATGGGTTTACCTCTGTACTGTCAATTATTCTGCTTCCAGTCTTTTAACCACGTCCATAAGGTATTTGCTGCCATCCATGGTCAATGTAGATATCGAGCACTGGCAACTTTTCTCATTCAGCAATGTCTAAGGCCAGCTGGATGGCTTTTACCTCTGCAAACTGACTTGCTTCACCTTCTACCTGAGCTGCTTCTGTTACTTGTTGTGTGGGACTCCACACAGCATCTTTCCACCTCTGATGATTTCCTACAAGACAGCAAGATCCATCAGTGAAGACATCATATTATCATTAGTTAGTTAGAAGAGACTGAGCTGAAAAAAAAAATTAAAAATTACTGAATAGAATTGTTCTATTGTAACAGGACAACCACAGACATAAAATTTGTTATTGCTGACATTGAGATTAGAAGAACAGAATAGAAAGAATAGAATAGAATAGAATAGAATAGAATAGAATAGAATAGAATAGAACTATTTCAGTTGAAATTACCTTCAACAATTATCTAGTCCATCTGTCTGACCAATTCAGTGTTGACCAAAAGCTAAAGCATGTTATTAAGAGCATTTGGACAAATGTCTCATAAACACTGACAATCTTAAGGCTTCTACCTCTCCAGGAAGTCTGCTCCAGTGTTTAACCACCCTTGCAGTAAAGAAACACTTCCTAGTGTTCAGCCTGTACCTGCCTTGATAGATGCAGCTTTGAACCTGCAGCTTCTTTGGAAATACTAAAATATCAAGTCCTATAAGAAAAGTGGCCATTAGGTAGCTGCAGACACCAAGAAGCTCTCCTCTTGGAGTTCTCCTTTGGGAGGTTGAACAAGTCCATCTCCTTCAACTCGTCCTGTCATGTCCTGTGCTCCAGCCCTAGTCTTCCTTGAATGCAGAGGTTTGCATTTGTCTGAATTAAACTTCATGAGGTATGTGGCAGCTCGTTTCTCCAGCATCTTGAGGTCTGCCTACAAAGGCAGTCCTGCCCTGCCTGCAACAACTGCTCACACCATGGCCCAGGAGGGCACTCAGCCCCCCTGCATTACCACAGACCTTCTCAGGCCCAGAACTGCTGTGCTCCATAAACTTGCTGAAAGTGCACTGTGTGGTTTCCTCCATGTGGTTAATAAAGACGTGAGATGGTACTGGTCCCAGTATAGATTCCCTAAAGAATACCACTAGAAACTGGCTGCCAGTATGACTTCTGTCTGAGTGGTTGGGCTCAAAGGACAGTCACCAGCAGGGCACTTTTGACTAGCTGTAGCTGACTACCCAGGCCATGTCACCAATTTGACAAAAGGATGTTTTCAAAATAAAGAAAATAAAAAAAAAAAAAACAGAGGAATCCTTTTCATTTCCAAGTTTGATTGATCCATGAAATAAAGAGTAGTACCCATCTGCAAAGCCCAAGTAACTGTTGTCACGGTTTAGGGTCAGGGCAGCCCCTTAGACCTATAACAGACACTCTCTGTTAACCCCCCTCCCTCCCCAGAGGGGAAAGAGAAAGGGAATAAGGGAGAGAGACTTAGCAATTAGAAAAGGAAACTAGAACAGCTTTAATGAAAAGGAAATTAATAATTATGAAAATGGAACATATACAAATACATACAAAACCAGTATCAAACCCAACCCCCCTGATGGTAATTCCGTCACCGTCACCACTGATGTTGTGCAGGCTTCGGGGGAGTTCCAGACTGGGCCCCACAGCAGACGGGAGCTGTGTTCAGGAGCTGGATTCTGGTACTGGGGTCAGGAACACTCAGATTGGATCGAAGGCAGAATGGACAGAGTCCTCCTTGGATGCTCCGAGGAAGGAACCAAAAGAGGACCCGAGCCAAGCCAAGCAAAAGCTGGAAAAGCAGTCCAAGAGGGGAGAGAAGAACCCAGAGACCCTTTGGGTCCCTTAGCTCTAGACCAAATATGGCGTATATGGGATGGAATACCTCGTTGGTCAGTCTAAAGTCACCCGTCCTGTCCGCTCCTCCCTGCAGGTGCAGCCTTTCACTTTCTGCACCCCCCAGTGTGGTACACAGGACCCAGCAGTGGCCTTGGTCTGCACACCAACCCTTGGTAGTAACTCTAAACATGGGGTGTTATCACTGCTAGAAGCAGGCACTGTCTGTGAGAACAGGCTGCTAACTTCAGAAAGTGCAGTTAATTAAAAGAACCCAGCTGAAAAGTAAAATTACTGAACAGAATTAGTTCTGTTTTCACTCAAACCAGGACAACTGTACAGCTCATTCTCATTTTCTCACCAGGAAGGAAGTGCCTGTTAAAGGGAAGGAACCAGGAAGGAAGCCAGGCCCAGCTGTGGCCAGCATGGTTCTGCTGGCCGGTACCTTTAGAAACACATGACACCCTTCCCACTTCTCCTTCCAGTGTTGCTCTCCTTCAAATCACTGAACACTCAAGTGAGTGTCCATCTCAGGACAAAGGACATTTCACATCCCTCTTGGATCCTGTCCCAGGGCTGCCCTCTGTATTTTGAGTTTCATTCACAGGTGCTATGGAAGAAATGGAGCAAACCTCTCCACCAGGGAATGCTGCCTGGCTCTGTGAGGGTACCCTGTGGTGCATACCTTCCATATTCTCTCTCTTGGGTGGGGGGCATCTATTCCCCATAGCCAAGACACTGACCGGTACAGGTGGAGAGTAAGTCATGTCTTCTTTGATTTGCTGGACCTATTAGGACAGTTCCACCACAGATGAAATGCAGACCTGTAGGGAGGAAGAAAGACTTCCTTCACATTGCTGGAGTTGGCCAGACATTTCATGCACCATCTGCCCTTGGTCATCTTTCCAGGATACTACTGCCAGTGAGTTGCTATATGATGGTTGTGTACTTTGTAGAAACTTCTGCCACATGGGTGGTGTTCATTGGACTTCATCTACATCTGTGGGTGATTGTTCATCATTCACATTGTTATAAGTCATCTCTATCACTGTTGACTTCCTCAGGTACTGAATGCCTCTCTTCATGGTCATACACTTGACTGGGTGACATGCAACATCTTCCTTGAAGGGATACCTTTCTTTCACACCTGACAAGATTCGTCTCTAGAGGCTGAGGGACAGTGTCTGTTTTCCGATCACCTTGTCAATGCCCCCTCCCTAGACAGGAATTCGCTGCTTGGCCTCCTTTTCCTCTAATTCCAAGATACCAGTCTCATTATCCCAGAGTCAGAGCAGTCAGGTGATAATCTGCTCACCTCGATGACAGCTGAAATCCTTTTGCATATCCCACAGCTCACTTGGGGATGGTGTTCAGGTGATCAGCTCTGGCCCATCCTCCTGTTGTCCTGATGGCCCTGGTTCATCTTCATGACTCAGTACATGAATTGACTTTTTGTGCGTTTTTTTTTCTGTACAGGGGCAACTGATACTGGCACAGGTTGGTTCTCTGGTTCATCTGCAATACCAGTAGGTCCGTTTTTGTGCCAAGAAGACTTCTTCCCCTTCAGGACACTGAATAGTGTTGAAAAGGACTTGATAGGTGTGAAGAGATTTGTGTCTTTTGGGAATTGCCAGGTCGACAATAGACTCTTTCTAAATACTTTACTAATTTATTGGGATTCTGTACTTGTAAAAAACATTGGAGGTAACCCTAGGCACTTGCCCATACTCTCCCACACACCTTGCCACTCAAAACTATTCAACCTTGGGCAGAACTCTGGGTAGTATCCTAGGAAAAAAATTGTGTAACCTAAAGAAGACCTGGGTCACATTCAAAAGACATAGCACCTAGAGCGTGCTTTCCTGAACCTCCCAAGGATAGTAAAAAAAATCTCAAAAGCTGACAAAGTCTCCTTCCCTGTCTCACCAATATATTGGGTGAGAACACTTAACAAACGACAAGGCTGAGTACACATAGCAGCATACCATGTATGTTAAGTCAACAATATCCACTATAACAACACAAGAGTCCTAACCCATTTCCTGGATGTGATAACCACTACCAGAGGGAACACATAAAGCACATAAGGATTAACACAAGACCATCATGCAAACAAAGGGACCAACATTGGGACCATGCACTCTTTAGCAAATAAAAAAAAAAAATGTGTATAACAAATCGTTTTAACACGCTTTTGTTAGATTTTTTCATTATCTCAACCCTTCCTGCTTCACGTTGGGTGACAAAAAAGACTGTAGTGGTTTAGACCCTGTCAGAAGTTGAGCATCACATGGCTGCTCACTGAAACTCCCACCCTTCCCACAGTGGGATGGGAATGAGAACAGAGAGAAAAAGATAAATCACCATAGTTTGAGATAAGGAGAAATTTAGTAGAGTAATGCGAAAGGAGAAGAAGCAACAGTAGAAACAATAAAAGTAATGAAACAATATATAATGCGAGTGATATAAAATGCACGTGATATAAAATGCACTGACAGCCTAGCCCTGAACTGACAGCCTGGTGCAACTGGACAACCCCTGAGCCCTGCACAGCCACCCTCCACCTTTATGTATGGGGCATGACATCGGTATGGTATTGAATAAGCAATTGTTTGGTTCATTTGGCTATCCTGGCTGTGACTCCCTCCCAGCTCCTGGTGAAAAATAACCTTATCCTAGCCAAACCCAGGACATATACATAAATAGAGTTAAAGTAACTTGAAACTCTCAAGCTACATGTTTTCTGTTATTTTAACAACTTTACCAGGGCAATAAAACTTCTCCTTTATTCCAAATTTGCTGTGAATATATGTATAGTTTTTCCAGTGTATGGATGTTTCATGTAGTTTAATTTCAGTGACAGAAACCTGACTTCATTTCCTGTAGGTGAGTCAGAATTCTTTGATTTCTAGAGGTGATGTAATTTGAGAGTTCCGCTGCAAGAATAGGGACCTTCAAGGATAGGCTTCTTATTCAGATTCATCCTTCACATACACTTTATGCATGCATTTTCTCCTGCTGTTTTTACACATTTCTGAAGAGAAAAGAACAAGCAGGTATATAGACAAGAATATACAATTATTATTTTAGTCCTCCATAAAAAAAAAGTATTTGCAAATTCATGTCACACCATGTTGCATTTCTTTCTCTACTAATTTTAGTAGCATATAATAAAGAGCTTAAAAAGTGGAATTTTCTTAACAATGTATTTTTTTGACTAGATTACTTGTATTTTCCACTTTGATAGTACCACTTAAGAAACAGCTAACCACCGGTCACAAATTATAGGCTTGTGAAGTTAATGTTGTTACAGCAATTAAGTACTGTTATCTGGACTAGAACATGGTAAGAAAATCATTAGACAGATGTGCTATGCGTGTAGGACATAAAAACTATTGGTATGTGATTCCAAGAGGGCAAACATTAATTAGAAGCAAAGTGTAGCCTGGGGGTATTGGGAGAAGGCTCTGATTTCAAATAGATGATGTGCTTTCTTTCTATTACTGCTACATTTAAAAATAATTGAAATAAAAAGCTTTTAAAGAGTAGTGACTTCTTTTCATAATGCTATGCCTGGTGATTCAGCAGCAGTGTTGCTACATTCTGGAAACACCATGTTAGTGTCTAAAATGGTGTCTCTGTTTAAGGCTCAAGGCAAGCTCACATGATACACAGATCAGGATTTCGCTCTATTAACCCCTTCTGTGCTCCCTCCCAGGGCAGGATAAAAAAGGGAATAAGGAAAAAGAAAAAAAAACGCCTCATCCCAGACTGGAAGTTAAGACTATAACAAATTTAATGAGTAACAGTAGAAAACCAGAAAAAGGAATATTAAGGGCCGAAGGATACCCAATTCCACAAAAACCCACTCTGGGTTTGGTGATGGATTGTGCATAGCACATGGGGTCAGGCCCAGCCATGCTGAGATGCCCTCACAGATTCCAGAGCCGGGTAAGGAAGAGCACCCTGAAATTCTGTCTCCTTGTTATATGGAGTGTGTCAGGGCAGGGGAGGGAATAACAGATGCCCTCTGACTCCTCAGGGTCCCAGAGTTACCACCTGTCCCCCCCGCTCAGTCTGTTCACCTTTAAACCACAAGTGGACTAATAATTTCTGTGTTTTGGGGTTTTAGATAAAAATGTACTCTCTGTTATTCAATACTATTCATTGACAGTAGAAGTTTACATTGTAAACTTACATTTATGTACATATATTTAGAGTTTAGTATTTATACAAAGCGTAAACAAATAATAACCAAAGTTTTGTCTTCATGTAAAAATTACATTTTTCTAAAGCACAGAAGGGATTGTTAATGATTCTTTTATTTAGATTTTACTCTCTTTTTCTACAGTTTATCTATCTATATATATATATATACATAATCTGTACCTCAGTAATTAAACCTGAAATTAAAAAGCCTGTCCAGAACAGTGCTGACACATGTGGAAATAGCACTGGATAGAATAATTTTTCTGCTTATTTTAAAGAAGAGCTTTTTATCATCTGAGAATGTTGCAATGAGTAGTCTTAACCATGATAGTTCTGGAAGGAGAGCTCCTTAACATTCTGGAGAAATAGCATTTACTGCCCAAAACAGATGCAACATATTTACACAGGCCAAAGGTGGATTGCCCATTAGATCAGAAAACAAGCATATAGATGAAGATATCTAAATGTGAGCAGAGAATTATGAGAATGTTCTGGTAGCTTTCTAATACTTAAAAATTATCCCTGATATAGCTATACACTTTTACAGAGATTAAGACTGATCTGTTTAGATTCGATAACTGAGAACACCCTGGTGTGTGTTTTATATTTGCATTTCAGGATTATTTTAAAATGTGCACTGAATGTGTATTCTGCATCTGTTTCCCCTCTGGGGCAGATGGTAGCACAGGCAGAAATACTGCAGATTGTGACTCTGTGTGGGAGCAGCCCCTGTGGGAGTTTGACTTGGTGGTGCCCCAGCATTTTTTGAAGTCTGGTGGGCTTGCAGCAAACTCCACTGCAGGGCAATGAAAGGTGGAATTTTCACATGCAGCTCCACTAGTCATAGGCATGTTGGTAAGTGTCATCATCAACCAAAAACATGTATTTCACAGAGAATAAGCCTAGCTGAGTAAAGAAAGGACATTGATAGTGTAAAAGCTGTTGGTTTTGACCCTTGTAGAGATGTTCATTATAAATGAAAGCAGTCTTAGTTATTACCTATTCTGGCCTTAAGAGTTCTAATGCCCTAGGCAAACAATAAAATATCTCTGCAGCCTGGCATCTAGATAGGCCTGCAAGCAACCAGCAAACATTTTATAGCCTTGCTGCTTTGTTGCCCTAGGCAACCAGCAGTTACTGAACAGTATCAGCAGTTCTGCCCACCACACAGCTAAATAACCTGTTAGATGACATAATCTCTCCTTTTACCTTTATGATTATATTATTTGGAATAGGATTAAGTAGTACACATCTTCATAAATAATTTTTAGGTTTATTAATTGTTGGTTTGTGATCATTTGGGATAAATAGTTCATATTAATAGGATGGGGATTATTTCAGTGAGAACAATGTAATTTAGCTGAGACAAAAATAACTTGTTTGATACATGATAGAAAAAGTTTCATTTTGAAATGCCAGTGCAGCCACTCTATACTTTGATATCCTTTGTCCCCCTTTGAATTATGTCTGAATGTTGAATAGTCAGTTAGTTCAAAGATAGTGTGTTAGAAAAAATAATGATAAGTGGTGTAATTTGCTTTGGTCACCTTAGCATGAGTCTGCAGAACACACAGGAAGTATCAGGACAGACAAATGGCCCATGGTAGAATGATTTAAATTCATGATTTCTGCTTTTAGCATTTTCCAAATACGACCAACCAGTAAGATAACAGCTCAAGTGTGTTCATTTTCTCTGAGTGATGTAATGATTACTGAGAGCTTTCCCTGTGCACAGATTTTATTGTGAAGAAGGGACACTTCTAAGTTGAATGATTTTGTTTGAAAACTGTTTCCTGAATTTTAAGAAGTAACTTTGGGCCTTTTTTTCAGCCAGTGCAATTTCTGTAGCAGTAACAGACACTCTTCATGAAACCTGTTTTGTTTTGTTAAAGATCCTACTTTCTGTCTGAAAGAAGCACACACAAATACCTGTAAGATACACAAGTCTAAAGAAAGGCATTTGATTAGAAAGCACCCACATAATGATTTTGCTCTAATGAATGCAAAGAACTCTATAAAATTTTTATTAGTCTTCTTTGTCTACTGTTTGCTGCTCTCATTCACAGTGCAAGGTCTAAGATTCAATTGTAAGTCGTATGGGTCATAAGCTGAGCCATTATTCATATGTAGAGTGTGTAGCTTTCTTCAGGCCCTATATGTACACCAATTGCAGCAAAATTCAACCTTGACTAATTTTCTTTGATTATAATAACAACCATAGCTATATCTGCTGTTCTGAGTTCAGTCTGATTTCCATAGAATAAGCTTATAATCACCTTCCCTGTGTCTACAGAATGATCAGTCTTTAAATATAGTTTTATATCAGCATCTGGTAAATGCAAAAACCAGAGCATTGTAAGTAGCTGCATTCTATTCTCTAGAAACAGACTTTGATTTCTTACAACACTCAGCATACTGGTTTTGGCTGGGATACAGTTAGTTTTCTTCATAGTAGGTCATACTATGTTTTGGATATGTGACCAAAACAGTGCTGGTAACACAGGGATGTTTTAGTTATTGCTGAACAGTACTTGCACAGTGTCAAGGCCTCTTGATTCTCATACTGCCTTGTCAGCAAACTGATTGGGGATGGGCAAGTCGCTGAGACAGGACATAGCCAGGACAGCACTCTACATTTTAGCAAAGGGATATTCCATACTATGTAACACTATACTCAACAATAAAAGTTGGAGTGGAAGAAAGAGGAAGAGAGTATGTTTGGAGTTATGGTATTTCTGTTCCTAAGTAATAATTATGTGTGATGGAGCCCATCTTTCCTCATAATGGATAACTGTCTGCTGGACACTGAGGAGTAGTAAGTGGATTCCTTGTTTGCTTTGCTTACACATGCAGCTTTTGCTTTGCCTACACATGCAGCTTTTGCTTTGCCTATTAAATTGTCTTTATCTAAACCCACAAGTTTTCTCACTTTTACCTTTCTGATTCTCTCCCCCATGCCAAGGTCAGGGAGTGAGTGAATGGCTGTGTGGGCCACAGCTGACGTCCTGTGTTTAAACCACAACACAGGTAACTAAATGCGGCATACAACGACCTTGATCTGCTTTTTCTATATTTGCTCTTTTCATTCCAGTTTTGTGGAGCTTGATTTTTTAATGTCGTGTAAGCTAGCTATGATAGGATCCATAAACATATTCACATATTTTCTCACAGGAAACAGCAACATAATTGAAAGAATAACTTGTCCAATCAGGAGGAAGTAGTGTCCATCCTGTAACAAAAGGAATAACAAAACTCCTATTTAGGAAGATTAAAAGCTATGTCCAGAAGTGTTTTGACAAAAGGCATGAAATACACTGTTTGTTAAATGAAAATAATATTTGTCTTCTGTGTTGTTTTTCAAGTGTAGACCCTATTTGTCAACCTTCCATATCCCTGCTTACAACTCTCTGAACTCCCTGAAATAGTACAGTATTTACTGGGTATAGTTTGACTGTGATTTGGTTTTTTGTTTGTTTCTTTGTTTGTTTTGTTTTATTTTGTTTTGTGTTGTTGTTTTGTTTGGGTTTTTTTTATTGTGAAAGTTAACCATGTGCACCAAAACACTGTGCATTAGTTAGTTCAGCAAAGGAAGAATTTAACCAAGGTACAAGATCAATACAAGCCCTAGGACAAAATACAAGTGTTGATATTGATGACATCTATAAATGGCTTACTAAATCACTCAGTGATATATAGCTTATTTGGAAAATGTAGCTTTATTGGAAAATGCAGAAGTTGCTTAATAGTGCATTGCATCAAAACACATTGGTTCAGAGCACAGAGTTGGAGTAATGTTGGAATACAAATGCAACAGATGTGTTTTATTGGAGTCTATCCTGGAAGGATTATTGGTGTACAAAGATGAAGGCAGAAATTTGGCTAGAGAATAAAGAATTTTAATCCTTTTGGGATATTGAAAGTATGCAGAAGAAAAGCTAGTGTTAGATAGGAACAAAGAATTTACTATTTTTTCCTTTCATACCTCAGTTTATTTGGAAACATAATAAGGCATCTCACCTCGTATCTGACAGAATTAATTATTTTTAAAAATGCTTGCCACATAAAAATGGTGCTGGTTACAGCATACCATATAAAAGTGCTTGGGGTAACCATGACAATTAGAAACATGAAACTAATTAGATGTGCAGAACGTTTTCCTTCAAAACTAGAATGAAATAAAGCTCAGGTAATCAAGGTACCAAAGTCTTTCAACAGTAAGTGTTTGGATCTCTAATTATTAAAAACATTTGAACAGACAACAAAAATACAAAAAAATGCTAGTGAACAAGCTGGTTGCAATTGTAGAAGCAGTGGCAGCAGCTCCATGTTTTTTTTAAAACTAGAAAAAGCATCTAAATCAAGTTATGTACTTGTTAGGTTTACCTTTTTCTTTTTCCTTCTTCATCATGAGAATTACTAGAGAAAGTGGTAAACTGTGGCAATAGGTAAGAGCGGTAAGACTGTCAACTATGGGAAACTCCAAATTAAAATAAGAAGTTTATGCTGGAGAACTTCTGTGACAGTCTGTTTGTGTTCAGATATAGCACTTCAGTTATTAACAAGAGTTCTATATTCAGTGTTAAAGGAACATCTGCACCCATAATTATCACCTTAGAAATTTAATGAACATCTAATATTTCAGTTGCATTTCATACTGATAGTCAGGAATTTGGTCAATATCATGTAGCTTTGCTGAGATAACTTCTGAGGGTGTTAATTGTAAATTTGGTCAAGATCATGAAGCTTTGCTCAGACAACTTCTAAGGAGCTTAATTGTAATTACACCTGTAAACTCACTAATAATGGAAGGATGAATGTTTTGGTTTATGCAACTAAAATTATTTAAATTAGAAGAGTATGAAGATATGAAGAAGAGATGAACAAAACATCATAAGGGTAAAGTAGAACTTCATATGGTGTCTTTTTATGGCAAGAATAAGGCTACTTCTAAGGATTTTTGAGGGGAATAACACAACTGATAAAAGGATTATTAAAAAAATTTGCAAAGTTCAGTTGCAAAACTTCCTACTCCTAAGGATTTTAAAGTGATATAAAAGCATAAGGAATATGTATAATATTAAAAAGGTTAAATACAGAAAATGAAAAGAAAGATGCATAATTTCATGATAGAAAAGAAAGCAATATACTTTCTATGTCTTAGGATGAAACTTTACTGTTTGTCCCTGTGGGATTGGTGCACCCTTCTCTGAAGAAAAAAATATCTGGAGATACCAAATTGAAAAAGATCTTGCCAACACGGTATTTGCTTTTTCCTTATGCTCTTAGTCCTTACAAATAATTTCAGTAAAATATTTTACCCTCATTATTTACATTTTTTAATCAGATCCCCAAGCATGACATTTAATGTGCTTTAAATACAAAAGACAAAGGACTTTTTTCTGTATGCATTTCATGTTTGTATTAGCAGTGAAAATAATCAATTCAGTTTATATCCAGAAAGTTGACTGGAAGAGAAGCTTTGTTTTGAAATCTTAATTTATCAAATGTGAACTTGATGGATCACAAAAGAGATCATTACATTACTTCTGTACTCTGAAAAGTAAACTGTGTGAAATTTGTCAAGGGGAGGACTTCAAAGTCTACCATATAACTGTGATGTAAATCATGGTATTGAGAAACTCTGATACACATTTTAGAAACCCCAATTATATGCTTTAGAAGACAGCTTAATGTGCTGTATTAATTGAATAGTTATTCCAAAATACATTATTATCACTGACATAAATCTATATACAACATTACTCTTAGTTTAAACATGAAGGGAGTGTGGTTATAAGATGAGGCAAAGCTGAACCCCAATGTAATCAAATTTGGCCTGTTCCTTTCAATTTTATTTTTTTTTACATGAATCTTGGATATGTGAAATTATACTTTGCCAGTACCAGTCAAATCAAATATACGTAGACTTACTTTTGTGTTTTCCTCTGTGCAAAGTGCCTCAAGAGCTTTCTGTTCTGTATTTACAAATGCAGACTGAACTAAAACACTGTTATAAAAAACTTCGCATATCTTCAAGTTGAAGCCTTTTTTTCTGAATTTCAGTCCAGAGTTATTTTTACAGTAGACTTATACAGTATTAAAAATCAGACTTTTAATGGAAAGGTTCACAGCCCCTTCACTCCAGTAATGTGAGCAGCAAAGCCATAATCTAGTGCTTGTAAACTTCAATGAATTTTGCACTTGTTTAGGTACTATTCTAAAGTATTTAAAACATATTTCTTCTGAAACTGGTTTTAAATGCCACATTACTATATTTTTACCAAGTGAATACAAAAAGGCTTATATACTTTATATATTTCTTTTGCTAATGCAAATGCTCAAAGCATTGAATTTGTATTCCACCTCTGGAGACTTCATCTACTCTAGCCTAACACCAAATCATAATTGCGGGAGTTAATAATGAAGAAAATAGAGAAAAAGGAAATGGAAAGTCAACATGCAAAAGATTATCTCATCTACAGACACCAAGTGGAATATTACTGTACCATGCAGTTAACTGACATCATGTATGAGGTGGATGGTGTACTCTTAATGCAAAGTTTAAGAAATGTTTAGAAATTGAGCTATTTTATGTTTTGTACCTGTAGTGGGTCTGGCTGAGCTGCTTTTCCCCATCCAGCCCTCATACTACAGTACTGGGAGCTGGAGGGTGTTGATAACACACCCGTGGCATGACTGCCAGTGCTTACACGGCACCAGAGGCTGGGGGGGACAAGATCAGGGAGGGGATACAGCTGACCTGAGCTGACCAGTGGGATATTCCACACCATATGACATCAGCTCAACTATAAAGGGAGAGGGCAGGAGGAGGATGGGGGGGGCATTCTGCTTTGTCCTCCAAGCAGCTGCTACATGTTCCTGGAGCCCTGCTTCCTGGTCTTGGCCCAACATCGCCTGCGGATGGGAAGTAGAGAATAACATCTTATCTATCATAACCCATGGCTATTTGCATCTTATTCTCTCCCTGTATCACACTGACAGGGGTTGGGTGGAGTGATAGAAGGCCTTGGTGGGCACCTGGTGCCGTGCCAGAGTCAACCCACCACAGTACCTTAGTGAGAAAAACCATTTCTTAGATCTGAAACTATTTAAGATAAGTCAATATATCAATTGTGTTATAAAAATTTACATTTCGGCAGAGTATGCTTTGAGAGAAGTCCTGAGAAGAAAGACTCGAGGGAGCTGGTTGATGAAAAGCTCATCATGAGCCAACAATGTGTAAATGCACCCCAGAAAGCCAATCACATTCTGGGCTGCATCAAAAGAAACATGGCCAGCAGATTGAGGCAAGTGATTCTGCCCCTCTACTCTGCTCTCATGAGAACTCCCCTGCAGTACTGTGTCCAGATCTGGAGCCCCCAGTACAAGAAGGACATGGACCTGTTGAAGAGGGTCCAGAGGAGGGTCATGAAGATGATCAGAGTGATAGAACACCTCTCCTACAAGGACAGGCTGAGAGAGATTTTGTTGTTGACCCTGGAGAAGGCTCCTGGGAGACCTGATAGCAGCCTTCCAGTACCTGAAGGAGGCCTACAAGAAAGCTGGAGAGGGACTTTTTCTAAGGGCCTGTAGTAATAGTACAAGTTGGTTTCAAACTGGAAGAGAGTAGATGTAGATTATAAATTAGGAAGAAGCTCTTCACTGTGAGGTTTGTGAGACACTGGAACAAATTGACCAGGGAAGTTGTAGATGTCACTTCACTGGAAGTGTTCAAGACCAGGCTGGTTAAGGCTTTGAGCAACCTGGTCTAGCAGGAGGTGTCCCTGCCTGTGACAGAGGAGTTGGCACTGGATGATCTTTAAGGTCCCTTCCAACACAAACTATTCTATGATTCTATGATTTGTGTTAAATCTCTGAAATTGTGGTAAATAAATTGATGCTAAACTAGGTATAATTTTCCTTCATGTCTTCTCTATTCTTCTACATTTGAATATATGCACAAGATAGATGATTATTATCATATCTTATAACTGGAAAAAAAAACCTTAACAGCATGTGATCATTTCTGCAATCAGAACTGTTCTTGCCTGAAATATTGTCCTGAAGCTTTCTAGAGTTCGTGGCTTCTGTCCACGTGGATATAGTTGTAAGTATGACATTCATCATGGAAATCATCTGTCTGCAAATGAAGTCTCAGAAGCCACATTTCTCATGTAATCACCCTTCCTTCTCTGCCTTTTCCTGTCATAGTTTGTTACTCGTACACTTTTCATTCAGTCTTAAATTATTGTGTAAAATCTGGTACAGGTCTGTTTTACTGAAATGGACACAAAGAAATGGAGAAGAATGTTATTAGAAGTGGAACTTCAGTCAGATAAAACAGAGCTGTTGTGAGTCATATAAGGTTATTATTTTTTTTATACAGAACACTTACACATTCTTCTCCATAGTTCTTGTTATTCTTTACATCTCAAAAAAGCCCCTCTGTGACATAAAGAATTTTTGTGACATGTTGATGCTTGTTACAGGTTGTTTCTAAGTGATGGAGCATTCAAGTTCTGTGGTTGTGGCCATCAGCCCCAGTACCCTCCCCCTCACTAAGTTTCGCAGACTGATCTAAATGGAATCTGACCCTCCTTTTTATTGCTCCACTCCAGGGATAAGGTTCTTCATTCACACCTAAAATCTTATCCTTACATGCAGTCAAGGTCAAATAAGTGCTCTCTCAACAGGGATTTGGGAGTAGAGAATGTCTTGTTCCTTGAAGTAGGTTAGCCAAGGTTTCTGCTTTAGTAAAGCTCTTCAGCCCATGCTGAACTCTTCAAGAAAGGGAGAATATTAAACTTTGGTCTCTTCCTGAAAATAAATATTTCCTTCAGCTTGAGTAAACCACAATATTTCTGGCCAGCTGGGTCGGATCAATCCCAAGCACCAATATAGACTGGGCAGTGACTGGCTTGAGAGCAGCCCTGAAGAGAAGGACTTGGGAATACTGGTGGATGAGAAGCTCAACATGAACCATCAGTGTGCTCATGCAGCCCAGAGGGCCAATCATGTCCTGGGCTGCATCAAGAGAAGAGTGGCCAGCAGGTCGAGGAAGGTGATTCTCCCCCCCTACTCCACTCTTGTGAGGCCTCACCTGGAGTACTGCATCCAGTTCTGGAGTCCCTATTACAGGAAGGGTATGGATGTGCTGGAATGTGTCCAGAGAAGGGCCACAAGGATGATCAGAGGGCTGGAGCACCTCTCCTTCAAGGACAGACTGAGAGAGTTGGAGTTGTTCAGTCTGGAAAAGAGAAGGCTCTGGGGAGGTCTTATTGTAGCCTTCCAGTACTGGAAGTGGGCCTACAAGAAAGCTGGGGAGGGACTTTTTAGTCTGTTGGGCAGTGATAGGACTAGAGGGAATGGATTAAAGCTAGAGATAGGTCGATTCAGGTTAGAGATTAGGAAGAATTTCTTCCCCATGAGGGTGGTGAGGCACTGGAACAGGTTGCCCAGAGAGGTGGTGGAAGCCCCATCCTTGGAAGATTTTAATACCAGGCTGGATGGGGTTCTGAGCAACCTGCTCTGGTGGGAGGTGTCCCTGCCTATGTCAGGGGTGTTGGAACTAAACGATCTTTAAGGTCCCTTCCAACCCTGACAATTCTGTGATTCAATAATTATCCCGTCTCAGTAAATTGGCTTACATGGTATGTATAATGTCATTAACATCTGCTAAATTGTTATTTAAAGAAGCCTGAAAATCAAATGTTTGATTTGGAGAAAAATAAATTGTAAGCAACAAATGATTACTTATCTGGTAAAAAAAAAATATGACGTGGTGGAGAAAGAGAGCAAACACACAGGATTTACAACATAAACTCTCACATGTGGTAAACTTTGTCAAGCAACTGTGCTGTCCATTGAGCTAGAAAGAACTCTTACTCTGCATGGGGCATTTGATTGTACTTTTCAACAACGATAAAAACCAAAACTATTTAACAACATTATTAAAGATAAAGAAATAATTAGAGTTAGAGACCTGTGACTTCTCCAATTAACAAAGAATCTCACTAACAATGAAGGCAATCTAATTGTGTCATACTCTTTGAGCTTGTATTCTCGTTCATTATCATCATGGTATGATCACAGTGACCCTTGGAGTTTTGTAAATTTCACCAGTAATTATTTCAACACATTCATTTTAAAAAGAACCTGTCTTTCAGCTTGGCAGTATACAGCTGTAAATGAATTCTCCTTTTTAAAATTAAATGAAGCTGTAATACTAGTCACTTGAGCTGGGAAGGAGGGACGTTGATAGCACAAGTCATAGACAGACAAATATAGAGTATCCTGAGATAAATTATGCTCTGATGACTGCAAGAACTTCTAAAGAACTTTACAAAGTGTGATGAGATCTTCAAAAGAGATCAAGCCTTTTTACAGTCACATCCTGTGATGATTTATTAAACACAGATTAGAAGTCCATTCACCTGCTGTTTTGAAACTTATTGTATTTTCACTCGTTGATAGATTAAAAGGAAGGATAAGGTCCGCATTCACTGAAGAATTTCCTGACTGACTGTTTTCAAAGAAAATTGGAATTGACAGGGCACTGATATTTATGACAAATATTTATTTAACTTATAGGAAATGGATCTCTGGGAGGCTCCAGCTAAGGATGAAGTAGAAATAGAGACATGAAATGGAATAGGTGAAAACTCCCAGGTGCCTGAATGACCTATCAGGCCTTTTGAAGTGACAAAGACAAGGCATTTAGAAGGATGAAAAAAACTGTGTCTGACGTATTATTCTCTTATCTCCTGGGAGAGGTCCTTATTACTTAAACCAAAACTGGGATAGGATCCTGCAAATAGGACTCCTAACATCAACACTAGACTGAATGTGCTAACAGCTGAAAAACAGCTTTATTTAAAGAAAATAATTTCTTCCTGAAGTAATGTCTTACTCATTGTTTGCCCTACCCATTAATTCCATGGCATATAGATTTCATTATACAGTTGATGTTCAAACAGCTATACACTGTCCTGCAAAACAGCTGTTTACCAAGTTGTTAAGCACTTCTTAGAGGTGTGTCGTGGTTTAGGGTCAGGGCAGCCCCTTAAACCTATAACAGACGCTCTCTGTTAACCCCCCTCCCTCCCCAGAGGGGAAGAGAAAGGGAATAAGGGAGAGAGACTTAGCGATTAGAAAAGGAAACTAGAACAGCTTTAATGGAAAGGAAAATAATAATTATAAAAATGGAATATATACAAATATATACAAAACCAGTATGGAACCCAACCCCCCTGATGGTAATTACATCACCGTCACCACTGATGTTGTGCAGGCTCCGGGGGAGTCCCAGACTGGGCCCCGCAGAAGACGGGAGCTGTGTTCAGGAGCTGGATTCTGGTACTGGGTTCAGGAACACGCAGATCGGATCGAAGGCAGTCCTCCTTGGGTGCTCCGAGGAAGGAACCGAGAGAGGACCCGAGCCAAGCCAAGCAAAAGCTGGCAAAGCAGTCCAAGAGGGGAAGAGAAGAGCCCAGAGACCCTTCGGGTCCCTCAGCTCTAGACCAAATATGGCGTCTATGGGATGGAATACCTCGCTGGTCAGTTTAGAGTCACCCGTCCTGTCCGCTCCTCCCTGAAGGTGCAGCCTCTCACTTCCTGCACCCCCCAATGCGGTACACAGGACCCAGCAGTGGCCTTGGTCTGCATACCAATCCTTGGTAGTAACTCTAAACATAAGGTGTTATCACTGATAGAAGCAGACACTGTCTGTGAGAACAGGCTGCTACCTTCAGAAAGTGCAGTTAGTTAGAAGAACTGAGCTGAAAAGTAAAATTACTGAACAGAATTAGTTCTGTTTTCACTCAAACCAGGACAAGGTGAAATTTTCTCATTGCAGGGAGTCAATATAATTTCTGCTATCAGGAAAGTTTGGTTTTATTGATCTAGAAGTTCAAAGAAAATTTTAAGGCTGCTTTTTGTAATGACTCAGCATGTAAGGTGGAATAGAAGGAACAATTTTTTTTTTTTTTTCCCCCAGTCAAAGTGATCTACTTTTTTGACTTACTGATTTAATATGACATCAGCTTTTGTTTTAAGTCCTTCTATAGCATATAAAAAAGGATGAGAAATGCTATAGATAAGGCTATAGTTTTCCCTTTTCTTGACGTACTTTTTTTAAATATTTTCTTTCTTGAAATGGCTTTAGGAAAAGTTCAGTGACAAGTAGGCCAGGTTCCCAGCAGGCAGATGGTCCTGCAGCACTAAGAGCTTTGTCCAGCACAGGGCAGCATTTTTTAAGGCAAATTATGCTTTCTCCTGAACAGAAATTCTGAGGTTTGACTAACCTCAGAATAACCAATTTAAAGCTATTCTTGTTTGGACTGAGAAGTTTCCCGTGTGCTTGCAGTATAAATAGTCATGTCAGTGTAAGTACTTAGAAATTAATTTTATCACTGAAGTCTTCAAAGTTGCTGTTTGTAACAGAAGTTAATAACTGGTGAGAAAGCTTACAAAATATATCAAAGGACAGGAGTGGGTCATGTTGTGTGAAAAAGGAACCCTTTATTAACAAAACAAACAAGCACTCTGAGCCTTCATTATTTGCAGAGGACACCTCATTTTTCTTCTACCTTTTTTTCATATTTGAAGGTAAACATTAATGTAAAAAAGGCTGCACATTAGGAATCCATGTTTGCAAAAGGAGACCTGTGGTACTTTTTGGGAACCTGAAATTCCCTGAATGTCTGACAAATATTTTTACTGGTCTTAGGCATGGTTTCTGTTTATGAAGAGAGACTGTTGAATGTGAAGAGGTAATTACTTTTGGTTTTCTTCCTCTCATGCTTCTCCATCAGCAGCAACGTAAAACTCAGTTTGCAACATCTTTTTTAAAGGATTGATATCATGACTGTAATGGTGATAGATGAAATAATTTACACCATCTACTCCTAGGTACTTCAGTGTATGTAGGTAGTTAATCCACTCTACCAATGCACAGAGCAGTAATGAAGGCAGTATCAAACAGTTACTGGCATTGAGTGTGAGAGCTTCAACCTGCCCATCTTCAGCCTGTTTCAAAGTCAATGGCCTAGCAGAGATTTCACCAGAAACATCAGTACTTTTCAGGAGTATTTTA
>JANVCC010010406.1:29762167-29799742 GCA_025345505.1 Todiramphus chloris collaris
AAAAAAAAAAAAAAAAAGTGAGGTTCTGTTGAACACAATGTGAGTAACAATTGAGTAGAAAAATGCAAATATGTGTAAATATTGGCAAAATAAGACTCATATGTGTTTTGGTAACAACAATCACTTCATAAATCAATATACTGTGTTGAGAAGTGTACTGCAAAGCCTAGAAGCTTAGGCTGATCTTTTACCACAACATCTAACTGTGTAATAACAACCATGTGATATCTCTGAGAATCTATTGCAATAAAGCTAAGCTTTATACTTACTTTTTTCCCCAGCTCTTCTGAAAGTGATAAAACTGGATTTCATTATGTGAGTTTGTACTTTGTTTATAGTACTCGCTTTATAAGTAGTCTTGCGTAAATACTTTAGAAAACTATTCTGCTTTCAAAAGTATTTTTTGTTGTCTTCTGCAAGAGATAAGAATGTGACCAAAGTCCTTTCAGGGGAAAACTAATTTCTACAGTCAACTTTTCCATTAAGATTCTTTTTTTTTCATGAATGCACAAAGAAAAATGGAAAAAAACCCCAAAAACCTGAAATTAAATACAGAAGTGTCTTTAACATAAATTAAACTTTTCCGACAAAGTATTAACAAAGGAAGAGAAAGTCTTTTTCAAGGGTCTTGGCAGTGCATCAAATTTTCTCATGATAGAAGGCATATAAATAAACTCTTAAATATCCTTATATAGTGTTTTGATGAATAATCTACAGGCTGCATATTTTAAATAAGGAAACTGAGGGACTGTTCTCTGTGGCTTGGTTAATTTGCAGAAGATGCTGTCTGTATTGGAATATCTTTAGGAGAACATAAATGATGGTAAATTTAATTTGCATGTGCATCAGAAGTTTGATAAAACACCCAAAGCTGCAAGGTCTGGATTTTCCCTCTGTTGTGTTCTTATGTCTGTTAAATGTATGCTGAGTCATTTTATTGAGAAACAGAGGACAGATTTTAATCTGATAATGTGTAAGATTTATTCACTCTGAGGAGGAAGTCTACTATAGACTGATGACCAGATTGGATAGAGAAAACCAGACGTTTTCAGAGGAGATGAATAGCCATCTATTTATGTATTTACTTTCAATCCTGTAAAAAAAGGATAGTTTCATGTCTTGCTGTAAAGAGAAGAATGTCAGGTGAACACTTCAAATACCCATATACAGTATACAAACAACTCAACTGTAGCTGAGTTGGAGCATACTCACAAGCCTTAAATATATCCAGCAGAAATATGAATTAAATTGGTTTGCAGGAAAGAAATTCAGATGTGGAATTTATGCAAGCTTCACTTTTTAAAACCTTATTGTTTATTTTATGCCCCAAAGTACATCTACTTATATTTCTGAGATTACTAGATCCAGCATTCATGTATATCAACAGAAATCAACTTTTGCAGGAAGTGATTTGACAAACAGAACTGAGAATGCAATGACAGTTGTGGGTTGAAGCAAATATTTCCTTCCTTTCTTTTAAGAATTCAACAGTAGCATTGAAACCTTCCTTTTACTAATGCTAATGAAACTTTACACACACATCTCCTCAAAGGTGTACATAGACTCCTATTATGTAGTTCAGTGAGTAATATTGCAGTAACGAATAACTTTAAGAACCAGGATGATTATTTGTTTATTTTCTAAAGTACTATGTCTTTTATTACTAACAGTTCAATCCCATTTCCTTATTTATACAGTGGCAAGTATGTGTTTATAAACAGTAGACACTTACAATTTATTCTACATAGGGTAAATGCAGAGGTCATTCTTCCTTTTTAATATTTTGAAAAGCATAATTAACTGCCTAAACCAATATTCTGCTGCAAAGAGAATAACTCAATTTATGAATACAATTTTACATATCAAACCAGCTGAGCTTAATGCTTTTGAAAGTATTTCCTTTAAATAACTTCAGATATTCTCTTTGTCTTGCATCCAAATATTAAAAAGCTAGAAGTAAGAAACTACAATGCTAAAATCCATAGTGTTGGTTCTTGCTATTGACTGAAAGGTTTTCTACTCTTTTCAACCCTGTGCTTCACTGAGAAATTAATTTCTTGAAGACTCTTCAGCATCTGGCAGAGGGCCCTTAATCCAGCCTTGCTATGTTCATGCTGCTGTACGTGTCAGCAGCCCCAGGCTTAGCTGTTGCTCCAGTGGGACACTGACTTCCTGCTTGTGGCCTATTCTCACTGTAGATAATTATAAACACTGGTGTTTTCAGGATGCTTGGATCCAATTTTGCTGCCTCCAGTGTCACTAGTTAGTAGTTTTGTGTGAAAGTCACACTTTGTTTCCTTCTCATTGGGATAGAACCAGATACATGTGGGGAAGACACAAAGCTCCTTGTCTGCTGCAGAGCAGTGAGTGAGCTGGATATAATGTTTGGACCAAATATAAGTATACAGTAAAAATTGCTCACAAGCTCTTTTTAAAAGGATTTTTGGATATATTTTTATTGTTGTTGTTAAATGATCCGTTTTCATGCCTGGCTTGTTTTACTGATGGAAAAAAAGAGCTTTGGAAAACATGGGGCTTTTCTCCAGAGGCTTCAAAAAGGATCTAAATGTGGAACTGTGGGAGCATTGAGTTATTTTTTGGTTCAGTTAACAAAACCAATAATCAGCTACATTACAAATGGAGGGATTGAACCAAATTTAGAATTTTATTATTGCCAAAAATGCAAAGAATGAATTTTTCTTGATGTTTACATTCAATTTATGTAAAAATAAAATTTTTATGTTAAAATGATGAAATGCCTACTGATGAATGTTGTTGGAGTACTAAGACAAGAAAATGTTCAATTAATTTCTGTGACATAGGAGATCTGGACCTTGCCTTCTACCTTAAACATCAAATGCTTGGGTATTCTGGAGTTGTATTGTTAACTTCTTGTACTTAACTGCTATTCAAACTTAATTTATCTGAAATATGAATCTGAACCCAGAAGACTGTTATTCTCCTTTTCTGGGTGGGCATTCAACTGGATCTTTTTTTTTACTTCTCTTTTAATGTATACTGGGATGCTGTAATAGTAAAGTATTTCAAAGGGGAAGGAGTGAAAAAATTGTAGATGAATATTTAAATAATCAGGTGTTTGGAAAAAAAAAAAAAAAAGTATTTTCTTTCCAAGAGGAGCCTCATAATCATTACATTACTCTGAGTTTATTCTGAGCCTTTAGTTATCCTGATAGTTATCATGAGCCAAAATCTTGTGAGAAATTCTTGCAGAGATAATCATAGTGACTTTTTGGGCTGGAAAATAACATCTCACTTACTTACCCTGTAATTATTTATCTGGAAAGCCAGGACTTCCATTTTTCTTATTGAATAAGGTTAAGCTGCAATAGAATAGCTCAAATATATGTAAATACTAAGTTAAATATGATTACATGTACAAAATCTCCACCAGACTGAAAGTATGTGTTATTTTTTTCATTCACTGGAGCATGTGACTATATAAATATTCAGTCATTAACAAATATGCAGACTTTTGTGAAATAAATGCCTTCAGAATGCTACAGTAAACAACTCAATCAATGCAGGCTACCAGCTTCATATGCACTCCTCATTTATAGCTCTAATATTCTGCTTGTAGCCTTGGTTGGGGAAAAGTGATTTTTATAGAATACTTAGTCTATACACATACCTCATTTATCATAAAATAAATTAAGTTAAGATATGATGAACTAAAATAAAGATAATGGCTTTAAAGCTTTTATTTATCTATGTCAATGTACAGAACTGTAATTGTAGGAAAAAACTTTTCTGTCCAGACAATTGTGACTAAGTCCCCTCTGGTACTTCTGATGGCTGCCTAGCAGTGGGAATAGATAGAGCTCTAAAATAATATTTAGTTTATGATTTGCTGTGTTTTTTTGGGGTGAGGGAAAGCTCTGCATAATGGCCACTAATTTTCCATTAAGAAGAGGCAGATCTCTTCATGGAGTCTGGTGATAGTCTGACGTGTAAATTATAGACCTGCTAGATTAACCACTTATCTCTGCAGGATAATTCTGTTGTCTTCAAATGCATGTGGCAGTGGAGCAATAAAAGATTCTTATTACGTCTTCAAGGGATCTTCAGGTAGGATTGTTCTGTGGTGTCATGAAAGGTATTTGAAATAGTTTTTATCCATTCAGTAGCCCATTGTTAGCTTTACTTTTTAAACATATTTGATAACAGTTTCATCTCTTAGAGATGGAGAATCAATTGGATATAGATCTTTCTAGAGAAGATGATCAAAGTAAAGCTTTACCTGTAATGAAATCTCTGAGGACTCTACATTTATCTTGTTGTAAAAGTCTGAAGATCATGTGAGAAGATTTTTTGATTTTTTTGTGAGACATTTGAAAGAGGGAGTTACTGCTAACGTTATGTTGGTCTTGTTTACCAAAAAAGGTATGGCAATGGAATACATTGAGTTTATCAGTAGTCTTCCCCCAGAAAACTGGATGGTCTTCTAGTGTAACATTTAAATAATGAAAGTTGTTATTTATTTTTCCCCTGTCTTACAGACTCTGTAGATGTATCAGCAGATTTTGTTTCTGGGTAGGACACCTGAAACATTAAATGAATAGCAATGTTTCCTAGTGTTCTTTTCCCACCTTCACTTTCCATTTTTCCAATCAGGTTCATTCTCAAAACCTCTTTTGTAGTGTATGTATGTGGGGAGTAGCTGGAGACTGTGCTCAGTTAAATGTTAGTGATCCAGAGAAGAAAGTGCCTGTAATCAGAAGTCAGATGTGAGAGGTGGTCTGCCATTCTGTAAAAGACCATACTCTTGATGTAAAATTAAGCAGCTCTAACTGTAGTAAGAATCAACAATGCATAGTTGTTACCTGAAGAATTTCCTGTTTTTACAGGTCTTTCACTGTTTTTATAAGGGGAAATACATCACGGAATCATTAAGGTTGGAAACGACCTTAAAGATCATCAAGTCCAACTGCCTACTCAACTTTGTCATGACCACTAAACGATGTCCTCAAGTGCCATGTCTAGACATCTTTTGAACATCTCCAGGGATGGTGATTCCACCACCTTCCTGAGAATCACCATGGTAACACAGTGTATTAATATGCCTACAGGGCAATTTTAAAATTACGAAAAGTAAATAAGAGCTAGTTTTGCTACAAATAAACACAAAACGTACTCATACATCAGACTGGCTGCATCACTCTATGTAACCATGATTACCAGACACATAGTTACTCCTAACATATGTCAGCTCATTACTGCCTACCAGTACTTAACACTGTAAACTGGAGGATTACAAAATCCAGATTAGTTGAACTGCAAGTGCTTCAGTATAACATGAAAGAGTTTCTAAGACACTAGCTGACATTTAGCATGATTTACATGGAGAGATGAGTAACATAGTCATGTATCTTTAGCATGTATTCCCGTAGGCTCATTACTATACTTAGGGGTGTAAACTTTAAAATTAATTTTGTCAAAGGTCTTTGCTTGGACACTCTGGTCTTAAAGATTTATGTAAGAGTTGTTTACTCTTGTTGGTTTAGCCAAAACCAGACTGTCCTATCTTCACAAGACTCCCTCCTTCAGCGTTTGGCTGCCAGCTTGGCGGATCTTCAGACACAGAGATAGCATAAGAATCTCATGGTCACAAACATTTTAACCTTTCTCCCAAAGCACACTAAATTAACTGTATTCCTGTCTTATGACAAGCTAGGTCATTATCCCACACCTTGTTGCTAAAATTTCTAGATCAATTCTGGATTTGCTATTACCCAAGTTAATACTATGGTTATTTTTCTTACTAACTTCTGTTAGGGGTGCTACAGATTTTGTTTTCCTGTATTATTGATTAGTGTCTTACTTTATTTACAGTTTTATTTTGATTCTAAATGCACCTTAATGTATTATACAGGAAGCAAAATATCAATAGGACTTCCTTGAAAGGAACATTGAGGTTACACTGAAAGGTTCACTGAAGTCAATTGAATGATTTCCTTTAGGCATTGTGTCAGGCTCCATAAGATACATAATTACTGTCTCAAAGTGATTAGGAAGCAAAATATAGATCCAGAGTCCACAGCTGCAGTGAATCAAAATTTTATTTGTGAAAAATTGTTTTGTGAACCAGTTTCCAACAACTCACTGTGCAGAGTGTAGTATTGGAAACACCAGCAGATGTTGGTTGGTCAGTTCTCAGTGTCCCATGTTCCATGTATGGCTATATATGAAGTCGGACTCAGTTCAATTCAATTCCATCCCCCATCCAGATGAACTGAATGATTATTTTATGAAAAATGCACATAGATTATAAGTAAGATTAAATTATTTTTTTGATGATTGTTCTTCTCAGCCATTCCTTCTTCAAAGCAGAAGTGGATTTTCTTTGCTCACTTGTTTTTGAGCCCAGATAGTCCAGTGGAATTATCAAACCATGATTTCGTTCTGCAACTTCCTTCTTGGTCTAAACAATTCTTCTGCGGTGGCTGTTAATAGCAGAAAAATCATCTGTTGCATAGATTACTGCTTATTATAGTTTTGTCCATAATGACTAGTGCGGAAAACATTCTTGTTTCTTTCTTAGATAGAAATAATGATCAACATGCCAGACAGAAAGCAACATTGAGAAAGAATTTTAAATACATGGAAATTTTTTTTTTTTTTTTTTTTTTTTTTTTTGGTAAGAATTTTGTAGAGAAATTTATAGAGAAACAGATACATAGTATAATTTATAAGAAAAAAACCCCATATAGATCTACTAGAAACAGCTTAAATCTTAGGGAAGGCAATACAGTACAGGTTTTAGATGTTTTGTCAGTATATATTAGGAAAAAAAAAGTTTTTTTAAAATTAAGCTAATATATTCTTTCTTCTACCAATATCTTTGGCATTTGAAAGAGAAGAAAGTTACTGCATCAACTAATAGCACTAGTAAAATTTGATCTGTCATAACAAATTAATCTTTATTCTTTATGTATTTGACAGTTGGATACACCTTGTCTGTCCTCCTCTATCTTTTCTATTTCCAGAACTGTAAATGGAAATCACACCATCCCTGAGTTATAGATTTGAAGGAGGCCTACCGCACTAGCTAAAAAAAAAAAGAAAAAGAAAAAGAAGGAAAAGAAAATGAAGAAGAAAAAGAAGAAGAAAAAAAGAAAAAGAAAAAGAAAAGGAAAAAGTAAAAAAAAAAAGAAGAGAAAGAAGAAAAAGAAGAAAAAGAGAAAAAATGCACTGTCCATTTTATAAACAATCTCAAAATATTTATAAAATCAGTTGTTTCTTTGACTTTCTCCATTTGCATAGTGACTACCTCTAGGCATATATCAATTTAAGGGCTGGAACATGAAGGAACATAGAATTTTGCAATTCTGAATAAGCAGCAAAAAAAAATACTAGCAGAAATAACTGAATCAGTATTACAAGCAGTAGGTTCTTTTAGCAATCAAGCTCAGAAAAATAGACTGTAACAGCCTCTAGAACTCCTTGGCAGGACTGTAGCCAGCATGTCAGGAGTAGTGAGTACCCCTGTGCTCAACACTTATGAGTCCTCATCTGTAGTGAGTCTGGCTGAGCTGCTTTTCCCCACCCAGTCCTCATGCTGCAGCACTGGGAGCTGGAGGGTGTTGATAACACACTCGTGTTATGACTGCCAGTGCTCACACACCACCAGAGGATGGGGGGCAGGATGGGGGAGAAGATACAGCCGACCTGAGCTGACCAGTGGGATATTCCATACCATATGACATCAGCTCAACTATAAAGGGAGAGGGCAGGAGGAGGATGGGGGGGCATTCTGCTTTGTCCAAGTGGCTGCTACATGTTCCTGAAGCCCTGCTTCCTGGACTTGGCCCGACATCGCCTGTGGACGTGAAGTAGAGAATAACATCTTATCTATCATAACCCACATCTCTTTTCATCTAATTCTGTCCCTGTGTGCCATGCCGACAGTGGCTGGGGTGAGTGATAGAAGGGCTTGGTGGGCACCTGGTGCCATGCCGGGGTCAACCCACCACAGTTTTATTTTTCTTCTTCTGTTAAAATATATAATTTTTAATGTAGTATACCACAACAAAGCATATTTCATAAAAACTGAATTTCACAAACCATTAAATGGTGTACCAAAGACTAACAAAGCCAATGAAGTCAGTGGAGGGCTTGGTGGGCACCTGGTGCTGTGCCGGGGTCAACCCACAACACCATCTGAAGTGCTGGATCCAGTCTTCAGCTCAGCATCTTCAGAGGAGGGCCAGTGAGAGATAAATTCTCACAAACTGCAAAAAGGGATATTCTAAGTAGATACAGGAGTGTCACGGTTTAGGGTCAGGACAGCCCCTTAGACCTATAGCAGATGCTCTCTGTTAACCCCTCTCCCTCACCAATGGGGAAGAGAAAGGGAATAAGGGAGAGAGACTTAGTGATTAGAAAAGGAAACTAGAACAGCTTTAATGAAAAGGAAATTAATAATAATAATAAAAATGGAATATATACAAATATACACAAAACCAGTATCGAATCCAACCCCCCTGATGGTAATTACATCACCGTCATCACTGATGCTGTGCAGGCACCAGGGGACTCCCAGACTGGGCCCCGCAGCAGACGGGAGCTCTGTTCAGGAGCTGGGTTCTGGTACTGGGTTCAGGAACAGACAGACCAGGATCAAAGGCAGAACAGACAGAGTCCTCCTTGCGTGCTTCGAAGAAGGAACCAAAAGAGGATGCGAGCCAAGCCAATCAAACCTGGCAAAGCAGTCCGAGACGGGAGAAGAAGAGCCCAGAGACCCTTCAGATCCCACAGCTCTAAAACCGAATATGATGTTTAGGGAATGGAATACCTCGTTGGTCAGTTTAGGGTCACCTGTCCTGTCCGCTCCTCCCTGCAGGTGCAGCCTTTCACTTTCTGCACCCCACAATGTGGTACACAAGACCCAGCAGTGGCCTTGGTCTGCACACCAATCCTTGGTAGTAACTCTAAACATGGGGTGTTATCACTGCTAGAAGCAGGCACTGCCTGTGAGAACAGGCTGCTAACTTCAGACAGTGCAGTTAGTTAGAAGACTGAACAGTATTAATTCTGTTCTCACTCAAACCAGGACAAGGAGAAAAAACAGAATATTTGCCGTGTGTCGTTAAGCACTGGAAAGGCTTACATGAAGAGATTGTGGAATGTCCTTCCTTTGAGATTTTCAGAACCTTCCCAGAGAATGTCCTGAGCAATCTGATCTGGCCTGCTGACTTTGAACAATGGACCAGATGACCTTCAGATTTTATTACTTTCTTTAGTATAAGGACTGGCCTAAGGTTTACTGTTTCACAAAAATTTTGCATAAAGACTTTTTTGAAGTGGAAAGTTTTGGAAGTGGTTGTCATATGACAGTGTAGAAAATATAGAATGGAGGCATTTATACAAAAATAATTTAATTCATTTGTTAGTATTGTGTTAAACCGCTGGATAGTCAGCTAATAAATTCATTGGCGCAAGTAAAAGTAAAATTATTCTGGGTCAGGCTGATTAGGACAGAAGGTCATGAAAAGAGAGCCACAAGGGTTCCTAGATTTTGTCCATATTTAGTTTACCAAAAGAATTGCCCAATTTACCAAAAGAATTAACCTATTGTTTATTTCTGTTGAATAGCATTTACCACGGGCTTTGTAGCCCAACAAAAAGAAAGTTTTGGGTTTTTTTTGTTTACGCTTGGATGCACAAAGAATTCCAGCAGTTTCTTCTGACCATTTATCAGGCTTTGTGCTCAAGCTCTGATAAGTTGCAGCTGTGAAACCTGGGGTCAGACTGCTTCAAAAGAGCTAATGTGAGAAAAAAAACTGTGTGAGAAAGAGCTAGGACAACCACACATGCACCCTTTATCTTTTTTTTGGGAGCTGCATTTACATCAACATTGTTCTTAATCCTTGTTTGAGGTATTGAGCTATGTTGTAGTTATTGGACCTGTTGATCCTGACCTTTCTAGCTTGTCCTTGTTACTGTCTTGTCACTACGGACTCAGCTGAGTCATGAGACTCATGGCTGACTCTGGATCTGCTCTGATCTTCTTGTTGGGGTTCTGTCACACTCAGGTCAGCGAGGACACAACCCCTGTTTGATATCTCCCTGGTCTCCTCACAGTTTACTTCTATAGTGGAATATTTATAAGCTGCCTCTGTCTCTTTTGGATATTACTTTGGATTATCATTACTGTTCAGTCTGAGTCTCTGTTAAACAGTCAATAGTGAAACTCCATTTAGAAAGCAATATTCACATGATTCAATGGTTTATTTTGTGAAGAACAAGGGGTCTAGTGCTTATCCAATCCTCATTCTGGATAAGCACCCACCATTTTGACTACTGTACCATGAATTCATTCTGTAACTGAAGAAAAAGTTCTTCCTCTGGTTGCAATAGTGCCTCTGAAACCTTCACTTCCATGCATTCTTCCAGCTACTGCACAGCCTCTTTCAAGACACATGCACCCTTCCATTGAGACTCCTTACCATATTAGATTGATACACCAACATCCAGTTTTTCCCTCTTTTTGTGCAGAGCTAAAGCTGAGTAATCATTGCTTTCTCAGTCACATATGAAATACAGATAGGTTGTCATTTCTAGGGGAGAGATCCAGTTGGGTGCCTCTGCAGCTAAAAAAGTCTTACAAATAGAAGTACAAAATGACAAAGTATGAGATCCTTTAGTTTCTTTTACAAACTCTATGAAAAAGCTCCTATGTCACTCAATTCTTCCGGAACAGCAATGAAGAAAGACTAATGAGTTCTTACTGTTAGGAATTACTTACTGTAACATTTCTTCTTGATAAGAAATGACTAAAGAAGTAAGACAAACACTGATTAAATAAGTTCTTACTGACCATTTGGCGTAAGTCAATCTGGATATAATTATCCTTGACAGATTATAATTTTCTGTTTTTACAGTGCACATGATCAAAACATTCTGAATAAGACAGAAGAAGACATAATAAGCCACCACTCTTATCTCTAAATTGTGTTTTATGGTCCTAAAATTATTGTAAGTCAGGAAAACCCTGGATTTCATGGTGGTCACAAAGTTGAATATGAACCAGCAACATGCCCTGGTTGCAACAAAAGCTAATGGGATCCTGGGCTGCATTAGGAAAAGTGTTGCTAGCAGGACAAGGGAGCTGATCCTTCCTTTCTACTCAACACTGCTAAAGTCCCACCTGTGATCAGTTCTATGGCTATGTTCCATTCTGGGTTCCTTAGTACAAGAGTAACATGGACATACTGAAGAGAGTCAAACAGAGGTCCACATGGATGATTACAAGACCTTAATCTTACATGTGAGGGAAGCCTGAGAAGAGAAGGGATTGCCCAAATAGTTAAATTCCAGTTCACTCACTTCAGAGAGTGATCTTTTTTTCCTGAGCATTTTTAAGAAATGGAAACTTAAACAGACTGCCTAAATGATGTTGTTTCTGAGAGCAGTGTCCATTCATGTATTTTTAGCATTTCTTTTGGAGTTAAATGCTGTACTGTTCCCTTACGTGCCGTATACATTCTGTTATTGTTTGCTTGTTCTCAGTGTTTATCTGAAAGCTCTTGCATTTGGGCACTGGGCGAAAGCTTCTGCTTTCCTGTGGTGTTTATCTGCGAATTATGTTGCACTGAATTGGGCAGCGAGTGCATCTCTGTACTGCAGGGCATTATATAGTGGATTTTATTACTAGGAATACTTTTGTTTTCATCTTGGGAATTTATACTGCTCCCCACTATGCTAATCTGACTACACCGGATTTTAGAACTCCAAATTGTGAGGATTATGGACATGGTTATTACCAAAAGATCATATTATTGCTATTATTTCCCCCCCTGATGGTAATTACATCACCGTTACTACTGATGCTGTGGAGGCACCGGGGGACTCCCAGACTGGGCACCGCAGCAGACAGGAGCTGTGTTCAGGAGCTGGATTTGGTACCGGGTTCAGAAACACACAGACTGGATCGAAGGCAGAATAGACAGAGTCCTCCTCGCGTGCTTCGAAGAAGGAACCAAAAGAGGATGCGAGCCAAGCCAATCAAACCTGGCAAAGCAGTCCAAGAGGGGAGAAGAAGAGCCCAGAGACCCTTCAGATCCCACAGCTCTAAACTGAATATGACGTATATGGGATGGAATACCTCATTGATTAGTTTAGGGTCACCTGTCCTGTCCGCTCCTCCCTGCAGGTGCAGCCTTTCACTTTCTGCACCCCTCAATGTGGTACACAAGACCCAGCAGTGGCCTTGGTCTGCACACCAATCCTTGGTAGTAACTCTAAACATGAGGTGTTATCACTGCTAGAAGCAGACACTGCCTGTGAGAACAAGCTGATAACTTCAGACAGTGCAGTTAATTAGAAGGACCAAGCTGAAAAGTAAAATTACTGAACAGAATTAGTTCTGTTCTCACTCAAACCAGGACAGGGGCTCTTCCTTCCCGGGCTCTGGGAGGTGTGAGGGCATCTCAGCCGGTCTAGGCCTGACCCCACGTGTGCTGCGCAATCCATCGCCAACGCAGAGCAGGTTTGGTATAGAGTTTGGTACCCTTCAGCTCTTAATATTCCTTTTTCTGGTTTTCTCCTGTTATCCATTAAATTTGTGATAGTCCTAACTTCCAGTCTTGAGTGAGGCTGTTTTCTTTATCCTTATTCCGCTTTATATCCTTCCCTGTGAGGGAGGGGGAAAGGGGTTAATAGAGACAAATCCTGCTCTGTGTTTCATGCCCTTAAACAGAGACACCATGACAGCATTTGTATGTCCTAGTCTTGTTAATTTTATCTCATAGTAGACCTTCTTTAAACTCACTTCCATTAAAGGTTAAGAGGATAATTTAAAAATGCTCATATGGTACATCTGCATTAGTTATACATATACACCATTCAAACTGCATCCATATTTTTCTGACTAGGGTCACTCAGAGACTGGGTAATTCATGATGTCAGAGGTTACTTTTACTCCTGGCTTCTAAGAAAGTCAGTTTACTGAATGTTTGTTATTAGTCAATGGGCAATTGCTACTTTTTTCTGAGCTCTCATTTCTTTTTCTAACATTTGCAATTTCATTAATATTAAAGAGTTTACCTCTGAAAGACTGCTGCCATGAAGGTGTTTTGAACAATTTTTTTCATATGGATCATCTTGATTTGCAACCTGTTAAGCAGAGACTTCTTCAGAGATGACATTTTGTAAAGATGCAATTTCACTGAAGCAGTCAATTTCTGTGTCAAATTATGATGCACTAGTCTCAGTCCTGAAGCCAGCTAAATAATATTCATAAAATAATTTATTCAGTGAATTCTGATATTTTTCTAGTAAATTATTCAACTAATATTTTCTCATTCATTGCTTAACTCTTGTGTCAGTTTCTCCTCTGTGCATTTCATTAGTCTGGAATTGTACTGATTTATATGCAGCATTGTTCATTATCTGAGCAATGAAGTAGATGCTACATATTTTGAATGGAGCAAGAACATGTTTTATTTATAAATAGGCACATTTAGCCTTATATTTATCCTTGTTTGCTGTGATACAAGTTAGTGAAGTATCGTTAATTCACCACTGTTTAAATAAATTAATATGATCCAAAGTTTACTCTTTGATATTCATTGACTGTAACGTTTGACTATTTCAACTATTTACATTTCATGGCAAACCTTTTATATAGTTATTTACATATTTTTCAAAGAGCAGAGACTTTCTGTGTAGGAGAAATTAGTTTTATAAATAAAGGGACACTTGTAAGATTTTGATATCTGGCCTTCAACACAAGACAGTTTAAATGGAAACCAATAAAAGATTCATATTACAAAGAAACTGTGAGTACTCCATAGAACTACTGCCTAGTTTTAAACTCTGAAGACCTCATTAGGAAAATCCTAAGCTTCCATTTGTAAATTCTCACTCAAGTCAAATGTGCTTTGTGTGGGCTTCAGGTTATACAATTTTCCTTTCAAGATGGCTGTCCTAGTGCTTATAGTCAAACCGGGGTTTGATACTGTGGTGGGTTGACCCTGGCACGGCACCAGGTGCCCACCAAGCCCTTCTATCACTCACCCCAGCCACTGTCGGCATGGCACACAGGGACAGAATTAGATGAAAAGAGATGTGGGTTATGATAGATAAGATGTTATTCTCTACTTCACGTCCACAGGCGGTATCGGGCCAAGTCCGGGAAGCAGAGTTCCAGGAACATGTAGCAGCCACTTGGAGGACAAAGATGAATGCCACTCCATCCTCCTCTTGTCCTCTTCCTTTATAGTTGAGCTGATGTCATATGGTATGGAATATCCCACTGGTCAGCTCAGGTCAGCTATATCCTCTCCCCCATCTTGCTCCCCCCAGCCTCTGGTGCCATGTGAGCAGTGGTAGCTGTAACATGGGTGTGTTATCAACACCCTCCAGCTCCCAGTACTGTAGTATGAGGGATGGGTGGGGAAAAGCAGCTCAGCCAGACCCACTACAGATACAATAAATGATGTTCTCAAGAATTTAACTCCATGTAGATATAACATTGATTTTTTTTCCTTGACTTCATTTGCAGTTTTGATGTACAGTATTGTACATAAGTGTATGTATCACATAAATGATACAAGACATACTTACCCCTGTCAAAAATTCATGTACAGTAAGTTTGTACACAAAACTGAAGCTCATGTCTCAAATACAGATCATTGATTTACTTCCTCCAAGTGTGTCAATAAGGTTTCAGATTTCTGGGAATCATGAACGGCTTGATAAGCAGAGAGTCCTGACACCTGAAATGGGAAGAGGCTCATCTATGGTCCCTCCTTATGATGTGGTTCAAGATGCGTTTATCTGTTGGAGTTGAGCCACAAGGCACCTTACAAATCCTATCCCACTCTGCTTTCATGGGACTAGAGGTTGCACTATAAGTAATACCAGACTGAATGCAGAAACATTGCCAGGTTTTCTTAAAAAGTTGTACTCTGTCTCATCTCCGCAGAAGCACCTAGGGAATCTGATAGATGTCACTTCTGTTTCTTACAGACAATTGAAGGAAAGGAGCAAAACTGCTTTAAAATGAAAGTTTGTTTTAGACAACGTGCCATATAAGAAATGCGACACTACCTCAAAGCGCAATCCACCTAATCACAAATTCTGTCTCCAAAAGCTCAGAAAGTGAGATAAGCCAGGGTGTTTGCACACAGCTGCATGACTCTCTGAGTTCTTTCCCCTTGGAATCACTGAAAATATCCACAGCTAATGGCTTAAAACTTAAGAGGGTCCAGTCTTGGCAGACAGTCTGCCTCTTACAATCTATTTATTCTTGATCCAGCTTGAGCTGGGGGGGTTGTTGGACAAGTTGACTTCCAGAAGTCCCTTCTAATCTCAGCCTTTCATGACTCAATATATAAATGAAGCAGTGGAGTGGAGAAGAGCATTTTAGTAATGTTGGCAGCTGTAGTGCTTCTTAGGATAAGAAATTGTACAGAAAGGTTGGTTACACCTTGAAATAGGCAGGTTGATAGTTGTGAAAATAAAAAAAACCCCTTGTCCTCTGTGAGGACATATGTATGTGTGTGTGTTAGTCCTGGTTTGAGTGAAAACAGAAATAATTCAGTTCAGTGATTTTACTTTTCAGCTTAGTTCTTCTAACTGACTGCACTTTCTGAAGGTAGAAACCTGTTCTCACAGACAGTGTCTGCTTCTAGCAGTGATAACACCCCATGGTTAGAGTTACTACCAAGGTTTGGTGTGCAGATCAAGGCCACTGCTGGATCTTGTGTACCACATTGGGGGTGCAGAAAAGTGAAAGGCTGCACCTGCAGGGAGGAGCAGACAGGACAGGTGACCCTAAATTGACCAACAAGGTATTCCATCCCATACATGTCATATTCAGTATAAGGCTGAGGAGGGTGATGGAGGGTTTGTGGCTCTTCTCCCCTCTTGGACTGCTTAGGTAGCTTTGCTTGGCTTGCCTCAGGTCCTCTTTCGGTTCCTTCCTCGATGCATCTGAGGATGCCTCTGTCCATTCTGCCTTTGATCCCAGTTGGTGTGTTCCTGAACCTGGTACCAGAATCCAGCTCTTGAACACAGTTCCTGTCTGCTGCAGGACCCAGTCTGGGACTCCCCCAGTGCCTGCTCCACAGCATCAGTAGTGACGGTGATGTAATTACCATCAGGGGGGTTGGGTTTGATACTGTTTTTCATATATTTGTGCATATTCCAAATTATCATTATTATTATTATTATTTATTATTATTATTTTCATTTAAGATGCTCCCTTTCTCTTCCCCTTTGGGGAGGGAGGGGGGTTAACAGACAGCATCTGTTATAGGTCTAAGGGGCTACCCTGACACCCTTGACAGCATTTGAAGCTGAAGAACAGAAAGACCTGTTTCAGGCTGGTCCTTGAGAAGAGGTGTTGAGTAACTTCTCAATTGGCCAGGAGGGAAACAAATAATCTTAAAAAAAATAGAAGAGTAATATTAGATTGCTGAAATGCTATTTAATTTTCCCTACTTTGTAGCTCAGTATTGCAAGTGCCACAATTACTTCTTCACCAATACAGAAGACCTGAAGCAGCACTAACGTGCTCTGTCAAACAAAATCCTGTATAGAAAAGGTGACACAAACCTTCTCAGCTGGAGCTTCTCTTCTGTACCCTTTCATTTGCAAGCAGCTTCTTAAGCCTAGAAACTTGACTTAAATTCTGTTATATTCATTTCATGTTCATGGGCCTTACCTGAACTGCACACTACATCCCTTATGCATGGCACTGCCCAGTCACGCCACATATGTATCTGACCTGATCCTGGCCCCCATGCATGCAATGATGCTCAAGCCAAGCCTCAGCCTATCTATCCCCATCCTCATGGGCCACCTGGGGGCTGTGTCTGATCACGGTCACAGTAAATACTCTGCTTTTCTTTTTTGGGTGCTCTGGAACTATGCATGTCCTTAGTGAAGCACTGCTGATGTAAAGATTAAGCTTTCTGGAGGTAGTAACTGACTGTTTCCTACAACAAATACTTCTAGACTAAACAAGGTGATGTTCTATACATGATTAAATGGTGTGCAGTACTTAGTTTAAGACATATTTATGGAAAAGCTTATTTGTAATAGTGATCACACTGTGGTTTCTCACTAAACTACAAAAATCTGAGTATACCTGTTGTCAAATAGGAGTATCTGTCATTAAAATCAAATCTAGTCCCAAGAATTCTGCACAGCTGCATAAAAAGGACATGGAGAAGACAAGGGAAAATGGCTACAGGTTGCATCAGGAGAGGTTTAGTCTTATTATAAGAAAGAATTTTTTTGCAGTGAGAACATGGGCTGTTCAATGATTCTAATTTAACACCCTAAAAACAAACAAAACCCCAACTTATCTAAGGCTTAGATGAATCAGATTTTCTACAATATTTCTACAGGTTTTGCATGACTGATATAGAATGCTTAAAAATTACTAAAAAGCCCTGTGGTATACATAGAAAATGCCCCATGAATTTTTTATTAGATCTCTCTGCTGGTATTCAAAATAATTTTCACTCTGATACATGTTTAACTTTAAGCACAGGAGTGGTCCCATTTACTGAAATCAGGCTATTAATCCAATTTATTTAAATAGAACTGGTCTGGTGCTTAAAGTCAACCATATAGATAACTATTTAGAAATGTGAGACCTATATCTGAGTAGAGAAGATTTTCAGAAGCCGTAAATATAAGTGGTTTTAGAGGTATAAGAGGTGTATTTCAAAGGCAAATATCTTTTTTTTTTTTTTTTTCCCCTCCATTTTGATTGTCCCATTTGGTCTCATAGTTATGATTGTCTATCTTCTTAAAAAAGATGGGCGTCACCTATTAGTATGTACCCACTCTTTCAATCAAGTATTTAATTTTACTTTTTTCCTTTTATGGTCTCCATATACAGTCTTTGTCATTTCCACAACTTGCTACCTAGTGAGTGGTATTTAATTAAAAAGACATGGACCAGACATCATGTTCTTGGTTGCCATTTTAGCCTAAATGTGCTATGTAGGAGTTGATGATTGCTCTGTGTTATTAAATGAATGGCAATATGTCGTGGCTTAACTCTGGTACACAGCTAAGAGTTATCGATGGAGCAGAGTTCTCAGGGGTGTACCTACTTGCACTGGAGACTTTTCTAGGAGCCACAGTCTCTTCAGGGGTACACTTAATGCAGTGTTAACTTATCCATAGCCACAGTCTCTTCGAGGTGCACCTGCTCTGAAGCAGCCATATACATGGTCCACAGTCCATTCAGATGTGTGCCTGCTCCAGTGTGACCTTACCAATGGCTACAGTCCCTTTGGGAGTGCACTTGCTGTAACATGGCCTTACCAGTTCCCATCACGGGTGTTCCTGCTGTGTTGTTGACTTATCCACAGACACTTCAAGGTGTTCCAGCACAGCCTTATGAAGAGCCATTGAAGCTTCAAGGTGTACCTGCTGAGGCATGGGCTTATCCTCGGGCTACAATCCCTTACAGATGTACTTACTGCAAGACAGACATGTAACAGACACCTCAAGGTGTACCTGTTGTGGTGTGGACTGATCCACAGATGCTTCACAGTATACTACTCCTATGTGGACTCACCAACAGGTCAGAGTCCCTCTGACACAAGTTTACACCAGAGTTCCAATCTGTACAGTAGAGCAACACGGGAAGAGCAGTGATGCCTTGTCCATCTCATGTGCATGGCCATTGTTGTTATCAAAATGTCCCTATGCACAACAGAGTAAGGTAAGCAGCACAGCAAGAAGTGAAAGGAAAAAACAGAGGCTAATGAGCACTAGACTCCAACATGCACTAAGGCAAGAAAGCCTCAGGGCAAACACAGGAGACTGACAATTAACAGCTAAACAGCTATAACAGCTATGAATTTGATCTAGCATACTCCAATCAAATCTGTCATTATCTTGAACCCTTTGAGCCATAAAGGACTGTTGTGATTTAATCCTAGTAGGCAGTTAAGGCCCACACAGTCACTTGCTCTCTCCCCCACAGGTGGGGTAGAAGAGAGAATTAGAATGGTAAAAGTGAAAATACCCATGAGTTGAGATAAAGGCCCTTTAATAAGTAAATCCAGTCACTCAAACAAAGCAAAACAAGGAATTCAGTCACCACTGCCCATCGACATGCAGGTGTTCATCTCCAGGAAAGCATGGCTCCATCACATGTAACTATTACTTGGGAAGTCAAATGCCATCACTCCAAATCTTTCCCTCCTTCTTCCAGCTTTTATTGATGAGCACAATATCATATGGTGTAGGATAAGCTTTTGGTAATCTGTGGTCTGCTGTCCCAGCTGTGACCCCTACCAACTTCATGTGCAGTCCCAGACTACTCACTGCCAGGTCAGTGTGAGAAATAGATGAGGCTTTGATACTGTGTAAGCACTGCTCAGTAGTAACTAAAATATCTCTGTGTTATCAACACTGGTCACAAATCCAAAACACAACACCATGCTAGACACTAGGAAAAACATTATCCCAGCCAAACCCAGGATAGAGTGCTAGCTTCAATGTGTTAGGAAGGAACTGGTCTACTTGGTCTCCATGAGACAAACGGACCTCAAGTTTCTGCCCCGCTCTCTGTAAATATTAACATACATATATGTTTATATGATTTAGACTTTTTTTTGTGTGTGAAAAGGAGTCTGAGGGGTTGAAATGTAACTGTTAGGTTTTTTTTTTTTTTTATCAAACAAAGAAAGAAAAAGAGAAAGGAAAAAGAAGTTTACACAGTAATCAATTATCCAAAGTAACATACAATTACATCTCCACTGTTAGGTCTCATTATTGATCAGTTCTTCATAACTTCCCAATAATGGATTTAGTGAAACATTCTCTTAAAACTAGGCCTACATAGTGAAACAATATGCAGTTTGTCTTTCAGCTATCTAAAATTAGCATCTAAGCAGTCACACTGGAGGAGCAATTACTGGTGTTTGACTGTAAAGTGCAAAGGAAGACAGTATGAATTTAATTTTAAAGCAACTTAAATTTTGCCAATAACTTGATGTTCCAGTGAGCGGTGCTCATGAAAAACAAGCCCTTGGGTAGTGTGCAGTTCTTAAGAAAGTATAATATCCAAATGAATATATGTTGTAGTATCCTTATCTCTGAAACAGAGATTTTAGTCTGCTTGTCATTATAAGTTTACCATTTTTTTTTTTTCCTGATGGCATAAAGATGCAGGACCATGAGAGACTGGATTATACAGGATTGAAATAAACAAATGTATTCCGAGCTGTAAAACAGGTGAAAATAAAAACAAAGATTAAGAAGTGACTGGAACTCTGTTGCCATGAGTAGGGTGTTTTTTTGTTTGTTTGTGGTTTGGATTTTTTTTCAGTACTGCTGTTCTCATAAATTGTTGGTGCAACTTGTGTGCCGTATACATCTAAACCAGGGATTTTTAATATCTTTAACTCCTCAAACAGGCCTTGATAAATATTGATCAAAATATGACCAGAAAAAAAAGCTTCTGAGAAACTTTGTACAGCTTATATTGCTTTAATGGGAGAAACACAGATGCAAGCAGTAGCAGAGAAAGCAATATCTGAACAGAGACCAAGATATACTGCTATTCCACAGCAGTAACCCGCAGGGAATTACAGTGATGGTCATTATAAACTTGGCATTTACAGATAAGTTTCAGAGTGATTGCAAAATTATAGTGTCTAGGTTATCATAACATTGCAACAAATGTAGACTTCAGTGCTGACCCCTAATTGTTGAAGGTGCATCAGCATGGAGGAATTTGCACACCTTTTCCCCAAGCAGTAGCTGCTCCATTGATGGATGAGCCTAGTCACCCAGGCTGTGAAACTGTTACTAAATTAATCAAGAATGTTAACACAGAGTTTCTATTTTATACATTTACCATCCTAAATAATAGTAATCTGGTTTGTAGCTACCAATTTAGTCAGTAGAGATTGTTCCTCTGTTTTCAGCTATCAAACAATCCCTTTGCTTTTCTATTCATTGCAATAAGTACAAACAAGATTAAATTTAGAGAGTGCCCTTCTCTTTGCTGCAAGAAAATACATGAAGGTGAAAATGCATTTTTAGAACAACTTTTATGTGTTCTAAAAACTTTTCCCTCTTTTTATTTACCCCCTCAACATCTGACTCTCTGAAAGTTATAACTTGAGGCCAAGTGATATTTTTATCTTTGTCTGGGTCTCTGAATGTCATTTTAAATGAGTGCATCTGCAGATGTGGAACCTTTGGTACTTGTGGAATCAAAAGCAAAACTGAAATAAAAGAAAAAATGGAAGCCAGAGGAAAAACAAGTCACTGGAAAGCTAGTCATCAGTAAATGAACAGCATATTTTGTTATGGTTTTGATTCCAAAAAGGACAATTCTCCAATTTCTTAAGCGGCAGATATTCTTTATTGACGGCGCCGGATGCATGGGGGATCGTTCCTCCTAACATGCATACCTGCCCCTGCACCTTACAGTCATTTATTGAAAGCATTGATACATATGCATTAACAAGGGAGGGATTAGTACAATTAGTTCTTAGAATTGGTGTGGCTATTATAATTATTTCCGAGAAGTCTCCTCCCACAGCTGTCGCATGCGCATTCCAGACAGGTGGTCGTGGCCGGGGTCTTCGGGAGGAAGTAAGTAGTCTTCCTCGGTTGTTCGATATTTGACCCCACGATCGACGCAGCCGCAGTTGATGGCTGGTATCTTTCCAGATCTTCTACTGACTCTAACCGGTTTCGAGGTGGCCTTCACACAATGGGTTATTCTTAACGCCAGGTGCAGGAAGACAAGCTTGAAATATACCAAGATTAATAGATTCTGTGCCCCGCTCCCCCCCCCCCCGTGCCATGTACACTGCCTGACTCTTTTTTTCAGTTTGAATAAAATAAATAGTCAGTAAGTTTCTTTCACTGAAATAATTAAAATTACGACTTTCCTCCAGTTTGAATGGTGTACTGATGGTAAAAAGAGTGTTAAAAATAAAACACCAGATTCTGAATGGGAGTTATTGTCATTTAAACAAACATGGGGTTATTTAAAATGCAAAACCTACAGAAGTATGCAGAGCCTGATTATTGTGTACAGAACCTGTGGGCCACTGAAAAGAAAAAAAGTATAAAGAAGATCTATGTATTTTAATAAAATTACATTACATTTACTGAGTCCAGACTACTCTATCCTAAAGGAAAAACATTGATTAAAGAAAAATGTAGTTTGATTCCCATTCCATCCACATATGTCCCTTGTGCAGATGAAGAAAATGGAGTTTTAGTCTGGATCACTTATGAGAAAGTTAAATAGAATTTAAGATCCCAAGTCACCACATGGTGCATCTCTGGCATGTAAGTTCTCTACTTTTCTTACAGGCCAGCCTAAGATCTTGATTATAGAATGCAGATGTGTCTGCAGGACTCATTAGCACTCCAGAACTCTCTATATTTAAATCATTACTGTAGATTACAATAAGCAGTTACATACTTTAAACAGTACAGTGAATTACGTTACCTGTCATTCCTGGACATTTTTTTCTTACTGTCTTTAAGTAAAGGTGAATAGCATTGTCTACAGTGATAGTTATTTTCAGACATTATAGTAGTACAGCATGGATTTTGGGCAGCATCAACTGACACTGTATTTTCTCATAGAATAGTCAAAGTAGTTTATGTTTTTTGCTGTTTTCCTGGTGAGAGATATGAGGAAGCAATAGAAAGAAATGGATTTAAGTACATTTATTTTCTTAAAATACATAGTACTCTTCTGACATTATAATTTAGTTTATCAAGTAGGATAGGAAATAACACCCATTGATGCATCTTCTATTTATTATGTGACCACAGCTTTAAGTTTATTGATATACCTTCTTGGAATGAAATGGTTTGATTTTATTTATATTTAAAGCTGTAATGAGTAAAAATTAAAAAAAAAAAAATTGCATCTGTTGTGATATCTTTACTAATGTTACCTTGCAACTAAGGTTATAAAAATGAAAAACCCCATGCAAATGAGGAATTGCACTGTGTCTGGCTGCTACGAAGAAAGTTTGCTCCATCCCAACCACATCATGTGGCATTCTGTTTTTTCCTGTGTGACCAGAGAGAAGACATGAGGAAGTGGTGTGATGAACCTACCTTGAAGCTGGAAGTCTACCTACATAAACTAAGGGAAAAGACAGAGGTTATCCAAGAAGGGTGTAACTCCAGATACTGCTGAGATGGTAGAAGGCACCAGTGGTTTCCCAGATATAGACTAAGGACTGAAAGTGTCACACTTGACTGTGGTGAAAGGTCTGCCACTGCAATGATCAGGCAGTGAATACTCTGAGAAGGAACAGAGACTCTCTGCCTTATGCCAGTAGCAGGAAAGGGATAACTGGGTTTATGGGACTCTGTGGATCTACCTGATGGCCTGGCACATCAGGTCCCCAGAAATATAAGGCTTTGGTGGGCACCACTGCATAGCATACCCTAGTACCATCAGGATACAGTGGGGTAGAGCACATCTGGATTGCTGGAGTGACAGAGTGATACCAGCAGTTGTCTCTGTTGGAAACTGAAGTGACCCCAACAGAGGAGAAGTGGCAAAAAGCATCCTATTGTGACCAGCCGTGTATTCTTGGCATAGACACAAGTTCTTCAAGGAACCAAAAGGGTACCAATCATTTTTTGGTGTATCCAGCATGGATAAAGAGAAGATTAAACAGCTGTCTACCTTGACAGGCATCTTGGAGTATCCCTCTGTTGTTGAAGATCAGAAAGTGCTAATTTCTGTATATTGCAATTGCAAATTGCAGCATAACTTCCTTTTCCAAGTGACAGAAGAAAAAATGAGGAGAGGTGCTATACTGGACCTTGTTCTCACCAACAAGGAGGAGCAGATAGGGAATATGAAGCTCAAGGGCATCCTTGACTACAGGAACCAAGAAATATTTGAGTTCAGGATCCTTAGGACTGTAAGGAGGGGGCACAACAGGCTCACTACCCTGGACTTCAGAAGAGCAGACTTTGGCCTCTTCAGGGATTTGTCTGGTAAAGTACCATGGGATAAAGCCCTGAAGGGAAAAAGGGCACAAGAATGCTGGTTAATATTCAAGGATCACCTCCTGCAAGCTCAGGAGCAATGCGTCCTAACAAAGACGAAGTCTGGTAAAAACACCAGGAGGTTTGTGTGGATGAACAAGGAGATTCTGGACAAACTCAGACACAAAAAGGAAGCCTATAGATGGAAGCAAGGACAAACCACCAGGAAGCAATACAGAGAAACTGGCTGAGGAGCAAGGGATCAGGTTAGGAAAAACAAAGCCCTGATAGAATTAAATCTGGCCAGGGTCATCAAGGGCAAAAAGAAAAGCTTCTATAAGTACATTGTTGAGAATAGAAAGACTAGGGAAAATGTGGGCCCTCTCTGGAAGGAAATGGAAGACTTATTTACCCACAATATGGAGGAGGTTGAGGTACTCAGTGACTTTTTTGTGTCTTTACGGGCAAGTGTTGTAGCCATACTGACAAAGTCACAGAAGTCAAAGACAGGGAGCAATAAAATGAAGAATAGCACATTGTAGGGGAAGATCAGGTTTGAGACCATCTGAGGAACCTGAAGGTTCCTAATCACTATCCATTGTATAGGAGAATTTGTGGCAGTCTTCTCTTCTTCATGGAAAATAGAGAGGTGATTGGTGAAAGTCAACATGACTTTACTAAGGGCAAATTGTATGTGACAAATATGGAAGACTTCCATGATGGGGTTACAGAGTGGGTGGGTAAGGGAAGAGCAACTGATGTCATCTACCTGGACTTGTGCAAAGTGTTCCATGCTGTCTCATGCAACATCTGTGTCTCTAAATTTTAGAGACATGGATTTGATGGATGGACCACTTGGTGGATAAGGAATTGGCTGGATGGTTGCACTCAAAGAGTTGTGGTCAATGGCTTGAAGTCCAAGAGGAAAGCAATAATAAGTGGTGTTCTTCAGGAGTTGGTACTGGAACCAGTGTTGTGTAACATCTTTGTCAGTGATATGGACAGTGGGATCGAGTGCATCCTCAGCAGATTTGCAGATGACACTAAGCCGTGTGATGCTGTTGACACTCTGGAGGAAAAGGATGTCATACAGAGGGATGACAGGCTTGAGAGGTGGGCCTGTTCAAACCTCACAAAGTTCAAGATTCATGAAGATGAGCCAGCAATGTGTGCTTGCAGTCCAGAAAGCCAGTCACATCCTGGGCTACATCAAAAGAAGCATGACCGGCAGGTTGAGGGGAGGTGATTCTGCCCCTTTACTCCACTCTCATGAGACCCCACCTGCAGTACCGCATCCATCTCTGAAGGCCGCAGCAGGGGAAGGTCATAGACCTGTTGGAAAGGGTCCAGAGGAGGACCACAGAGGTGATCAGGTGGGCAGATCACCTCCCTTATAAGGACAGGATGAGAAACTTGGAGTTGTTGAGTCTGAGGAAGAGAAAACTCTGGGGAGACCTTGTTGTAGCCCTTCAGTATTCAAAGAGGGCCTACAGGAAATATGGGTACAGACTCTTCATCAAAGAGTATAGTGGCAGGATGAAGTAACAGTTTTAAACTGAAAGAGTGTAGATTTAGGTTAGATGTTAGGAAGACATTCTTTGTGAGGATGGTGAGACACTGGAAAAGGTTGCCCAGAGAAGCTGTGGATGCTCTCTCCCTCAAAGTGTACAAGGTTAGGTTATATGGGGCTCTGAGCAACCTGAAAGTTGTCCCTGCCCATAGCAGGGGGATTGGATCTAAATGATCTTTAAATTTCCTTCCAAGACAAACCAATCTGTGGTTTGATGATTCTATAATCCATAAAAGTTTTCCACTTAAATTTTTAATTTATGTTTAGACAGCATGTAGTAGAAATGATTCCTTGGTCTCCCTAGAAGTAAGTATAAGCAAGAAACTATAAACATTGACTGTTGTCCCTTCTAGAAGGAGACATCATCTACAAAAACATGCTGTTCATTTCAGAAAGTGAAGTCACTTAGAAGAGACCTAGCTGAAAAGTAAAATCACTGAATAGAGAACTTGTTGTGTTTTAGCTCAAACCAGGATGAGACTACAAGATAACTTATTCAGCAGATGTGTCTTCAGTTGCCCTCAATGGGAAGAGGTTAATTTTAGAGAATGTGTTTGTGTTTTTTAAAACACTGTGATCTGAAAAGTATTACAAAAAATGTGAAGGGTTTAACAAACAATTTCAGGTTGTATGAGTGGGGAAACTCCTTTCTTAGAGCAAAAGCCTTTACCTCCATTCTTCTCCATAGAAAAGTCCATATTAAATTAAATATACAAAGTTCTAAGAAGAAGGTTTTAGAAAAAGGAAAGTATATTCTTAGATTGCAGGAAAAGTTTCACTCATTTACTACGAGTATGTATCAATCGAATCTACACTATTCTCCTTCGAAGTAATTTCATTATAATGTCTGTTTTAAGTATTCATTGTCCTTTACTTCCTCACTAATTAACTTTTAATGTTACAGTAATGCCTGAATCTAATTGACTTGTTTCTGATCTGCAGCTAGGTCTCAGTCAACAGCAACCTTTGTCACTGTAATTTCATCGAGAACTCGCATATTAGTTTGACTAACTCTGAAAATAGTGCTTGTTCCTCAGATTCATTCTAATTAAGGATTAGATAATTTACACTGGTGGTGTTGACCATCTCTGTTCACAAATGACAGACACATTAGACAAACTATTGATTTTTCTGTTCTCTTCATCATACTTGCACAGTCTGAAACTCCAGATTCCTGAACAGTAGGATGAATCTGCGGGATTTTAATATTTCCTTAGCTGCTTGCAACTGGCTGTGAATCGATAACATAAGTTTGATATTTTACTTTTCATTCTGGTTGACAGAATCCTGCTAGTAAATTTTTTTTTTTATTTTTTTTTTTTTAACGTGAGCTGGGAATATCCTTGGCTTGAAGAAGATCAACGTAAATCCTGGGATTGGTATATGCTCAATGAACTCTTTAGGAAATATTCCTATTGATTTCAGTTGGTTTTGTCCTGAGTACCCAATATGTTTGGTTTAAGCATCATTTGTGTCCAGTTCTGGGCTCCCCAGTTCAAGAAAGATAGGAAAATAATGGAGAGAATCCAACAGAGGGCTACAAAGATGATTAAGGGACTGGAACACTATGCTTATGAGGAAAGGCTGTCAGATCTACAGATCTTTAGCCTGAAGAAGAGAAGACTGAGAGGGGATCTTATCAATGCTTATCAAGATCAAAATGGTGGGGATGCAGAGGATGCAGTCAGATTCTTTTCAGTCATGCCCAGTGGTAGGACAAGAGGCAATGGACACAAACTAAAACACAGAAGTTCAAATTAAACATGAGGAAAATCTTTACTTTGAGGGTGACAGAGCCCTGGAACAGGTTGCCCAGAGAGGCTGCAGAATCTCCTTTTCTGGAGACTTTCAAAACCCACCTGGATGTGTTCCTGGACAACCTGCTCTAGGTGAACATGTTTGGCAGGGGGATTGGACTAAATAATCTCCAGAGGTCTCTTCAATCCCCACTGTTCTGTGATTCTGTGACATATTTCAACCTCTTTGATAAAGAACCACAGTGAACATACATGTTGAATCATAGAATAGAATCATAGAATAGTTTTGGCTGGAAGAGACCTTCAAGATCATCAAGTCAAACCTTACTCCCAGACACATAAAAACCCACTAAACCATGTCCCTAAACACAACATCTAACCTCCTCTTAAACACTTCCAGGGATGGTGACTCCATCACCTCCCTGGGCAGGCCATTCCAATGCCTGACAACCCTTTCTGTAAAGAAATGCTTCCTAATATCCATTCTGAACCTCCCCTTGTTCATCTTCAGGCCATTTCCTCTTGTTCTGTCACTTGTCACCAGGGAGAACAGACCAACTCCTGCCTCTCTACAATTTCTCTTCAGGTAGCTGTAGAGGGCAATAAGGTCTCCTCTCAGCCTTCTTTTCTCAAGGTTAAACAGCCCCAGATACCTCAGCCTCTCCTCATAAGAGACATGCTCCAAACCCTTTACTAGCTTTGTAGCCCACCTCTGTACCCTCTCCAGCACCTCAACGCCCTTCTTGTAGAGAGGGACCCAAAACTGGACACAGTATTTGAGGTGAGGCCTCACCAAAGCCCCGTACAGAGGAATGATCACCTCTCTGCTCCTGCTGACCACACTATTCCTGATCCAGGCCAGGATGCCATTGGACTTCTTGGCCACCTGGGCACACTGCTGGCTCATGTTCAGGCAGCTGTCAATCAACACCCCCAGATCCTTCTCTGCTTGGCAGCTCTCCAGTCACTCCTCCCTAAGCCTGGAGTGCTGCTGGGGGTTGTTGTGGACCAAATGCAGGACCTGGCATTTGACCTTATTGAAACTCATAAAATTGGCCTTGGCCCAGAGACCCAGCCTATCTAGGTCCCTTTTTAGAAGTTCCCTACCCTCAAGCAGATAGTCACTTCCACCTAGCTTGATGTCATCTGCAAATTTACCAAGGGTGCACTCTATCCCCTCATCCAACTCATCAATGAAAATATTAAACAGGAGTGGCATCACTACTGAGTCCTGGGGGACACCACTCGTGACTGGCAGCCAACAATATTTAACTCTATTGACCACAACTCTTTGGACTCATCCATCTAACCAGTTTTTCATCCAGGAAAGCGTATGCCCATCCGAGACAAGAGCAGTCAATTTCTCTAATATAACGCTGTGGAAAACAGTGTCAAATGCCTTACTAAAGTCAAGATAGACAACATCCACAGCCTTGCCTTCATGCAACAAGTGGGTCATCCTGTCATAGAAGATCAGGTTTGTTAAACAGGACCTGCCCTTCATAAACCCATGTTGACTGGGCCTGATCACCTGGTTGTCCTTCATGTGCTGCATAATGGAACCCAGGATGATCTGCTCCATCAGCTTTCCTGATAACAAAGTCAAACTGACAAGCCTGTAGTTCCCCGGATCATCCTTTGATCCCTTCTTATATACGGGTGTTATATATGTTGAATAAACATTCTAAACTGGGGCTGGGGGTGAGTGGGATTAAAATTAAGGGAAAATTTGGCACGAGCATTCCAGTAATTTTTGTTTTCAGAAAAAGCAGGAACTATTGGGGATCTTATTAATGATTACAGATACCTGAAGTGTGGGTGTGAAGTAGAAGGGATCAGTCTCTTTTCAGTGATGCCCTGTGATAGGATGAGAGGTAATGGTAGCAAGGTGAAACACAGGAGTTCCACCTCAACATGAGAAAAAACTTTGTCCCTATGAGAGAGACAGAGCACTGGAACAGGCTGTCCAAAGAGGTTGTGGAGTCTCCTTTTCTAGAGACTTTCAAGACCCACCTGGATCTGTTCCTGTGTGGCATGCTGTCAGAGATGGTGACAGAGGCGGTGTAGTGTATACCTCAACATTGCTGTATCAGTGGGGACAGACTGCAAACCACAAACTGGACAACGGTTGGACCACAAGTTAGAAGTTTCGAAAAATGCAACCCCCGCCTACGCATGCACTCCTCGGCCTGGAAGACCGAGGGGTTTGGAGACCCCTGAAGATCACCTAAGACCCCTCAGAGATGGTGTTGGGCATGCATGCCACCACCAGGTGGTGAGTGTGGTTAAGCAGAACGGTCGCAATAAAAGAATAGGAACTACAAACATCTGACGGAACATTCTCCCACCAGACCTGGAAACAAATTGGACTAGTGAGACGACACAAATCTGTGGTGGTAGCTATTGCAACTGACTTCTTTCTTCCTTTCTTTCCTTTCTCTCTCTCTCTTTGTTTTGCGAACCTTTTGTCAGGCAAATAAAATCACTTGGTGCTTGACTCCGTTTTGAGTCTTAATTTTGTTCCCGAGAATATGAGCAAAATCTCACTCTGGTCTATGATCTACATGTGACACGTGCCCTAGGTGTTCCTGTGCTTGCAGAGGGGTTGGACTTGGTGATGTCCAGAGGTCCCTTCCAACCCCTACCACTCTATGATTCTATGATTCTATTAAGTGACAGTCACTTTTGTTGCTAGCCTCAGGAACCACCTTTAAATCCAAAAAGCTAGTACAAAGCTGCAAGATAACCAATAGAAAAAACTGAATGATTTCAACCAATCAAAACCATACAATTTTTCAAATTACTTTTTTTTATGGAGGCTTTTCAGAAGATGCAAAAATTTTAGTTATCCAAGGAGAACTAAGAATCTAAACTAAATCATAAAAGCAAGACTTCTGCAGAAAGATTATTTTTAGTACAAAGGCAGGGCAAGATTCTACTCTTTGATATCTGCACATTTAATGTAGTGCCTTTCTACCTACCTAACATAAAGAGGCCAAGGTCAATTGTTCTGCTTGTTTTCTATCCAAACTAGTAATTTATATGTCCACTGACAGTGGATTCTGCATAATACCTCATGTAAATGACTACCTCATTGTTCTTACTGTAACTGCTGCTGGAAAAATATTAAATATACTTTTCGCTTTTTTTTTGTGTTCTGTCATGCATTTAAAAATATTAGATTGATGAGTAGCTTGAAAAGAGTCATCACTTCCTTTGTAAAGCATTTATCAGCCAGTTGTTTACTAGTACTTTATATTTTTTTAGCTAAAAAGAAAAATATTACGGCCTGAGTCTGGTGAGAAAACTACCCTGAATATCTGAAGAGGCAAAAAAAAATTCTCTTCTAAAAAATTGTTTTATTTTTCTTATTAAAATTATTTTCATTCCCCAAACATATATTCACTCCATCATTTTCTTTATAGTGAATATATTTACAGGATCAGTTAAGTTTTGAGACTATTGCTGTTAATCATTATATCCATTATGAAGAAAACCCTGATAAAACCAAGAGAAGGTGCAGTGAGAGGACACTCTCATAAGACAACATTCTTTTAATTTCACATATGCAAATATATGCTGAAAGGAATGATAAATGTTAGAAATAGTTAAAATAATTGTAGAGTGTGTCAGACAAACTCCTATCTGTTAAGGAATGCTAATATGGAACTTATTTTTTTGCAGAACAATTAACTTCTGAGTTAGGAAGATGGAGATTATGAAAAAACTAGATGTTTCATCTAATATGCAAGTTGGACTCAAGTTTCTTGTAGTCTAAACCCTATTTTCTTTTTTTACACCTAATTGGTATCTGCTGGACTAGGCATATGTGTTTTTTGATGCACTTTTGTTAAGGGATCAGGAAAAAGAATCTTTCCTTGTATATTTAAAAAAAAAATCTGCTGAAATTCTCCCTGACGTGGCTTTTTTCATGACACTGCATAAGATCTGTACTATTTTCAGGGCATTAAAACCAAACCTGCATATTAACTTTCAATCTGGTGTTCTGACCTTAGGAAAGGTCTCACTGCTGGCATGTATAGAATGAAACAACAGCATACCAAAAAATGTTAGGGGTAAAGTTTTTGCAGCATATAATCCATCTCTGATTCCCTTCTGATGGCTTTACTGTGATAATACTCAATATTCTGTGTCTGGATGATGATTTTTGTCTGCAGCACTTTTTATTAGCTTTCAGCAGTGCACATTAAAAGTAAGTTACATAGTCCTTAATGGGGCCTATGCACATCATAGCTACTTTTTCTTCATTTTGGTTTTGACGGCTTATGCTGTCAAATTCAGCACTGCTGTCAGAAAATGTTATGCAAAATCAAATTGTTTCATGTTATGAATAGCTGTGTTATCATTTGTAATTTGCCCATCCCTATTAAATCAAAGTTACAGTGTGCTGGGTTCAGAGCAGCAGAACAAAGGGGAAATTGAACTCTTTTATCTTAATCTTTATTATTAACTATAAATTTAAGCATCTTTCTGTACTAGCGCTAATCCTCTGGAGCATTTTTCTGGAATTTATTGAAAGCTCAAGAACTTATTTTGGGACTGACATGTGGTAAGTGATAGGAGAATGTATTCCTTGAACTAAAGACTGTTAAACTCAATCACAGTGCCTGAGGGATGGGATGGAATAGAGAATGCAAGTGTAAACCCACAGTTTTATTAGCCTATGGAAAAGTATGAGCAAACCTCAATCAGTTACAACAGAGGCCATGCAGGGAAGAAAAGCTGCATATAAAATACATATTTTCTCAGCATTTCTAAACTGCAATGTAATTACCTTCTTGGGTGAAAAGAGGCAATCATCATTACAACTGACTCCTTGACTGGGGTGATTTGCAAGGCAGACTTGCTTCTGGACTGTTGTTGCAGTGGGAATTTTGTCTGAACACAACTATCCCTAGCAAAACTATTGTGAACACAGAAATATTAACAGGGCACGGTCTGGAAAATAATTCTATGTTGCTTAAAGAAATTATACAGAAAAAATGGCAATATTGTAAACTTAACATTATCATAAGCTTAATCCTTATTTCAAGACTACATGAAGTGTAGTCATCCGGCCTGTATTCTGGAATTCTCTCAGGACGATAAGGAAATTACACATTCTGTATTAATAGGCCTATACATTATTAGTTCTCTTCATGGTTAATAGACAGCTTGCTGTGGGATTTCCACCTTATATGATGTATGGTTGTCCCGGTTTGAGTGAAAACAGGACTAATTCTGTTCAGTAATTTTACTTTTCATCTCAGTTCTTCTAATCAACTGCACTTTCTGACGTTAGCAGCCTGTTCTCACAGGCAGTGTCTGCTTCTAGCAGTGATAACACCCCATGTTTAGAGTTACTACCAAGGATTGGTATGCAGACCAAGGCCACTGCTGGGTCTTGTGTACTACATTGGGGGGTGCAGAAAGTGAAAGGCTGCACCTTCAGGGAGGAGCAGACAGGATGGGTGACTAAACTGACCAACGAGGTATTCCATCCCATATACACCATATTTGGTCTAAAGCTGAGGGTTCCGAAGGGTCTCTGGGCTCTTCTTCTCCCGTCTTGGACTGCTTTGCTAGCTTTTGCTTGGCTTGGCTCAGGTCCTCTTTTGGTTCCTTCTTCAGAGCACTCAAGGAGGACTTTGTCCGTTCTGCCTTTGATCTGGTCTGCATGTTCCTGAACCTGGTACCAGAATCCATCTCCTGAACACAGCTCCCGTCTGCTGTGGGGCCCAGTCTGGAACTCCCCCAGTGCCTGCACAACATCAGTGGTGACAGTGATGTAATTACCGTCAGGGGGGTTGGGTTCGATACTGATTTTGTATGTATTTGTATATGTTCCATTTTTATAATTATTAATTTCCTTTTCATTAAAGCTGTTCTAGTTTCCTTTTCTAATTGCTAAGTCTCGCTCCCTTATTCCCTTTCTCTTTCCCCTCTGGGGAGGGGGGGGGGTTAACAGAGAGCGTCTGTTATAGGTCTAAGCGGCTGCCCTGACCCTAAACCATGACAATGGTATCTCTTATTAAAACTGGAAGCTACATTTGGAGAAGCTGTGAGAGAAGCTATTGAAGAATAATGGAAAAATTCACAATGATAGACTTGTTTCCTCAGAAACATAAAACCAGCTAAAAACAGGACCAATACTCCCTTCTGTGATTTTGATTTGCATCTAAGTGTCTAACTGCAGTTTCTGAAGTGAACAACAAATTTTTGCAGACTGTGTCTCCTTCTAAAAGTGACAACACTCGGTGTTTGTAGTTACTACCAAGGAGTGGTGTGCAGAGAGTCTCTTGCTTATACTTGCTCTTATTGACACAAAGGTAACTGCTGGATCTTGTTTGCCACATTGAAGTACCCTAAGTAAAAGCATTGTAACTAAGTAAAAAACTTGCAGCTGCAGGAAGCAGTAGACAGGATAGGTGACCCAAACCTAACCAACAAAGAATTCTGTTCTATATATGCTATACTCAGAATAAATTTGGGGGATCACAAGGGTCAAACTCTCTCCTTGAATGTCTGGCTTCCAAGGACTCTGTCCATTCTTCTGCCTTTGATCCCAATCCATGAGTTCCTGAATCTGTTTCCTGAATCTGGTTCCCATCTCCCACTGAGTCGAGCCTGGATTCTGAAGGAATTTTATATTGGTTTGTTTATGTATTTGTATAGATTGCATTATGTTGTTCTAAATATAATTATCTTTCATTTTTATTGTTACTGTTTCACTGAAGCTGTTTTAGATAGGGTTTTTTTTCCAGTCCATAAACCTCACTCCCTTATTCTGTTTCTCTTCTTGGAAGGGAGAAGTGTTAATAGAGAGTATCTGTCATTTGTTTACTGACCAGCCTTAATCCATGACAACTCCTTGGGGAAATCTTTCTTACTGGGAAGATAAACTGGGAATACTGAGACCAGCTTAAACCATGCACCTGTAGTCATTCCAGGATTTGTTAGAAAACCAGTGACAGTTGGGTTCCAATGTTCAACAGTTCTGTTAGGAGTCAGAAATCCTGGTTTGTGGAGGTAGGCAAATATCCTTTTTTACTAGGTCATAGGAAAACTTCCTCCACTTCACCTATCATCATCACATTCTGCAAAAAAGGTAAACTTTCAATTGGCTTGAATTTTCCTATATATAAGGGAGAAAGTTTGAAAGCCTTTGTTATAACACCTGTGACTACTATAGTAGCAAAAAGTTATATAAAATATGAGAAAATCAAATCTGTGGACAGAATATAATCATATTTTCAGAAGAATAACACAAGACTTTGCTGACAACCAGATGCAGTCTGGAAAACTCTGATTCAAAAGATTAATTAAGAACGTGAACATTGAAAACAGAAGCTGCAGGTGTCAATGTTTGACTCTGTCTTTATGCTAGAGTGTTTTACTAGTTCAAAAGTAATTATGTTCTTATGATAGAGTATTTTACTAGTTCAAAAGTGATTATGTTCTTGATACGTAAAAGATTCCTATTTACTTTTTGAAATGTATTTATTCCAAGTTATAGAAGAATGGAGTGGTGGGAGAGGTCCCAGACAGCCCTCATGAAGTCTGCTAAAATGCAGATCTTCTGCAGAAGAATATCTGTTGTGGGTGGTGGATAATCTAATCAAGCTGCAAGTGGGACATGAAGAGCTCCAGGTTCTGTATCTGCGTGTCAGTTTCATGTGTCTGTGCATCCCACTAGTGCAACCATCAGCAGGGATCCTTCTAACTCAAAAAATTACTTTGGCTACCCTCTGGCAGAGGTGATGCTTCTTCAGACACACAGATAGGAACTGAGAGAACAGCAGAACTCAGCAGCAGAAGCAAAGCTTTGCAACTAACTAATTAGATGAGGGTCTAGGCACAACAGGCTGCTAAAATGAAGTGTGTATGATAGGACTTCTGTAATAGTATCAAATACAATTTTTATTTTTAAGTCAACTTCTAGTATCCATGAGTTAAGAACATAATGTGAATCACTCACACACTCTATGATAATTCATTAAGATAGGTTTCACATGAGCCACTTAGTATCTAAATAGCCTCTGTCATTTGCTGCTGACAGTCTCAAGCATCAGTGGTATTTAAAAAAAGCTAGCAAAAGATATCAATTTGATAATGTGCAGCAACATACACTCTAAGAAATCTGCCATATATTTGGAACAGGTTTCATAGTTTCAGAATTACCCACTAGTCAAATTGGAAATGCTTTCCTGAAATACAAGTAAATTGTTTATGCCCTAATTGGATATGTCTTTTTTCAATCACCATCTTCATAATGAAATTTGTATATAAGAATATTAGAAATGCCCAGTCAATAAACTAAATAAACTTCAGTATCTCTTCTCAGACTTGCTACTTTAAGATCTCAGTTACTTTGAAGACATACTTGCATAAGGACCTGATCAAGAGAAACAAGGGAAACCTTGTAATGAGTTATTTATGACCCATTGTTAGTTATGTTTATCATAATTATACTGAAGAAGGAGCCATGTGAGAAGGATATGTATTTGCAACATCTATAATTTGCATATATGGAAGAAGTACATAAATTCTTTCTTTAGTTTTGTTTTAACAGATAAACCTTATGGTTGCTCTTTTTTTTTCCAAAGTTACATGGTAGAATTGTATGAACTATATAAGAATGAATCCAAATCTGGAGATTTTATGTCTATATTTTTGAAGTTCTTAAAATAATGTGCTTAAAACTATTATAAACAAAACTTATAAAATTTTGATTCAAAGAAAAGGAATGTAATAGAAGAGAGTTAATGACCAAGATAAAGGATGAAAATTAAAAAAGTGGAAATTTGAGTTAAAAATTCAAAAAGGTCATGAGGCTTTTAGAAGTTTGGTGACCAATGGTGACCAAATTTGGTGACCAATGGTACCATAGATAAGAACAAACTTGAATGAGTTTATGTTTGTAAAATGGGCTTACTGCATCCTGTAAAGAAATAGTTTTGCTGTATTTTCAGTGTAACTATATCTGTATTTGTATTATCTCTAGGAACAAAATGTTATTATTTTTTTGTTTCTGTCTGTTCTTATCCATCTTTGGCGTGATATTTGAGAATTGAGAGGAAGCCATACATATACATTTCATGAACTGTGTTGCCTTTCTGCACACAGCAGTCTAGATTTCATCACTTGATATTTGTTTCTGCTTTAAACACATTTGTTCTGAGAAAATGCAATAGTGGATTGACTGAATAAAGCAAATGCTGCCTAAATAATAGAAAATAATTACGCTCTTTCATAAAATGTTATACCCCCTTCTCTGATCTAAAGGAGAAGAAACCATTGTAAACTCAGGTACTAAAGTTAAGTGCAGATACAATTTCTCAGAAGATGAGAATATGCAAACAACCAGGTCACGTGATTTATGCAGGGAAAGAATGTTAGAGAAGAGAATAAGATAATTCCTTCTTTTTTTATAATCCACCCAGTATGTTATCCAGGGCACCATGACGTAGCTCTGTGCTATTACAGTAGAATTATCATGTTATCTGTTAAGCAGAGGAGCAGGTTTAGCTTCAGGCAAATTGTTCATTACTGTGAAAGCTCCCCATAGCTGCAATTTCATCTGAGAGTGCTGTGGTGGTACAGACCTGCCTTTACCTGGGTGTCTCCGTAGCAAGGCTAACATCCAAAATTAGGATGTTCGAACACTGGACAAAGATGCCTAGAGAAGTTATGGAACCTTGTCCTTGGACATATTCAAAGCTTTACTAGAAAAGGCCCGACACAACCTAACCTATGTTGGCCTTGTTTTGAGTGGTATTCTGGTTCAGAAGACTTCCAGAAATCCACTCCAACTTAACATATCTTATGACATTTTTTAAAGATATCATTAATTTTGCTTAGAATCACAAAATCATTGAAAGGTAAGGGTTGGAAGGGACCTCTGGAGATCATTGAGTCCAACCCCCCTGTCAGAGCAGGATCACCCAGGGCACACCACAGAGGAACAGATCCAGGTGGGTTTTGAATGTCTCTAGAGAAGAAGACTCCACAACCTCTCTGGGCATCCTATTCCAGGACTCTGTCACCCTCACAGTAAAGAAATTTTTCCTCATGCTGAAGTAGAACTTTCTGTGTTCCTGTTTGTGACCATGGATAACTTACGGTCCACTAGGACTCAAAGGTCCTTCATGGAGATGCTTTCCAGCCAGACAGCCCCTAACCCCTTTTTCTCTTTAAAAGTAATGGCACTTTATACTACTCCAAACTGAAAATGCAAAAGTGAGAATATTGTGCTCTACCAAT
>JANVCC010010406.1:29804742-29821929 GCA_025345505.1 Todiramphus chloris collaris
TCCTAAAATACTAAATATCATAACATAATACATCCTGAAGTGGCTCATGATTTTGCTCATAATTGATCTGTTTGTTTGTTTATTTTTGTTTAGATCAACATCTTGTATCTCCTGATTGTGCACCTAACAAAATGGATTAAGTGTATATAAATACATAAATCAGAATATGCTCATTTGGCTGCCACATTAAATGACTGCCTCCAGTTGAATGTGTTTCGTGTGCTAAGTATCCGTGTTCTGTTAAGACATTATGGAGAGTGAATATGTGTTTATGTAAGAAATGCTTTTACAAATCATAATTGGTTGTGTTGGAAATATTTCCCTGTTGTTTTTTTTGTTGTTTGTTTTGTTTTGGTTTGGTTTGTTTTTTTTTTTTGTGAGAGCACTATTGAAAAATTCTTGGACACCTTATATCCTAAAAGTAGTTTCATGTTCCCAGTCCAGCAGGTACACAGTGTAGAAGAGTATAAATTAGCATTTAGATCCACACTTTACTTGCCTTGAAGTTGAGTAAGATGTAAGACTACCAGCTTTATTTGTGGGCTTACTTGAACTTGGATATCTCAGAGCTGGGAATGGATGCATTTTTGTCTCTCCAGTAAGACTAAATTTGATGTATTGAGGGGAGAAAAATTGGGGTTTTTTTTTTGTACTACCTACATCTTATCCCAAAATGAATAAAATAAATATTTATCTCTTAATCAGTCCTGTAATTTCAATTTATAGGTTATGTAGCATTTGTATTTAATTTATTTGTATAAACATTAAAACATACTGACTATAATGGTGTTAATTTTATTTTGGACCTCATTACGCTGTCAGTGAAATAATTATATAATCTAATAAAGCAACAGAATTATGTGAGAAATAACTTGCATTAATATTGGTTTTCTAGACTAATACTTTAATATTCATGTATTTACTTCTTAAAATCCCCAGTTCAGTGTCTCAAAGACTCTTAGAATTACTTAAATACCATGAAATTTAAACCATTCTGATTGTAAATAGACATGGAAACATCTTTTCATGCAATTTTAAATTTTGTTAGGAAACAAACAAAAATATAAAACCTTTCAGAGTGTACTGTTTTAACAAATACTTAGTCGTAACTTAATGATGTTTACCATTTTGATGCCACTGGCATTGGCATTTGTATTCTTCATGTTACGCACTATGCAAAAAGCATTTATAAAGTTAACATTAAATCAAGCTTTGTACCTGAGGGTTAAATAATAAAATGGATTGTAATATTATTCTCCTTTGTATTGTACTTCCTAATGGAACAAGCTGCCTGCTATTTCTAAAAGCAGAGTTTTTCCCTACAAAAAATTATTTATCTGAGTACTATTCATGTAGCTCTAAACAAAAAGGGAGTAAAAAGAATCAATATAATATGTAGATTGTTGAGATGACACCATCTAACACTAACTTAAATGCCAAATCCAAACCAGCTGCTTTGTAAAAAGCTCCCATCAGTTTTAAAGGCAAGCATCTCTCTTTTATAAGAAAGAATCAGTCCATGTTGAATTGAACAAGGAACATTATTTTCATCCATGTAATTATATAAATTGTAAGCTTTCTAAGGAAGTAAACAAAAACAAGTACTTCTGGGTACTTGCATGCCTAAACCACAGCCCTAGTTTAGATATAATGCAACTTGGGAATGACTGCAAGCAAAATGTTACTGTGTGGACAAATGGCGTGATAAAGGATACTGGACCTACCATTTATTCTGTGGTTATTACAGTGTGATAAAAACAGATTAAACTATTAATGTTTTTAAAATGAAGAAAAAAACAACAAACAAACAACTTGAAGTTGGAAGTCTTTCTTGAATCAAAGCTGCTTGATCAAGTAATATGGTTTTATTCCTATACTGAGACAGAAGGAACTTTCTCTATGAAATTTATTTCCACTTTTTTCAGATCATTGACATGTAGATCTGACCACATTGTAAAGAAACAGTCAGGTGCATGAATAGCAAGCTTTATACATGTACAATATATACAGATTCTTTAAGAGTGATGTTGATAAGTGCACTGAACTGCAGACATAGCTCTAAAATATGATAGTAATCATGATTGTAATCTACTGGGGTAAACAGCATAGCTGAGGTCGCAAATCTTACCAAAAGGTGTCACTTCTGGGATGGTGAGGAGGACAAATCTATTGATATTTCTGCATGATTTGGTGTTGAATTTTCATCTCCCAGTTAGGTCAAAAATAGGGATAACTTTTATACCTTGTTACTACTAATGTGCAAAGTGTGGGGAAGGAACTGTGGTCAACTGATTGGTCCTTGTGGTTAGCATTTATCAGTGGCACAAAACAGTTATGACTTCCTCAGTAATTTCTGAGAGAAGCAGATAACAGCTATGATAGGCAAGAGAATGAGATATGCAGAAGAACAGGGACTCACAGCCTACGCTCCACTTCACGTTCCTCCTCAGTGCCATGACAGACCAGCAGATCTTCACCCGGCCTCCATGTCTCTTTTAGTCACCAGATGTTTATCAGTAATATTGAGCTCTGTAGTTTTCAATTGTTTTGTGCTTCCAACAACCTTGCAGAAAAAATAAACCTCACAGCTAGAGAGATTTATTCATGGCTGATTTTTCTGCTTGTGTCATCAATTCCTGGTGGAATCTGCTTAGTGACCTCCTTTGTCATCACATTACATTTTTTACATAAATTTTGGGAACATAGCTTGTAATGAAGTAGGCAGAGTTATTAGTTAAGATACTCATGTGCACTGTGCTTGAATTATTGGTTGCACAGTTTAGCCATGCATTAATATTTCTGACCTCAACTCCAAAGAGTTCTTCAGTTATCTACAAGTAAGAGGCAAGTGCAAATCTTGGTACCTTTTGTCACAGTCCAATGCTCTCTGGCCAGATTCTTTTATATATTCCACGTGAGGAGGGTACAATGTGTAATACAGAATTTGTTTTTTTGTAGATAGCTCATATTAAGACAGAATTTTGACCTAGCAGTGATACAGATGTATACTGAACTCACAATACAGCACAGTGTAACAGCTGAAATATACAGATGGATCACAATATAAATGCTTTTTTTTTCCCATTACTGGGCTCTATATTCTCATGACCATGATGTTGAACATCCACACCTGTCAAGAAGGAATGCATGGTTTGAAGTCAGTTTAACTCTGTTGCTCTCTTCAAAGTTCATTTTGTTGTTGGGCTTTTTTATTACATTGTGTACCTTATTTTAGACTGAGCCACTTATTTATTTCCCCTTGCTGGTCTTGGCTATCTCAGACAGGCCACACTCTCAATTAATTCAGTAAAGGTCCTTTAAACAAACCAGCTGAGCCACTCAAGTGATCCAGTCAGTTAGTCCACTTTTACAGAACTTTATGTAAAAGAAAGCCCACTTTACAGCCCCCTTTGTGTTGAGATACTTTTAGTTTTCCTTGCAAGAGATGTTTATTCCCTACATTCTACCTTGAGCTTTATGAACACATTACCCTTGTCCATCTCTGATCCTTCTTCCACTGGAGGAGTTTGTAGCTCCATTGCACATTTCCCTGCATGTGAAACTTGGCTACTTTTCAGAAACAGTTGCTATTTCCATTTTTAAGTTTAAGTAGCTCTCAGAAAAATTGATTTTTAATTTTTTTTTTTTTTTTTTAAATCAGTATTTAGTCTTTTAGTTTATGTATTCTAGTCTGGCAGCTACTCCCTAGACTTAAAAGGGGAAAATTTTTCAGGATATATATATAAGTCCATGCATTGAAGGAACAGGTCATATGTAAACAATGGTGTGTGACAATATAAATGAATATGACAAGATAATGTGCACATATTTAAGAGGAAATTATAGTTGCACTGTAAATCTGCATACATTTGAAGGTTTTTAGTGTTTGGCTTTGCAAAGTTGAGCTGAGTGGTTAAATTTTTTAATTTGAATTTAATTTTAACTGGAGTATACAAAGTGAATGTGTTCTTAACCAGTCGTTAAGCCTGACTTGCATGTGAATAACCTACTATGATCAGATAATGGCTGTATAGATAATTATAAGACTATTTAAGATAAGAAAGAAACAACATGAAATGTTTCTGAATGAGAGTTTTTTCCAGGCACTTTGTTGCAACATTCCCATATATCATACACTGTGCACCTCATATTTGAATATTACAACTCAAATACTGTGTTCAGTGTTGGGCCCCTCGCTTCAAGAACATTGAGGTGCTGGAGCATGTCTGGAGAAGGGCCATAAAGCTGGTGAAGGGTCTAGAGAACAATTCCTACAAGAAGTGGCTTAGGGATCTGGGGATGTTTAGCTTGGGAAAAAAAAGAGGCTTGGGGGAGACCTTCTTACTCTCTACAACTACCTGAAAGGAGGTTGTAGAGACGTGGGTGTCAAGTTCTATTCTCCCAAGTATCAAGTGATAGGACAAGAGAAAATGGTCTCAAGTTGCACCAGGGGAAGTTTAGATTGGATATTAGAATAAACTTTGTCACTGAAAATGTTGTTAAGCTCTGGAAAAGGCTGCCCAGGGAAATGGTGGAGTCACCATCCCTGGAGTTATTTAAAAGATGTGTAGATGTGGTGCTTAGGGACATGGTTTAGTGGTGACCTGCTAGTGCTGGATTAATGGTTGGACCTGATGATCTTAAAGGTCTCTCAACCTGAGCAGTTCTGTGATTCTATGATTTTGTGTTTTGATGGTAAAGTTCCAATCCAGCCTGCTTTGATACCGAGCAAAATTCAGTATGTCACTTTCATATAGTTTTAACTTCATGAACATAGTGTATATTGTTGGAATGAATTGGTCTAGTTGTGTTTAATATTATACATTTATTTTATAACATATTGACACTAGTCTGTAGTAGTGTCATTCTATTGATGAGGATTTAAATCTTGGAAAGTGGAAATCTGTCATCCCTTTAATCTACGTGCATCAATTTTGGCACAGAGTTATTTCTTTTTGTATGTATATGTATCTGTAAACTCAGTAGCTTTCATTATCATGCTATATCAGAATGTTTAACTTGTGTTATAACACGTAGACAATATTTTCTATTTTCTCACCCTGCATCTCTTATTTCTGTAGAAACCTACCCTTACGAAGTGATAACAATTCACTTCAACTTGAGGACTGTAGAAAGAGGCAAAACATTGGATTATTAGATTTTAAACTATAGGTCCTATCCTACTGCTCTCAGTTCAGATTAAATTTAAGGAGATATTACATATATGTGGATATATTACCTAAAAGTAATGCCGATAATCCTCCACAGAAGTTAAATTTTGTGATCTAGAATCAACTTTTGCTATTGTTGTTATTGTTGTTATTGTACTTATTGTTCTTACGTTCTTATTAGTGAGAGTGGAAAATTTCAACATTAGCTTGACACCTATCATACAATTGTGTACTGGATATTTTTCAGTATCAATCAAAAGACTTCTATTCCCTGTTTTGATGATACAATTTTTTACTTGTGTTTTTTGCTTGGCTTTGAATTATTGTATGTTTGTAAAATTATGATTATTTAAAAATAGAATTATTTGTCATGTGAAATCATTGCTGTAAGGATATTTCTTGGTAAATATTGTATGTTTGGAATTTACTTACTCCTAAGGGCATATTTAGCTTTATAGCAAACTCTAATAAGCAGAAAGTAGGTCACACTATCCAAGCATTACTAGGTTATTTGGCAAATTTCAGAGTGTTGAATTAAGCAAAACTTAAATGGGCATTTGATGTTCACTATCATGCTCATGCAACTTTCCTCCCTTCTAATGAACCTGTGAGGAATTTAAATATCAGGGCAAGGCTCACAACTATTGCTGTGAAGTCAAGGTAGAACAACATAATCACTGAATACAAATCAATTTGATCCTTATTGTATCACATTTCATTATTACCTAATCTGAGTCAAGTACTTTGATTACAGGAATATTATAGTTACACTCTAGTTTTTTGGTTTGTTGTATTGGCACTTCAACAGGGAAAACAGCCATCTCTATTCCTGTGTGGGTAAAAACTGGAGGATGTTGACATTCTCCTTGACATTCACTTCTTCCCCCTACTCTGTGTGTGCCCTGCTTATGCATACCTTTGTTTTGATCATTCAGTGTAGCTTTAAATGACAATCCAAATACATCAGCAGAATTTATTTAGTTATTTATTTAGTGTGCACTATCTTGTGGTGTTTATTAGCCTTCCTATCTCTAACATATGGATTATTCTGCTTTCTTTTTTCTCAGCTGTTAAACTTGAATCCAGGCTCAATACTTACTAGGCAGTTTTGTTGTCCCCTCTGGATAGGAACAAATGTCTGAAAATCTTTATGTTAAGAGGATTTTTTTTTCCATTTTTTGATTCCACTGTCAGATTTGGTCAGCACTGAAAGAAATGCACAAATTTGACAGTCCTGGAAGCAATACATATTAGTTTGCCTATAAGCTGGCCTTCCTTTGTTCCTACGCTGCCATTCTATTAAGAGGAAAAATACAAAATTCTCATATGAAGTAAACTGTGTGAAAACAAGTGATACAGTGGCACATGGGGAACATATCAGTTAAATAACACTGATGGTCCAAATTTGAATACTTCTTTTTTTCTCTTCCCTCAGGTATTACTGAACAGTTACTATGTAACTGAAAAAGGTAGGATTTTAATATTAAGACATACAGTGTAAGAGATCTTAAGCAAGACTGTTAAAGACAATGGATTACTCTAAGCTACCTTATTAATGTCTGTGATACCTAACCTACAATCCTTCATATATCTATCTTCAGATTTGTCCATGTTTCAGGCATTTTTCAAGTTTTTTTCTGTTTTTTTCTTTTTCTTGCCATATCAAGAGACGAGAATTTAATAGCTGAGGATGCATAAAATGTGAATCCCAAGCTATTCTTACAGCTTAGTAGTTTGTGTATTACTTATAGTACCTTCTGAATGTTCCTAATGATAATACCTAGCTCATTTCCATAACATATTTCAAGAAAAGTTGACTGTGAAGGCAGGAGACAACATGTCTGGTGGAGTTTTACTAATCTTTAAACAAGCAACAACAATGAATGGGTAGTTGTATAGTATGGGCATACTCTGAAATTCATAATCTTGAAGATAGCGGTTATCTCTGGGAACAGGATAACAGAACGTTTCAAGGCACCAGAGCATGCTGAACAGACAAGAACTGGTTTTGTGGAAAGAATAAGGATTTTAGGGTTTAGGTCACTGAATGAACACAGTAATGAAGCAGAGAAGATGAAGTAAATGACCACCAGAGGTCACGAAAGACCCCCAAGGGGAGAAAAGACCCTAACCCTAATTTTATTATGCGTGCTCAGACTATGTAAATGAATTCCAGGAAGCCATTAGCATAAGACTGCCCTTTCTGAGAAATATAATGAATATGTATGTTTAGCCTGCATATAAACTATGTACCTAGATTGCATTGGTACACACATTTTGAGGAGTGATCCCCCTGTGCATCTGGCGCTGCAAAATATGGAGTGCCTGCTTGATAAATTTGGTTATTGAGTTTTTCACTGTGTCAGCTGTGTTTTACAAATGGATGTTTTACAATGGATGCATTGAAACTTATTATACCTAAAAGTGACTGGAAAAAAACAAAACCTGTACTATGAAATGACTACTGAAAAATATCTTCATTTTTTTGTTGTTGTTGTTTGGCTGTTTGGTTTTGTTTGTTTTGTTTTCCTTTTAAGAAGAAATAGAGTATGGTAGCTAGTAAAGTCATTCTGCTTGCATATTTTTTTTCTGAAGTAAACTTCTACAACATTTCAATCATGTTCTAAAAGTTACAATTACTTGCTAAAGAGGTCAGTGTGATATTTGTATATTGCTGTTTATGGTGCAAGTAGGCTACAAAATATAGGAAGTTTTAATATGATAAATCAATTTAGATTTCAAAATAGAAAGTGTATTATAAATTTTGTATGACTACATACGTGTTGAATGTAGTGATAGATAAATCTGGTAAGATATGAATTCCCTCACATTCTCGATAGTCCTCAGAGATTAGAGGGGCTAGGTGGTAGCTGGACTTTCAAATAATTTTTGAAAACTGTCAATCTGAATTCAGAGGGAGAAAAAACAATTATTACTTTTTTAAATTATCTTGGTAACTTTGTTTAATAGTCATTTGCATTTTGAAACATAAATAATATTTTTTGACAGGAAATTGAAACTCGGATATCTAACCCAGACATTTTCATTTTTTTAAAGCTTTAAAAGGTCAGTCTCCAAAACATAGATTCATTTCCAGAGAGTTCTGATTATGAAGAAAAAATTCTGAATAAATTCATTCACTTCTTAAATTGGTTCTTGACTAAAATAAAGAGAAATTAAACTGTGCTTCAGATTTGAGCATGCTATGGAACAGAATCCAATGCTCAGATTGAAATTCCCATCATATTCCCATTAAAGTTTAGTCACTATAGATTTTTTTTTTTAACTTTTAAATTTACCTTTTCCATGGCTGTTCCTTTTTTAAAGGATTTGAAAATTCAGCTTGTTTTCCATTAGTGGGATATGCTAATTTGCTTAATTTCTGGTTTGTGTGTTCTATTTCTCTATACATATTAACAAGTCTTTATTATATTTATTGTCCCAGATAATTAGTCCTTAATGTTCCATAAAATTACAGGCTACCAATATTTAAATACTTAAGATGTGCCATACAGCAATTTATCATGTTTTCTTACCAATTGCATTGATCTCATATGTCATTTAAGGCTTAATTATGATTAAGAATATTTAATAAATTCCAACTCACTTTAATAAATTGACCTTACATTTGCTCAGACTTTATAAAGGACTTCTAAAAATGAAAATTTGAACTGCTATAGCTCAGATAAGAAGATTTTCAAATAAGGATTATGTTTTACTCACACTTTGGGCAGCTGACCAGACTTCTAATTTTATTTTTAATGTATTTTCTTTTAAAATAATTGGGTATGTGAGTGTGTGTGTGTGTGTGTGTGTGTGTGCATTTTTTGTTTGTTTGTTTGTTTGTTTTTTTGCCTTAGGCATGATAAACTTTGAATGAACTTTCTTAACTGAGAAGAATCTCTATTTCATCCTTGAGATATTATGAAACTTTTTTGGCTTTCATAAATATGGATTTGTGAACACCAGATCTTTAACTTTGAAAGAATCCACAGGTCCCCTGAGTCTCCTCTGGAGATACTCAAAACCCACCTGGATGTGATCCTGTGTAATGTGCTCTAGGCAAACCTGATTTGGTAGGAGTGTTGGACTAGATGATCTCTGGAGGTCCCTTCCAACTCCAATGATTCTGTGATTCTGCGCAGTCAAAAAAAGGAATTTTCCTAACCATTTATATTAAAAATAAAATCAGAAGCAGATACAGTTGAATGTATTTCCATGCACACACTTCTTTGCATAAATAGTGATAAAACTACTGGCTGACCTTGAGAGACTGGAGGCATGTAGGATCCTTTTTCAACTGACAGGTGTTAATACAGATGGGTTTAGGATCTGCAGCAGAGCTCTTCTGATATCACCTATCTTCACCTAGTTCATAGAGTTAATGGCAAACATTGGGATCTAGTCACATTTGTCCTTCTTCCAGTAGGTCCTGAGCAATGTAAAAATTGCCCGAAAGGCAACAGATATTTTTGGATAGTAAGAAGGGCTTTATACTGGATAAAACTGCACAAGAAATAGTCATTTTTGGGGTGTTTTAAAGGATGTGATTGATACAGATATATGATTAGATTTTAATGCTTTTTCCCTATAAAATCCCTAAAGGAAGACAACAGAAATAACCCCATATCTATGGCTATGTCTGTTTCCACTGTTTGTTTCCACTTTTTGCATCTGTTCCAACTTCACAGTACCAGCTGGAGGGGGGTAAAACACACATATGGTTCTATAGTTTTATGAGCTTAGTGGCATACAATACTTAGCAAACCTTAAAATATGCATATGCTCCACATTTTCTTAAATCTTAAGATAAAAGGATGAAAAAGATTTTTTCAGGAGCAAATTAAACAATGGATCAAAGTTGTCTTCCTTGTGTTTGATACTTGGGTTTGGTACTTGGTTTTCTTACCTCCATATTTTTCTTTACAGCCTGGCCTGTATCAAGGAACTGAATACTTATTTTTGACTTTACAGTTTTCTTTAAGTTTGAATTCATGATAATAAATGAGAGTTTTAGATAACACATTTAAATGCATCATTATAGATTCTATCTTTTTTAAAAAAGGATTCTAGTAGAAAGGCTGAAGTGGTAGTCAAAGAAGGAAAATCTTTGTTCACATCAAAGAACTGTAGATTCCTACCGTGATTCTGAGTTATCAAGTGTGTCATGACCTTATATTATTCTACAGGTCTGGTTGTAACCTTAGTAACGAGGTATCCATAGTAACATATATATTCCAAGGTAATCGTTTGATCAAAACCTTTTTATGATCTGATTTGTGATGTTCTGATACACTGTATTACTCATTTCAGGATGAAATTAGAGCCCAACATTTCCATCTTTTCAATATGCTTTAGCAGAACACAGGTTACCTTTCCTAAAATGTATCTCCTTTCAGACTCTTTGTCTTATTGATAACAGGTATGGAATTGTGTGTCATTAGTGAGAGCAGGGGTTGCTGTATCTTACAGTATGTGATATATGTTGAAAGTTATTATACAAATTAAACAGAGTAGTTTGGAACATAATGCATGGATGTGCTTCTTTTAGCATACAAAAGGAAACATTAAACTAAAGCATATTTCCTGTACATTGTGAAGAAGAAATAAATGAAAATATCAACTATTATAGATGCATTTATGTTAATTTTATATCACATTTAATAAATATGAAAAAAGTTTTGACAATTTTATAATGTAAAAAATGACATAAAGTACTGATTTGTTAATAGACCTTTTGAACATTATTCAATAATACAAAAAACCCCCAAACAACGTGAGCACACCGTATAAAAATTAGACTGCAATAACAGCCAGCTAATCATTTACATTCTGAAACAGAGTTAAGTTGGAAAACACTTTCTTCCCTGAAGCCATCAGTATGAGCATATTTTTCAGGGAAAGATGGAAATGCTGAATATTTATTACATTGGTTGAGCTTATGGACCTTGTGTTTCATGAAAGTGGGAAATGCAGTTAAATGCTAAATTACAGGAAAGGATATTGTCTGTAGAGACACAATAATGGGTTTGCTGAACTGGCACTTTGAATTTTAGATTGTGAACTGGATACTTTAGCAACTGAAAGATTTCTCTATTATATGTTAACAATCAACATTTAATTTTAAATTACTATTCTTTATATGAAATCCTCTTCAAAGTGCAGAGAATAATATTTGTAATAGCTGAACTAATTTATTCAAAGCTTATTACACTACAACTAATAATACAAAACAAACCAAAAAAATCAGCATTTTGCTAGATCCTGTTACCATACACTTTCAAATTTTCTTATTGTAATAAAGGTCATTTTCTAATTCTTCATTTTTCAGAGGGAAAAAAAATCTCCACAACCCAGTCCTAATTTAATCTGAAAGGTTATATATTTGTATTAATAATGAAGTATTTATTATTCATGAATTTTGAAACTGCATAATATTGCCTCAGATGATCTTTTAACATATTAGCTATTTTATTTCTGATAACTTTTCTCTCTAATGTGAGTGGGGCTGATACTGGTTTACTTTCTGGATATCAGGTCAGTTTTAATCATAATTCTCTACAGTTTTATTGGTTCATTATTATACTGCAAACATGTAAGACAGGAAAAAGGTGCTCACAAGTCCTCATTTTGTCATAATGATCCAGGTTATAGATCATTTCATGTAGCTTTCACCCATATCTTTATGCTGTGCAAATGTGTACAAACTCCTTTTCTCTACATGCCTTGTTAAATCTCTGACTTTAACAACCAGTCTCACCACAATCATTCTGATTTACCTGTTTGGGTTTGGTGTGGGTTTTTTTGTTTGTTTGTTTGTTTGTTGCTGTAGTGGTAGGTTGTTTTTTAATAGCAAACACTTTACATTGCTATCGGTAATGAATTTAAATGAAGAGACTTGAAGAATCAGGTAAAATGAAGGTAAGTACCTGTGTAATCATCAAACATTATCTGTTTCGGACTAGTGATATCATTGCTCTCTAGCACTGCCATGCTCAAAATAAAGATTAAGAGATCTAGTTCTTAAGAAGAAAGTGGCATTTTTTATCTTTTGTTTTCTTCTTTTCAGGGAGACTCACTTTCCTGTCATTGTGTTAGATAATCTGACATTTCTGCTGACACTTAATATGAATTGTTCAATCAAAAAGATGAGACCTGCTCTATAGAGTTGACAAACCAAATTGAGAGCTGATGCAAATAAGAATATATGGAGATGACAAGGTTATTTACCCATCAATGCATAGTGAAAACAGTGGATGTTTACTGTGTTTATTTGCCAACTTGAATAGAAAGTTTCTTTTGTGTAGATTCACAAAGTGTAGATGACTTAAAAATAGAAGATAATAGATATGCAATAGGACTATTTCAATTAATTTTATTTTGACTGAAAATAAGGCTCGATTTTTAATGTTTATTGTGCCCTTGAATAAAATGAATAAAAATTTAGCTGAATATGTTGTCATAAATGAACATAAGTGAATACAAATGAATATAAATAAATGTACAATGAACACATATTTTCACATGGATGGAAAATTATTTTCAAAAAGTTTTTACTATAATGCTTAAAGCAGCTTTTTAAGAATTTAAATTTACATCGTCACAGACATAGTTGTAGAAATAAAATAATGTCATGAAAGTATGAAAACTGTGTGGTGATAGCTTGATTTTGGTAACTACTGATAAATACAAGTTTTGAAGAGGTGAGTAATATACATTCCTAGTAGCTACTACTCATAGTAGTAATTTTAAGGTTAGTATAACCCAAAAAAATAAAAGGAATATATTCAGTCATTTAACAACATACTTAATTTCCAATGATAAGCAGACTACAATACCAAATCACACCAATTGTCTCCCTTTATGTTGGCTTATTCCTGTTAGGAAGGGAGATCATAGAATCATAGAAACAGTAAGGCTGGAAAAGACCTCTAATATTATCATCTCTAGTGTCTCTTTCTCTAGCCTTCATTCAAATCATTAGACTGCATAGTCTCCACAAGAAAGTATAATATATTGCAGTCTTGTTCTTTTTATGTGCAATGAAGTTACTCATCATTTATAAAATCAAGCAAAAACTTAATTCAGAAAAGAATGAAGCTAGGCGTAAGGTGCACTATGTAGTTGTACTAGTAAAGAATTCTTCTGACGTATTTTTTTATCAGAAAACCACAACTTCATCAAAACTGAAACAGTTTCTAGAGAGCAGTTTTGAAATGTTCTTGAATCTGCTAGCAAAAACTGCTTTTCCACTTAAAATGTAATTGATGGAATAAAATTATGTATTCTACATAAGAAAAGAAAATATTTTGGTTTCGCTTAAAAGACAAAATTCAGGTTAACAATACAATGACATCAAAAGGTGGCTCATAAGCAATAGTAATATGGACTGTGATATTCTAAATAATGATAAAAGAATTCTAAAAAGTTACTCAAATAGCATACAGATAAAATAGTGCTTAAATATTTCAAATGTAATCTGAACATGGTATTTATCACACTTTGTGACAGCACTAAAGTGAAATAGGTTTAATCCAATTTCAAGTGAACTTCAGAATATATTGTCAATTAACGAAAAAATCCTTTATTTGCTACTTTAGAATTTATTGTCTTAAAAGATTGGCTTATCTTTTAAGATAATAAGCCCTTCTCTGCAGGGCTGCCCTCAATCCCTTCATCCTCCAGTCTGTATTTATACTGGGGGTTGCCCTGACGCAAGTAGAGGTCATTGTATTTGGCTTTATTGAGCCTTATCTTAAGAAATTAAAGATTAAGCTTTTAGTGAATATAAAAACCCATAATTTTTTCATTCATTCAGAATGTCAACTAATGTATTTCTTACTTGTCTTTGAACTCTTTTTATCATCATCATCATGATCAGCAGTCCCACAAAGTTTTCCTTTTTGAAACCTGTTTTCATAGAAGCACAGAATGGTTTGGGTTGGAAGGGACCTCTAAAGGCCATCTAGTTCAAAAGCCCCTGCAATGAGGAGGCACATCTTCAGCTAGATCAGCTTGCACAGAGCCCCCTCACCTTGAATGTTTCCAGGGGAGGGGCATCCACCACCATTTTAGACAATCAATGCCAGTGTTTCCCGACCCTAAATACAATTTTTTTTTTTTTAATATCTAATCTAAATCTACCCTCTTGTTATTTAAAATCATTACCCCTTGTCCTGTCAGACAGGCTCCACTGAAAGGTTTGTCCCTCTATGTACTGAAAGGCTACAATTTGGTCTCCACAGAGCCTTCTTCTCTAGGCTTAACAACCCCAACTGTCTCAGCCTTTCCTCGTAGGAGAGGTGCTCCAGCCCTCTGATCACTTCTGTGGCTCTTCTTTGGATCTAGATCAACAGGTCCATATCTTTCTTGTGCTGAGGACTCTAGAGTGGACTGGAGACAGTACTCCAGGTGGGGTCACACACAAGCAGAGAAGAGTGACAGACTCACCTCCCTTGATCTACTGGCCACACTTCTTTTGATGCAGCCACGAATATAGTTGGATTTCTGTGTTACAAGCACACATTGCCTGCTCATACATAGCTTCTCATCCATCAATCCCACCAAGTCCTTCTCTGCAGGGCTGCTCTCAATCCCTTCATCCTCCAGTCTGTGTTTATGTTGTGGGTTGCCCTGATGCAAGTACAACACATTGTATTTGGCTTTATTGAGCCTCATGAGGCTCACATGAACTCACTTCTTAAGCTTGTCCAGGTCTCTCTGAATGGCATCCCATCCCTCAAGGGTTTTTCATATCTTCTGAAGTTTGTCTGAATATATAAAGACACATAAAACTGAAGAACAACTTAAGAAAGTTAAAAGTCTCTTACAATCTTAGAAACTCCATTTAAAATTTGCTAATTATCTGTATTAACTGAAATATAAGAGCACTTCTGAACAGAGTAACTGGTTAAAAACTGGTGAATACTGTTTACAAAGTTTACATGGTACTGTAAATACACATTGCTCTGTTATATGCCATTTGTATTGAAAAGGTCTGAACAGTAAGAAGCTACATTTTCAGCATGTCCTAACTTTGATGAGATACAACACAAAATAGGTAAGGTGCTAAAAATCTGTGACAGTGAAAACCTCTTATTACAACAGAAAATATTAATGCTTCTGTACATGACTGAAGTTTTCTGAAGTTGACAAGGGAGCTTCATACTGCTAACCTGAACTCTTCTTAAATGAAAGGGAAAAATCTAGCAGGAGACAGAAGAAAAAGGTAGAAATCCACTCTGTAGCTGATGTGAGGGACTCCACAGGAGTCATGGTTGCTTGGATAACAAGTACTTATTAAAGTTGTATTCATGTGTGGACCCTCATCCTCTGCATCTGAAGGAAAGGCTTTTTTCTATAATGGTTTCTAAGAAAAGGTTTCCAGTGTTACAGAAAAGTATAAAATTACAGCTGGTACTTCACAAGCTTCCTCTATGCTGAAAGGAACATACTTGAGAACTTCCTGGCCTGGAATTCAAACATAGACACAACTTTTAGAGAATTTTGGGACAAATCACAGGAACCCTTCCCTTCTTCTTCCCTTCCCTTCTTCTTCCCTTCCCTTCCCTTCCCTTCCCTTCCCTTCCCTTCCCTTCCCTCCTCATTTCTGGTAATAAGAAAAACATGGCAATAGTGGACTCCATATAACTGACATTTCATTATTGTAATTCCCAAAGACATTTTAAGCTAATGAATCTTCCAGTATTATGTGTGTCAGTACTAAAAAGAAACTATAATAATTCTTTGGTATGATTGTTTACCATCTGTCTCTGTCACCACCCTAATTTCATTGAATGATCTCATCTCCTGACAAATTGAGGTCAGGTACAAAAACCCTGTGTATCTTACATGTTCATTTTCATAAATACTAATCATTCAACACAGGGGTGAAAAATGGGCTTGTCACCATTGAATATGCATTGAGAGTAAATATCAGAAGGTAAGAAACACAGTTGCTGAATGCTGATTTAACATGGTTAGGTTTCTGGCTTCTTTTTTACTATCAATAAATAACAAGAACCGCTGCTGCATTCTGTGCTTAGATTTAAGTCTGTTGTGTCATTGTAATGACTGACAGTTAATGTCTGGAATACATACTGATACACGTATATGTGCTGTGCTGTCCTCTGGCTCCAGTGACACTGAGTTCATCCAAAATTACACCAGTGAATACTGCAGAGCAGTAATTTGGATTTACATTGTTGAGACACTAGTTATGAGTGCCTGATCATAACATGGGTCAGTCCAGAGAGAAACTGAAGACAGTTTTCCTTACAGTCAGTAAGGGATGTCTGATGACATGGTGCACTCCAGGTTTTGCACCATCTCCTGCCATTGCAAAGAAACATCAGGCCAGTGTCACCATGTGTCACATATGCAGTGTAGCTGTCAAGATTTTGTCAGCCCTGCTATGTGGTATGTTGTTTCAGGACTGTCTTAGGTTCAAAAGCACCCCAGGTAGTCTGTCAACCTGTGTCCCATATAGCAGGCATGCACTCTTCTGGATGACCCCTCAGGTCTTCAAGATCAGTTTAGAGACTAGGATAAATGACCCAGGCCCGGGCAAGTTCCCTGATCTCAGTGTGCTAAGACTCACAGAACGATAGAATTGCAGCATGGCTGATGTTGGAGGACACTTCTGGAAGTCATCTGGTCCAACTCCAGCGTTACTGAAGGCCAAGCCTGCTTGGAAAGCTTGATGCAAAGAAGGCATTCAGTACCTCAGCCTTTTCATATCCTGTGTCATCAGGCCTTCTGACACATAAAGCAACAGGGCCACAATTTCTTTTCTCTTTTTCACTAATGGATCTGGAGAAGCCCTTCTTCTTTTTCAGTTTCAGTTCCAGGTAAGTTTTGGCTTTCATAGTTATGCATTCTTGTGCATACTCAGATAGTGTCTCTATAATCCTCCCAGGTTACTTGTCCCTGCTTTGACCTTCTTTATGCTTCTTTCTTTTTTTTTTTAACACATTTTTTTTTTTTTTTTTTCTTTTTTATTAGTTTTTTTTTCTTT
>JANVCC010010406.1:29822029-29861178 GCA_025345505.1 Todiramphus chloris collaris
AAGAGCTTGGTGTTCATGCAGGCCTCCTGACATTTTTACCTTGTTTCCTGCTCACTGGGGTAGACTACTCTTGTTAGAGCCTGCCACCAGCTTTCACATTCACAATAAATTTTTTCTTGTTTGTGAATACCAGCCCCAGTAGAGAATATCTCTTTGTTTGCTCATCAGTCATTTCCATCAGTAAGTTTCCATCACTAAACTCCTGGATTGTTTATGCCCTACTGTGTTGCTCCTCCAGCAGGTAACAGGGTGGTTGAAGTCCTCTGAGAGGAACAGGGCCTGTGAACATGAGGCTACTTCTATCTGTCTATAGAAGGCATCATTGAATTTTTTCTTCCTGAGAAGAAAGTCGATAGCAGACACCCATTACATTGTCACTCATACTGGTATACCTGTGTATCATTACCCATAAACTCTCATTTGGCTCCTTATTTTCTCCAGGCAGAACTCTGTGGAAATATAAAGTGACTACAGGGCACCATTATGGAAAAAAAATGCTTGAGGTCTCTCTACTTAAACTGAGTTTTGTTAATTTTGTGTTCTCTTTCATTCACATTACTCCAGGTTCTTTGCTCAATCCTGTCCATTGTTCCCTAGAGGACTGTTGCTAACTCTTCCTCTGTCCTCTGTGGTAGTCTGTCTCCTCATCCCATTTAAGCCATAACCACCAGTGAGGGTTGTGATGGCTTCATGCAAGTTATTCTGGACTTTGGTGGATAGATGTCAAGTCAACATGGTAGCCAGAGGCTGTTCACAACAGTGACCCAGCCATCTTCCTTGTATGCAAATATAAGTCAATTACCTTATTTCATACACTGAGGACAGTACAGGGCCCATTGAGCTCTCCTGCACAGCAGTGAGGTGTATACCAGAACTTCCTCTTGAGTAGGGATGCCTCTCAAGGTTACTCCTCAAGGTTGAGAGATTTCTTGCTGCAACAAATTCTTGGTAAGTGATTAATAGCATGCTGAACTTTGAAATCTTAGTTAAGTGATATAAAGTACTGACTGCACATACGTATGTAATTCTTTAGAAATAAATCTTTTACCAAGTCTTGGACTAGGACTGGGTCCAGCTGCACCTAGATGCCTCTCTGAGTAGGAGTTTAGAAAACAACGGTGTCCTTTCTGAAACTCATGACTCAATGGGAAGATGTCCCTGACAGTTTTGTCTGACCCTGTCCTCTGTGCAGTAAATAATCAAGTGTACCTTGCCAACAAAACTTATTAAACCACTGTCACATTTACCATTGAAATTTGTTAACTTATTACATTATATCAATAAAGTGCATTGTTGCTTCTTTCTTACAAGTGAAGTGGATGACTACATCTGTCACACCCTCATTCCCACTTTAAAGCTCATTTTACCAGATCAAACATCCTGCTGGCAAAGATACCTTTTCCCCACTTATTGAGGTGGATCTCATCTCTCCCAAGACAAACCTGTTGTTCAAGCAGCATCCCACACTCATAGAAACCAAAACCCTGTTGTTGATATGAGCTGTACAGGCAGTTATTGACACATAGTCTCTGTGCCTTCGTAACAACCCTTTCCCCTCACCAGCAAGATTGACCCACCTGGGTCCCCATAGCCCTGACTATCACACCTAGGGCTCTGTAGTCACTTTTGTTATTGTCCAGGTTGTTCCTGGCAGTATCATAAGTGCCCACACAGAAAAACAGTAGGATGTAGTAGTCAAAGAATCAGATAGGCCTTGGTAGTTTCTGAAGAGCACCCGGGACCCATCAAGCAGCAATCCAGTGCTGTTGTTTACTGTTGCACAGTACTGTTGATTCATGCAGAAAAAGTATGGAGATTTTGGTTCAGGGTGAAATGATTACTAGGTAGCTCATCAATCAGTGTGAGTTTAGGTAAAAGGCACTGCAGTGTGATAAATATCTATTCACAATAACCTTGGCTTTCAATCAAAGCAGTAGAAGTAGAGAGAGAGTGCAACTTCATCAGAAGAATTTGATATACTGTATTACAAAATATTGTAATAAGTGAAAATACTAAAAATTAGTTTTTCTTATTGTCATGCCTCAAAAAAACTCCCATCAATCTTATGTTTCTGCAGCAGATATCTTTCCAGGTTATCAATATGATTTCTCAACACATTACAGTCTTTAGTATTCTCAGTTAGAATAATACTCCATACATCAATCAATTTGCATGAAATATCACATTTCTCGTAAGGTCTTTTTATCTTAGTGAACCACTTTCTTCTCTGATGACATCTGAATAACCTTCAGTATGATAGGTTAAGGCAAGTTTCCTTCCTATAAACCAAGATACACAGAAAAGTGTTTAAATTCACAGAGGAACTATTTGTAGACCCCTATTGTTGGGGAGGTATGTAGCCTGAAGAGTGATGCCAAAGGCTGTGAGTACCCTTAGTTTCCTGAGCAGTGAACAGGTCCTGTCCTTGGACCTGCCTGTGAACAAGGGTTTTGTATAGAAATAAATTCTCAGTCACTGGAGTATGGGCATCAGATTCATCATTCTTTATCCTTGTAATGACCAGATTTTTGTGACCTAATGCCAGTTGTCTATAAATTTAAAATATCTTCTGGGAATATCTTAGCTTTCTGATCCTGTTAGAGAAGTGTATTAATAAAAATATTTGTGGACATAGCTTTTCAAGGGTTATTCCTGCATCTGGAAAGTTTTACTGATTCTTTTCTCTCCACTTTTCAGATCCCTTATTTTTTGATGCCAGGATAATAATCATTTAATGACAAAGCTAAGTAAAAAAGAGTAAAGAGGAGGTCTGATTCCCACCTACTCACACAATGACACTAGCTCATATATGTTTGAAAGAAAGATGAACATTAAAGGCATGGGAAAAAAGAATCTATAGGGCTAACATTTATCACTATTATTCTTTATTTATCATAATTTTGCCTAAAAACTAAATAAAATAGTCTTTGACTTCTTTATTTCATTACACTGTATCTTATAGTAATTTTTTTTTTTTCTGTTCATCTAACATTGTCCATGACAAGACACTTGCTAAAATGGAAAAGTAACTGGTGATTTTTCTTTCTTACCTTCAAATACATTAGTAAGCTACTTTTTATTGAGTTAGTACTTTCTGAAAATCATGCTCCACAACAAATGTAGACTCAGTAAACATTTGTTAGTTCACTCTTCACCTCTAGTTATGTTCCATGGTGAGGTGTTGCCCTTCTTAAGCAAGAGCATGACCAGCTGTGCAGTGGCTGTGAAGTGGTTCTCAGCTCTTCCTGCTCCCTTGACGGGTCCTGAACCATTAGCCTGAGGGATCATGAATGTTTTTAGGCAAGGGTATAGATATGCAGTTCAAGACTTCAGTCTTTCTATATGCTTTAATATTAATGGAATTAAACCCATATTGAGACAATAGGAATGACTTTCGGCAAGGCAAAATTTTACTTCCTCATCATCTACAAGAAATTGTAAAAGCTTCATTCAGCTAGGAAAACAGGTCTGTGTAATATCACTCTTAAATAGCTAAAACATTGCAAGGTCTTGTAATTTTTATGAACACTAATTTTTCTGTGAAGTATTTGAGAGGGAAAATTTATCCACCTGTAGTGTTTAATGTTAATATCTCAATATGAATTGCAGTGCTGATACTTGTACATCACAAATGCTTACATAATAGAACTGGAGATAGAAACATACAGTGTTGCTTTGCTGTTTAGACATGAAACGTAGAGTAATTATTGCCGTACATTTTGCTTTGAGACTACAGCACCTGTGAAGAACAGTTCTGTTTGGGGCTAATCTGGAAAGGTGACTGATGGATGTAAATCCCCTGGTTCACAGCAAATGCTGTTTCAGGATCTAGACCTTTGATTATGGCCAGCATCTCCAATGATGCAAGAGACAAATTTATAGCCTTTCAGGATGGCGAAAAGCATGGGTTTTCAATTAAGGGAGGCAGTTCTTTTAGAAAAACTTTGTGGAACAGGACCTGGGGTAATTAACTTGGTTGTGAATTAAAATGAAGTTATTGAATAAATTGTTTTGAAATTTCAGAATGAAGCTGAGGTTAATGAATTTTTTATTGCAGATTGGAAAGAAATAATTGAATTAATTGTTTTTGATGTCTTGCAAAGGGGCTTGTTCTAATTAATTTGTTTTTATTGCAAATAAGAATGAAATTAGTGAATGAATTTGGCTTTTTGAGGCGTTAGAAGTAAAATTGATTGGCTTGGTTTTAGGATCTTAAACATTGCTGAAAGAAATAAAATTGTTAGATGAATTACTTTTCTCTCTAATTGATCCCAAGTAATGAACCATTCTTTGTTTGAGCATGGAGCACAAATACTGTAACTAAAAGTACTGCTTTTGACTTTTTAGTAGAATAATACAATTTGCAGGGTATTAGTTTGGGGCTTGGTTTCTACTCAGGTAGCAGGACTTTAGTTTCCAAAACTTTTCCAATTAAATGTTCTCTTACAGTGGTATTTGTGTTGTCAAAACTACAATTCTCTACTGTTGGCTATTAAAACCAATGTATTTACATGATCCTTTTTAATCTGAGAGATCAGAACACTCCTCTTGAGTAAGCTTTTTCATTAATTTTTACATACATTTTCCTTTCAAGGTACAGGAATCATTCCCCACATATAAAAATTGATCTGTGGTAAAAGAGACTCTGTCTGTAGATACCATTGTCAAATTCTTCATTCACGTAAATTACAGATATGGAGTCAGGTCTTTTCTCCCTGTTTCAGGACTTTCTAATAATCATTATATCTACAGTAAAGTTCTGTAGAGAAGGATTTTTTTTCCTTCGTCTGTGACAAAGAACCATAGAATCATAGAATTATAGAATCATAGAATGGTAGGGGTTGGAAGGGACCTCTGGAAATAGTCAAGTCCCACACCCCTGCCAAAGCAGGATCACCTAGGGCACGAAAAATTCTTTAGTATGGTTTTGTACAGCTTCCTTTATATGGGCAGTGGTGGAGTGTGAAGTTGTGTAACTGCAGCTTGTGTATCTAGTACTGTTAGTTGACCTAGAACTCTCTTTGTTGGATGAATTGCATAGCAGTACTTTAACAATTTTTTAAAAGTCCTATATCATTACTATGTAAACAGTGTTAGAAGAATATTCAAGACAGAGTATTCAAGCCCAAACTCTCCTCCATCTATCTAAAGATGAAAAAAAAAAAAATTAAAAAATGAGGATAGCTATGTCTGAAGCTCTGTAACAATTTTTTTTTTTTTTTCAACTCAGTGAGAGTTTGGCTTCCCATTAACATAATCCTCATCCCTTATGGAGAGAAAACAAATTAAACAAAGTATCTGCAACCAATTAACATAACAATGGAAAGAAAATATCCCACGTGTGCAATAATCACCCTTGAAAATTGATAATTATGTTTTGTAACTGTATTGTCTGAGAGTAAGAAAACCTGGACATTATGTTCTTGTATGTATGCTTAATTAAGGCATCTAGTAGCTTTCAAAGAGAATGAGTTTTAATTGATATAAACTCTTACAAGAAGTTAAGATCCAAATAATTTGTTGAAAGTACATGTTGAAAAAAACAGTTTTAAAGCTTTCAGATATTTAGTTATTGCTGATCACCTTCTCATAACATACAATTATGGGCAGAGGCTGATGGCTAATCCTAAAACTTGGGTTTAGATGTCCAGAAAGCTTACTTCAGTTCTTAACTAGCAATGCTGAAAATGAAGCTTCAGTATGTTTTTTGGTTTGGTGAAGTCACGTTGTTTTTTAATATATCTGCAGATTAATTTAATTGCTTTACTTTCTGGTTAATGTAGAAAGTTTTAAGTTTCAGGGAGATTACAGAGGAGACATTCTCCTCCATGCCAAGTAATGTATGGAGTGTGAAGAGCTGTCCCTGAAGAACAGCCATTAAGAGTAAGAGTTAGAGACTGAGACAACAAAGGGAACCTGCTGGTTGGTGTTTACTACAGGCTGCCTGATCAAAGGGAGCCTATTGACAAAGCCTTCTTACTCCAGCTACACGTTCTTGTTCTCCTAAGGTTAAATCATGACACAGAGGTATCCTGGGAAGAGTATAGGGATGCTGCCTGGTTGTAAAGACATGAGGTCAGGAATGCCAAAGCACAGATGGAATTGAACTTGGCAAAGGATATGAAGAATGACAAGAAGAGCTTCTACAGGTATGTCAACCAGAAAAGGAAGGTCAAAGAAAGTGTAGCCCCTGTGATGAGCAAGACTGGCAAGCTGATAACAACAGGACAAAGAGAAGGCTTAACAACTCAACAACACTTTTACCCCAGTGTTCACTTGCAGCCTCTTTTCTCAAACTTCCTGAGTTAATGCACCACAAGTTGGGGAGCAGGGGAGCAAAGTCCTTCCCACTGTAAGAGAAGATCAGGTTCATAACCACCTGAGGAACTTGAACATAAGTAATTCTATGGGACCTGAAAAGAAGAATCCCAGAGTCCAGAGGGAATTGGATAATGTCGTTGTCAAGCCAATCTCCATGATATTTGAAAAGTCACAGGTGTTGGGTGAAGTCCTCAGTGACAGGAAAAAGAGAAGCATTGCAGCCATCTTTAGAAAGAGTAGAAAGGAGGACCCTGAGAACTACTGACCTGTCAACCACAACTCTGTGCCTAGGAAGGTCATGGAACAGATCCTTCTAGAAGCTATGCTAAGGTACACAGAGAACAGGGGGGTGATTTGAAACAGCCAGCATGGCTTCACCAAGGGCAAGTCCTGCCTGACCAAAGTAGGAGCTTTCTAAGATGAAGTGATTACATCAGTGGACAAGAGAAAAGCTATAGATGTTGTCTATCTGGACAGCTGTAAAGTCTTTGAATCAGTCCTCCACAAGCTTCCTTCTCTTTAAATTGGAAAGTGTCTCTCAGGGTTCTGTACTGGGAGCAGTACTGTTTAATACCTTCATCAGTGATGTAGACAGTGGGATCAAGTGCACCCTCAGTAAATTTGCAGACACCACCAAGTACAGTGGATGCCTGAGGGACAGGATGCCATCCCGAGGGACCAGGACAATCTCAAGAGGTGGACCTATGTGAACATCAGGAAGTTCAGCAAGGTATCAATACCCTCTGGAGGATGAAAGGATTCACAGCAGCCCTGTGGAGATGGACTAGCAGGGTTGGTGGATAGGGAACTATATATGGGCCAAAAATGTGTGCTTGCAGTTCAGAAATCCAGCTGTATTCTGGGCTGCAACAAAGTAAGTGTGGTCAGTGGGTTGAGGGAGATGATTCTCTCCCTCTGCTCTGGTAAGACCTCACCTGGAGTATTGTTGAGTTCTGGAGTGCTCAGCACAGGAAAGACATGGATCTGTTAATCTGGATCCAGAGAAGAGATACAAAAATTATTTGAGGGCTGGAACACCTCTCCTATGAAAGAAAGACTGAGATAGTTGGGGTTGTTGAACCTAGAGAAGAGAAGTTTCTGTGGAGGCTTTCAGTACCTGGGTGTCTACAAAAAAAAGATAGGGAGAGTCTCTTTAGCAGAACCTGTCGCAGTGGGACAAAAGATAGTGAAAGAAGGTAGATTTAGAACAGGTATAAGGAAGAAATTTTTTGCTATTAGAGTGGTGAAACACTGGAACAGGTTTCCCAGGGAGGTGATAGATGCTCCATCCCTGGAAACATTCAAGGTGGGATTAGAGGGGGCTCTCAGCAACCTGATTTTATTGAAAATGTTCCTGCTCATTGCAGAGGATTTTAGACTAGATGGTCTTTAGAGGTCCCTTCCACCCAAACTATTCTTTCTATGGTCCTATGATCGAGCCAGATATCTCACAGGGATGGGGGAGGTTTGGAAAAATTGTTATACAAAGACCTGATCAGCCCAGCTCTATACAAATGTAAGTTTTGGAAACCTCTACAGCAGACCTGTAGTTGAATCAAGGGTTAAACTATAACCAAGGACATGATCTGGAAAAATATTGACAACTTCTATAGTTCATGGTTATAATCCTACTTATAATTCACCTTTATTTGAAAGAGAGGAGTAGATTACATTGTGGCATTAATGTATCATCATATTCTTCTCTTGTATTTCACATTTGTGAACTTACATCGTAGAACAGAGAAGAACAAAGACTTCTATTAAGAAAAATGCCCTGCAGACTTTTGGAAGGGCCTTGAGCAAGTACAACTGTAGGCTTGCTTGCCTTTTGCTCTTTCCTGCCTTTTGCTCTTTCCTAACTGTCCAGTACTGGACAGAAGTGGGAATGAATTAGGCAATATGAATCTTGTATTTCCATCACAACTGGAAAATAACAGTATTTCCAGTCTTCCAGTTCCCCTTGTTTTTTTTTCTCTAAGAAATGTGGAAGCTGTGGCCTTATTTTTGATGCAGTGGTAAACCAAGGGACAACTACTTGATCAGCTCTGAAGAAGGTACCTCAGTTGTGTAGAGGTTATCTGGTTTGAACCTACAGGGATAGATATGTTGTGTAAATATTATTTTTAGGTTCTGAACATGTGATACAATCAAGATGTGGCTTAAATTTATAAAGTCTGCAGGATAACCTATGCTCTTGTACATCTCTTGAATCTGAGCTCTACCTGCTAGAGGGTTAGGTACCATAGAGTACCAAGCAATTCTTCTGTGATCTTTCCTAAAATCAGTCAAATCAACTGTCTTTAAGATTGTAGCTGCTTAATTCATTAATTGTATTGAAGAGTTTGCACCCTAGCTGTGCTACAACTGGCAAGAAATGAAGATGACTTCTTTATTCTTCCTGAGGTGTAAAATCCAAGATGACTAGATCTAAATGAAAAAGAGCACCATGACCACTGGATTGGACTTGATGACCCTGGAGGTCCTTTCCAACCATAATGATTCTATAATTCTATGATTATAGAAGTCTCAGCTCACCGTTACTGTTGGTGGTTTTACCACTTTAGACTACTTCTAGTTCACATTTTCTTTCTGAGTATCCCTTATTTAGAAGTATTATTACTATGGCTTGCTAATGGAGCTAAATATACCTCTGAATATTAAAGGAGAGAGGGAAGTAATATTGCATCCATAATTACTGTCTCTTAGTCATTACATTTTTGATAATTGGTGTCAGAAAGTACAAATGCAACAGGGATGATTGTGTGCAAGTAAGTTCATAGTGTAACACGGAAAGGAAAGAATCTATAGACCATAGGAATGAAGGTGCCACAGCATCTTTATCTAAAAATATCTCCTGGTCTTGTTGCTGAAATAGTCAGGTACAAAGCAATAGCAGTTCTCCCTTGTTTGTACTAATGCAGAATACATTTGCAGTATTTAAAGAAATATATAAATATGTTGTGTATAGTAAATACGTGAAAAAGACTGATAGCCTATAGTTAAACCAGTCGCATGTTAATAAAGATCTCTGATGTTAGCTGAGAAAAGAACTGCAGTATGACAATGTTCCTTGTAAAGAAGGAGGAAAAAAAAAATTAGTATTTTTTAAAACAAGGACAAACAATTTCTAATGGAACATTAGAACAACTACAAAATGTGAAATACTATACAGAATTAAACACGTTAAGTAAATAAAGTATTGCATAGTTAACATGCACAGACCAGGATTAATCAAACTCCTCCAGAAAAGAAAAAGAGAATTAAGATATACACTAAAAATGTTTCAAAATTCAGAACTGTGTTTGTACTATTTTTTAATAGTGAAAAGAATAGGGAAGCTCTCATTCATTCAGCCATCTTTGAATATAGAAGATGAAAAACTGATAAAAGGTTGTGGAAGATATTAGAAATGTCATATGACATCTTTGAAAAGTTTTATTAAACCAAAATAAGAAATATGCCCATTTATATTTTGTAATTTAATTAGATTTCAAAAAACAAATAAATTATACATCCACTCATATGCAGAAAGAAAAAGAGAGAAAAAAAAAATCAAAATGTTAAGGATTGTAAGGGACCTTGAGATATCATCTTGTCCAATCCTCCTGCAGGAACAGGATCACCTTGATCAGTTCACACAGGAATGCATCTGGGAGGGTTTTGAATGCCTCCATAGAAGGAAATTCCACGACCTCTTTGGGTAATGCATTCCAGTGTTCTGTTACCCTCACTGTGAAGAAATTTTCTCTGTTTATGTGAAACCTCCTTGTGGTTCCAGCTTGCACTCGTTGCCCCTTGTCCTGTTATTGGACATAACAGAGAAGAGCCTGGCTCCATCCTCCTAACACTTGCCCTTTACGTATTTATAAACATTAATGAGGTCACACCTCAGTCTCCTCTTCTCCAAGCTAAAGAGACCCAGCTCCCTCTGCCTTTCCTCAAAAGGGAGATGTTCCACTCCCTTAATCATCTTTGTAGCTCTGTGTTGGACTCTTTCAAGCTATTCCCTGTCCTTCTTGAACTGAGGAGTCCAGAACTGGACAAAATATACCAGATGCGATCTCACCAGGGCAGAGTAGAGGATACCATTGGCCTTCTTGGCCATGAGGGTACATTGCTGGCTCATGGTCATCCTGCTGTCCACCAGGACCCCAATGGCCCTTTCCCCTATGTTGCTCTCCAACAGGTCAGTCCCCAACTTATACTGGTACATGGGGTTGTTCTTGCCCAGATGCAAGACTCTACACTTACCCTTGTTATGTTTCATTCAATTTCTCTCTGACCGATGTTCCAGCCTGTCTAGTTCTCAGTGAATGGCAGCACAGCCTTCTGGTATGTCAGACACTCCTCCCATTTTTGTATCATCAGCAAACTTTCTGACAGTGCACTTTGTTCCCTCATCAAGGTCATTGATGAATATATTGACTAGCACTGGCCCCAGTACCGACCCTTGGGGGACTCCACTAGATACAGGCTTCCAACTAGACTCTGTCCCATTGACCACAACTCTCTAACTTCTTTCCTTCAACCAGTTAACAATCCACCTTGCTACCCAATTATCCAGACCACACTTACTCAGTTTTTCTGCGAGAATGCTGTGGGAGATGGTGTCAAATGCTTTACTGAAATCAAGATAAACCGCATCCACTGCACTACCATCATCTGTCCACCTGGTTATGTCCTCATAAAAGGCTCTCAGGTTGGTCAAGCTTGACTTCCCCCTGGTGAAGCCATGCTGACTGCCCCTAATGATTATCCTTGATATGCCTAGAGACAGCGACAACAATAAGTTGTTCCATCACCTTTCTGGGGATAGAGTTGAGATTGACTGGTGTATAGTTACCCAGGTCCTTCTTGTCCTTTTTGAAGACTGGAGTGACATTTGCTTTCTTCCAGTCCCCAGACACCCCATGTGTTCCCCACAACTTACCAAAGATGATGGAGAGTAATCTAGCAAGGACTTCCACCAGCTCCCTCATCACTTGTGGGTGCATCCCACTGGGGTCTATGGATTTATGTACATCCAGATTGATCATCTGATCCCTAACCCAGTCCCCACCAACCAAGGATGTCTCCTCCTCTACTCTGACTTCATCTGGGGCCTCAAGGATCTGGGGCTCCCCAGGACAGCCTCCAGCAGTGTAGACAGAGGCAAAGAAGGCATTCATTCAGTAACTCCACCTTCTTTTTATCTTGTCACCAGGACACCCACCTCATTCATCAGTGGGTCTACATTGCTCCTAGTGGTAGTTTTATGTGCAATGTATTTGAAGAAGCCTTTTCTGTTGTCCTTGATCTCTCTTGCAAGGTTTAATTCCAAGGAAACCTTACCTTCCCTAGTTGCCTCCCTACATCCTTTGACCACAGCCTTATATTCCTCACAAGTGGGCAGTTCCTCCTTCCATGGTCTGTAGACTCTCTTCTTCCACTGCGTTTGCCCAGTAGTACCCTGTTTAACTATGCAGGTCTCCTGGCACCCTTTCTTGATTTCATACCTTCTGGGATGCTCTCATCTTGAGCTTGGAAGAAGTGGTCCTTGAGAATATGCATGAAGTAAAAAAAAATCTCTTACTACTTATTGCAATATTTGGAGTCTTTGAGCTAATCCTCCCCCTGCATAGTCTGCTGTTCCAAAAAGGATTAAAAAGCAAGAGTATAGACATCTGAAAAATAATTTATTTGTGAAATTGGAGGGGAAAAAAAAAAAAATTAGTATTGGCAATGTATCTGTATATGTAACATCATTGAAATTTCATTCGCTCTTCCTTACTTTGATTTACTTTCACATGGAGCTTTTTCTTTACCTATTAAACTGTCTTTATTCTCTCCCCTATACCTCTGTCAATGGAGGAAGTGGCTGTATGGAGTTTACCTGCTGTCTGGGGTTAAAGCATGACACAATCAAAGGAAGAACTTCCTCTGCAATTAGTTTGTGTGGTTTTCTTCTTAACAGAAGCATCAATCCACAGTAATTAAAAGACTTTTTGAAATCTTTTGGTTCAAAGACATGAAATAAGATAAGAAAAAACAAAAGGCGGGGGGGGGGGAGAGGGGATAAAAAAGAAATGTATTTAAGGCTAAATCTTCTCTCAATAATATAGGTAGAATATTCACATACAGTCATTTGACTCTATCCACCCGAAAACAGAATATAGCTGATGACAGTGTTTCCATTCACCTTTGGTTATTCATTTGATTATGAATTTAACAGAGAGAGAAGTGGTGCTTGAACAGAATTAATGAAGACATAATTGAAACAGAGTAAGGAATCTGTGACTACCTTAATCCTACACAAGGAATGCAGGTGGGGTTCATCTACATAGCACATTCTTATTTGGGAAGGGAAGGATTTCACATGCTTAGATGGGCTTCAAGGAAATGTCTTATGCACTTGGTAGGGCTAAGAATGGATTCTAACATAACTACCATATGGTTAAAATAATAGATGAAAATATTTAGGTGATGTACTAATTCTCCATCCAGGAGCATATTCATATTCAAGAAGAGAAGCACAGCAGATAGAAGTCACCCAAGGATGAACAGTCTCAGTGGTTGATTCTGTTTGGTGAACTCAACAAAACTAATCTTCAGTGTATTTTCAGACTAATGGGTAGGAAAACTTACTAAATGGAAGTAGAAATTCCTAACAAGTGTTGTTAAGGGGGAATTTTGAAACCAAACAGAACAAAAAAACTTTATTTTTTTTTTTAGTACCTCTCCTACAAACTATAAATCTCTCCTGCTACACCAGACTGGATCAACTCAATGTTACGCTAATATTTAAAGATGATAATGGAATTGATAAATACACTAGGTAGCTATTTTGACACGCATGAAAAACATAGGGCAGCATAAAAGAGTAGCTGCAAATAGATGTCATCAAAGGAATTATAACTAGTCAATATGAGACTATCTGTAGTAAATAACCTTGACATTGTTAGACACTCTTGAAAAAGCAGGAATAGAATGGGTCAGCTGCAATTGTCTGAGAGGTTCTTAGAGCCTAACAAAATTAAAACTCTACAAGCAAAGCTAGCTTTAATGACTGTTATTCATCATTATATATTCAATCAAGGTCACTATTTCCCTGTAGAAGAGGAGAGAAACTGACAAGTGTTTGATATCTGAGTTGGCAGAAGGCCTCTTCTACCTTTATACCAGCAGATTTCTCCTGAATAGTCACAATCACAATTTATTCTCTTTGGGTTTAACATACCCGTGATCACCACCTTTACAGTTACTTTTGATGAAGAAAATAGGTGATTATGCAGTAGAGTTTTTTCCCAATTTATTCTGTCAGGACTAACGAAACTTACTGGGATTTTTACAGTGAAATAGAGATCTTTACACTTTCTAATGAATATTTGCATTAGGGTAAAAAATAAGACATTATTATGATTCCTGGCAGCAAGCCCTGTGAGTACAGTTTAGAATCTGGAGATGTTAGTCTAAGTGTGTTTAGTTGTGTGCTGAATTTTGGAGGTTTCACATTCTTCACAATAGCTAAACAATTGGTGCCATCTGTACAGGACAAGTAGTAATAATTTTATCATTCAGACTAAAGAAGAATAGATTAATGGGGTTTTCCTAACTGATTCTAACCCTGATCCTCTTTCTTTTACCTTCATGAAGAATGATTTTTCCTTTGGAGAATATTATGATTTTTGCTTAACAAACTTCCCTTCAAACTTTATGTAGCACAGCAACTGGATCAAAAAATTCTGCTCATTCTTCCTCACTAATTTTTTGCTCAGTAGATTGGTTCAAGTTTATCATATGTGTGTTTTCATACAGAGCAAAATCCCAAATGGATTAGTATAATTTTTCTTGTTGTAAAAAGGAAAACTGTGATTTTCTAATATTCAATAAGATTTCAGATAAAGTTTTGTACATAGGATTTAAAAACAATACAGGCATTCAGATGCAAAATTAATCAATGGGAAATCCCCTGTATTGTCTGTGACATTTGTGTGAGATCAAACTGGACATTTTCCACTTGAGTATAGCTCCACATTTTTAAATTCTTATTGTTAAAGTAGCTGGTGAGTTTGAGATATGTTACTATATTGGGCCTGACTGAGCTGGAGTTAATTTTCCCCACATCAGCCCTCCCAGTGTTGTGCTTTGCATTGAGATCTGGAAGGGTGCTGATAACACCTGTGTTATGGCTGCTGCTGGGCAGGGCTCGCACAGCACCAAGGATGGTTTTCTAACATCCCCCCTGCAGTGGGATGGGGTTGACAAGATCTTGGGTGGGAACATGACCTGGACAGCTGACCCAAACTGACAAAAGGGATATTCCATCCCATATGATGTCAACTTAAATCTAAAAGCTAGAAAAAACTTTTTCTTAACCCATGAGTTTCATCTTATTTTCCTTCCCCTGGTTCAGCTGAGAGTAGGAGGGGGGTGGAAGTATTAGAGCAGCTTTGTGGGCATCTAGCATCCAGCCAAGGTCAAACCACCACAGTTGCATATAAAATTTAGATAGAAACCTCTCTACGGTGACAGCTCTACCAGCTTACTAATTATTTCTCCTGATATTGTTCTCCTGTTAAAATCACATTTGTTATTAGGATAACATGAGAAATACTTAAATATTTAAGCACACTTACTATTAGGTTGCTGACAGACACATAATAACTTGCATCAGAGAAATGCAAACTTATTTAACTTATTCCATGCTCATTCAGTTAAGATTTTTCAACAACAAAAATTTTCCTTTGTCTCCTTTTATGCAGTGTTCAAGATGACAGCTTATCTAGTATTTTGCTGTTTTCTTACTGAAGAAGTTTCTAGAAACTCCAGCACTTGAATTGTTTCATTTGCCTAAAGTAAATGTGTTCTTGTCAATTTTTTTCATCCCTTTTTGAGGAATTACTTTATGGTGTTGCTTCAGGTTTTTAATTGAATTTTTAAGTTGAGAGAAAGGTACTTTCTGTCCAATCCTATAAAGCTAGAGTAATAAGTTTGTGTCAGATACAATCTTTCTTTCATCCAGGAAATAAAAATTTAATTTGCCAGAGCTTCTGCATGTATTTATATTTACTGTCATGAATAGCAAGGACTGCTCACAGTAATGAAGTTAAGCTGTGTGACGTTTTTTGCAAGGTAGGTGTGCTTCTGACCTGTTTTTCAATCCTCAAACTTTATTTGTAGTGAATATTTTAAACCAAAATACTGGCAAGTTGTGTTTTCATGTGTGCTGAGATCTAGGAGTTTAGTTCACCTGCAGTGAATAATGATAACTTGATCTCCTCTCTTCCCCATAACCTGTCAGAAAATACAGCAATGGGTATGACTATGCTCTGTTAGTCACTGGTTCATATGGGTTGGGAAATACTCATGAAGGCGAGTAACTCCATAGAGTCTGTAGAGGGAAAAAGAGATTGGGGTTTGATGTATCTATCTTAATTCTTGCTCATGAGGAATATGTCTGTTTTGAAGAAATTAAGCAATAATTTGGCACTTTACTTTCTATAGTCCCTTAGACATTTATATCTAGCACAGCCTGTTCATTTAAAAATAAAATAATGGTTTCTCTTGCTTATGCTTCATGAAGAACGAGAAATAAAGACAAATTCCACTTATATGGTTTGTTTCTACAATTCATATAGTCAGTGTGCAGGGATTTGCAGGACACACAGCAGTCTGCGCAGCATTCATGGAGGAACTCCGACTGTGGGAGATCAAGAAAGGCAGCTTCCATAACCATACACCATGTATGCATATTGGTATGCATGGATGTGTTGACACTGAAGTAAAATGCACAGTGTAATAGAAGGCCTGAAACTGTCCTTCAGTAGATTCATGTAGCCCTACTATTTCACTAATGTAACTGACTTTTTGTCAAATGATGCCTGACATTCTATAAAGACAACATACTTTTTTCTGCAGAGTATCTTTTAATAGAATCAGAAGAGTCAAAGAGATTCTGGATGCAGATATTTTTGTGCTTTTATAGGGAGCTTCGTTGGTTAGGATAAAAATTAAATTTATTAATGTCCAACCCATAATCAGATATTTGTTTGGTATTGAGTTTAAATATCTTTTCCTCTTGCTTATCTGTTGTGTCTCCTACATTTGCTTTAACAAGACAAACTGCCAGTGATAGATAAACAAAGCTCTTTTCATCTCTTCTCTGTCCACAGAATTTCCTTTCACTATTCTAGTAAACTTAATTTGCAATTACTCCAGTTTGAACTTCTCTTTCCTTAAAAAGAGATGTCCAAACTGAAGACTTGAGTCAGGTATGATACGAGGAAGGTATTGTCTTACCTAAGTATTGTCTTGCTATATACTAAACCAGTTCTCATGCTTTACATTTCAAAGGGAGACAGATTTGATTTGTCTTTATCACAGTTATTTTTCATTTATAGTTTAGTCAAAATTCATGTCTATCATAAGTGGTGGTGAATTTTCTGCAATTCTGAAAGCTCCCTGCAAAATGGGGAAAATCTTAAATATAGGTTCAAGGTACACGATTTTGCATATATATTTGTATTATTGAGTTCCTTCACATTGAATGATCTCAGTTCTGTTCCCTTTATATATTTAGTATCAGTCCTTCATTTCCTCTTGTTTGATTACTATTTTTCTAACAGCCTGTCAAATGCTTTACTGAAGTCCAGGTAGACATGCCTACTGAATTTCTCTAATTTCAAAAATCAGTTATAACTAAAAGTTACCAGGGTTAGTTTATCACAGGCCTCTCTGCTCCTTTTTTTTTTTTTTTTTTTTTTCCTCTCCTTGACCTCATTTGAAAATAGTATTCTGTCTTTCAAAGCCAGTTTTAAGCCTTGCACAGTAGCAATATCAGCCTAATGATTTGTACTTTATCCTTCCTCTCTTGCATGTACTGTACAGTTCTCTGGTCATATTCTACTAGTTTTGACAGATGTGCTAGAAGGGTATGCTATTAATTGCACAGCATAATGCTTATTTCTTTCAGAGCCCTTGTAAGAAAATACCTTCCTTCTCTGTACTCTGTTAATTTAAGTATATAAAAATGGACTTCAAATTATTTTGCTGCTGTCTCAAATCTATTATCTTTCTGGTATTTGTGTTCATAGTACATTCATTTAAAAAAAAAAAAAAAAAACACCCTGAAGACAAAAGTGAAGTTTTTGGTTGTGTCTGGTTTTTTTTTTTGTTTGCTTGTTTGTTTTTTTGTTTTGTAGATTTGGTTTGTTTCCGGTTTTGAACTATGTATTGATTATCTATAATCTTTGCTCTACCTTTACTGTTCTATTGGCAACTACCTTGCTATTGATGTGGCAATCACTGATCACCAGAATCACTGATGTTTCTTTGTGTTTGGAAAATATCTACCACTTGTGAATATGTTAAAATCTAACTTGTAACTTTTGTATATATTTACTTACAGTGTCTAAGGACATGTGAATTACATTTTCACTTGACATCTACGCACCAATATCTAACACTAAATCTCTTCTGACCTGATGATAGGGTGGTATAGGCAGATCTTATAAATGGAAAGATAACAGGTTTTACCCCACAAATTTTAAACAAAACTGACAACCAGACTGAGGTCTCTCAAATATGTACTTTGTCTCCATGTAGAAGCTGACAAATAAAGCTAATAATTTTATTTTGAGATGTACTTTAAAATAATTACTAAAATGTTCAAAACACATGTTGCACATAAGCTTTAGACAGTTGCTGGTATAAACTGCAGAAGTTTTCTTTGCAGCTGTATTGTGCATGGTATAAGAATTCAGTATGGACTGACTGAGCTGTTATCTTAAAATTTGAATTTTAAGATGAATGGAAAGAATATAGCATTTTACAATAAGCACATACTAAATAATATTCCTTTGCCCCACATTATAATTTGTTTGTTTTTCAGGAGATTCTTGGAATGGATAATCAGTTGGTACCACCAAAATAATGCTTTGGAAGTGTGGAAGATTCAGCTTCATATTCACACTGTTCTTGGTGTATCTTAAAGCAGGCATTGCAATAAGTAATATTTTATTCTTTGCTATTTAAGCATAATTTCATTTATAGGCATTGTTTATTTTCAGAAACATTAAAAAAACCTAATACCAAAATACAGAGTTTTCTTTAGATAACTCACTATTGCAATGCATGCTTCTGGAGCAAGTATGCATTATTTTACACCTATTGCAATATTATTTTAAATTAGTATAAGAAAATTAGTTATATCGCATTCATTATTCTGTTAAAATTGACCCATTCATATTCACATTGTCTTCAGTGTACTGTCTTGGGTTTCAAAGAGGCAGCTATGCTCTCAGGAAGAAGTTCAATGACGTATATTATGTTGGAAAGTTCTCTCTGATGATGTGCTATAAGTTTGTTCTAAGACATTATAGGAGCTTTGTAACTTCAAATTGTTTATTCTTTATTCTTCTGTTGGAAGAACAGGACAAGATTAGAGGACAATATAATCCATAATGAAGAGCATCATAAATAAGCCACCAGTGGAGTTTGTACTAATGTGCTTTTGCAAATAGGGAAAATCTTTTGAATTTGCTTTGCATGTGAAGTAATGACAGAGAGGATTAACAGAAAAAAAAAAAAAAAAAAAAGTTTAGAAGCCAGTCCTGTTTAAACCATAGGAGCCACATTAGAACATGGCAATTCTTAAAAAAAAAATTTGTGCTATGAATGTGGTATATCTTAACCAATAAGTTTTGCCTTTATATGCACTTTATGCAGTTTCAAAAACTTTTTAGGATTCTTTAAGAATAATTTGTGTATCACAGAATCACAGAGTGTTAGGGGTTGAAAGGGTCCTTGGAGATCTTCGAGTTCAACCCCCCTGCCAGGGCAGGATCATATAATCTACCCTACAATCTAATCTACCCTACAACCTAATCTACCCTACAATTTATGTATCTATAAAATCTATATCTGTCTGTATATATATGTATATATATGTATATATATGTTGGTATATATATGTACATATATATATGTCTGTGTATATACATCTGCATATATATGTATATTATATATATTAATACATATAATTGCTTGCTTTGTTTGAAAAGGAGGTAATTCTTCAATTTAAGGATACAGTATTTTGAATATTAATAAGACATTTTTGGAGGAGAAAAATTTATAAATTGTGATCCTATTCAGGACAACTGTAACAATAAATTATAGTAGCTCTCAGAGTTGTACTATAGACAAAAAAATAAAACCCACAGTGAATCAAAATATGTTGACATTTTGACATTTTGATTCTATTCTTGTAACATTGTTGCATGAAGGCTAGTTTGAGTTTACTTAGGTAGTACTAAACTGGTATAAATGAAGTAAGAAATATTTAATGCTTTCTAGGGGTTCAGCCCGTTGTTCACCTTATGCCCTCAGTGAAGTGAGGAAAGAAAACAGGAAAATCAAGAGCAAGAAAACTCATGGCATAAAGATAAAAATATCAGCCAGAAATTACTGTTGCAGGCAAACCAGACTCAACATGGGGGTTTACCTTAAATCTTTTGATTACATTTAAACATTTTAAACATTTTATTGCATTTAAACATTTAAGGAAAACACTCCACTTTTCTTCATTCCCTAGGTATCACCTCAGGTGAAACTAAACCCCTTAGTTAAGGCAAGGAGCAGTGCAGGTAGGGTCTTACAGAAGCCACCTCTGAAGCTCTCCTACTACCAGCCCTTGCCACAGAAATCCAGCACAGCTGGTTTTGAAGATTTGCCATCTGATACAGGTGACTACATCTCTAGAGCCGTGAACTACTGCCTGCTGGGTTGCAACTGGTTATTAATGAGTTACAGCAGGTAGGCTAGGATTTAATTCCTTCTTTCAAGAAAAGTAATTTTACTGAGCTCAGTGAAAATTTTACTGATGTTTGAATGTTGAAATAAAAATCTCTATTATTGAAAAACTCATTTGTGATTACTAGTTTTTTAATTTTTAGAAGGTTTTGTCCCTTTTGTTACACCCATGAACATTTTATTTCTCTAGAGTGACTTCTTCAGCCTTCTTAACCGTCTGTACTCAATAATTTGTTTCACTGATAGTATTTTCTCCTCCAGCACCTGGCTTCGGACCATTAACCTATTTCTTATTAATATAAAACCGTTGTATTGCAACAACAAATGGTGAGCTGCAAAGAACTATATTAATTCAGAACTTCTGCTGATGTAGAGGTGTCATCCATGCTGATCTGTAGATACAAAAGTGAGATCACCCACAAGGATATGAAATGAACAGTGCCAAGAAATGGCTGACATGTATGAGTGGACACCACCTTCTACTATACACTTAAATCCTGCAAAAGAAAAAAAAAAGTTTAGTGTCATGTAAAGCTGTGGGTTTTTTCAAATATGGAATGGTTTATAAACCATATATCTTATAATACATTATATGACACAAACTTCCAGTGGTCTTGGGAAACTGGTGTGACTTTGATGGAGAGAAGTTGAATTCCGATGATCCTGGATTAAAAAAATACACCTGCACAATTTTTTACATACAAATCTCTGACTAATTTACACTTTAAATTATGTTTGTTTGCAAATGAAGTAATTGTACATGTAGACAACTAGTTAGACACCTTACTAGCTGTTGTAATTGTGCATAATGATTAGGAGTAGATCCTATGTAGTGGTACTGTGAATTCTCAACGAAGCAAATATTTCAGAGGGTTCTGGACTCCACTCTATTTAAAATGTGTTTTAAAGAAAGTGTGAGTGACTTTGGTTAGTTCTATCATTCTGCTTCTTTACATGTTCACAGGATAAGCAGATTTTATGTGGAAAAGGGATCACAAGAAAATATGTCAAGGTAGGATTTAACATATTGATAGGACAGTTAAAATTACTGTGGTTTAGATTGTAATGCTGTTATTTTTATAAAAAAGAGTAGGAAGTATGTGTGGTGTTTTTCAACACAGAATAATTGCACAGTTTATGCCCCAAGATATTACAGTCTAGACGGTTATTGTTGAAGAAATTGAATCTTGTTGTTTTAAACATTGCTTTTTGAAGCGCCCATGTGCATTCCTGCAGACAGCATTTGCTGTACATCCAGCCAATAAATCTGAAAACAGAGTACATGTGCAGACTGCCCTGGGTGTTTGAAACATCTAGCAAAGTAAATATTTTGTTAACATATCATTACATAGTGATTAATTAGACAGTTTGAGTGAACAGACAAATTCATACAGTCTATGGACTGTATTTCTTATGGCTCTACAGATTTTACTGGAAACAGTAGGGATCAAAGAAACTAATTTGTAAGTAGTCTGGTCTTGATCAAAAGGGTACTAAATGATTGCCTGATGAATTTAAGTAGAGTCTACAAATCCTATTGATTTAATACTTTGAGAACCTATGCAACATATTTCTGTCTGTCTTAATATACAGAAGATTGTAGATGAAACACATGAAGAACAGTACATTGCTTTACATTTTATCAATGTATGTAAGCAAGTACAATTAACAGAAAAGCTGTATTCAGAGGTGCTATAGATTTGGCATTTCGTATGAAAAATGTCAAAATAATAACAAAAATTAGGAAAATGTTCATATCTTCAAATCCAGAGGAAAAAAAAAAAGCTGCAACATGAATTTCATGTCTCTTTGTATCTTTGAAAAGACTATGGCTTTTTCTGACAGTCAGATTCATTTCATTCTTTCAGAAATCTCTGAGGAGCTATGAAGCTCTTGCTAAATCATGTGCAGCAATGGAACTCACTGAGACTGCAATTAGAGAATGTATGGTGTATATTTGGGATAAAAGAAATTGAGAGTTTAAAGGAACCTCGAGAGATCATGTTTCTGGCCTGAAGTAATATCAAGTATACTTAGGTCATCCCAGCTACTGTTGTTTATTTTGCACTTTAAAAACTTTCATTAAAGATTTTATAACCCGTACAAACAAACTTTTACCCTTTTTGCTGTATTTGTAGAAGGCTTTAATTTTTAAACTCTGATCCCAGAAGACAATTCTTTGTCCCTTTCCTTTCCTTTCCTTTCCTTTCCTTTCCTTTCCTTTCCTTTCCTCTCCTCTTTTGGGTTTTTTTTTCCTTTCTTTGCTTTGTTTTTTCACTTTTCTTTGCTGTTTTTTCTCTTTTCTTTGCTTTTCTTTGCTTTTCAAATTTCTATTGAAAACCACTATGCAGTAGCAGTTGGTCCTTTGACCACTGTGCTTTGTAAGGAGCTTTAACTTACTGACTGACTCAGATACTCATCTGGGTGTAAGATGTTCAAGGAACCTAATTGTACCTAAAGAGACACCTAGCCCACTGTTATCATTGTGTCTAATTAAAATATTGTGTAGGAAGACGTGTCCATATCATGAACATTTCCTGTGCTTTTACTTCAGGACTGTCCCTTTTCTTCTGCTGACATATGCACAGACCATTGATTGCTACTGGAAAAAATAAAAGTCTTCATGAGAATATATTCTTTCCTCCTGCATATTCTGCACACTTCTCTTTTGCTAGGGAACTGTAAATAGAGTGTTCAAATTGAGTTCTGGTCCAGTTCTGGAATTCAGCACTCCCTTCAGGGAAACCTTATTGCACTGATTAGTGAATTGCCCAACATTCAATAAACCTCCATCTCTTAATTTGCTTTTATAACAAAGTGAGTCATTCTGTGAATAAGAAGGTAGCCAAATGCTAAGGGCAATAATCACCCCAAGAGCACCTCCCAGGGTGTGAAACTGTAGGTAGCCAAGTTTATAATTTGTGCTAAGTAATCTTCTTGTATGCTGCAGACCTTCCAGACAGCTCCCACTGCCCTGCCAGCTGATTAGCAGTGAGCAAAGGTACCAGATGGAGTTAAGTTCATCTTGGATGGAAGCTGCACTTTTTAAAGCTTCCACCAGCCATTACCTGGGCATTGAATTTATACTTGGTATGTGGCTGCACTAATAAATAGCTGCTGGATGTACAACAGTCAGTTCCTGTGGTGTCTGGCATGGTGAACCTTATATTTGGCTGGTAATACAGGAACAAAGAAAACAAATTGGTGATGACTGTAGAAATAAAATAGCTTCTCTGGGCACACAGCACTCCCTTGAGATAAAATACAATTTTTCTGGTGTCCCAACATCTGCTTATAAAAGGAAAAGCTTTCTGATCTAGGGAGAGTTTATTTCCTTCCTCTATTAAATGAACTCCCATCATCTCATTACAAAGCAAGCTGAGGGCTCCTCAGTGCTGCCAGCATATAATGAACAACTGACTCAGCTGGGGAGAAATTTCTGTGGTTGAAACTAAAATCAGAAAAGCTCATGCAGGTCAATCCCTTCTACCTTGTAGGTCTCTAAAGGGCTTAGCACATGCAATATTCATTGGCCTACTGGGTCTGGGAAATGCAATGTGCAAGGCACTTCTTCAGGTCATCTAGATGTAAGTAAATATATTGAAAAAATGAAGAGCAAAATAATATTTCTGATGAATTCTAACAAAGTATTTTTTTTCTCTGATCTGAGTAATTACCTTTTTGTGATTGTGTTCTATTTTTCTAATTATACGCACAATATTATAATTTTATATATGATATCTAATTATTCATATTTCTAATACATATAATATATCTATTTCTAATATATATACATTGTATTTTTATAATTTCTCAATATTTGAGGTTTAATGTAAATCATTCATTCACTCAAGGCTTGCGTATATGAGAAAATATAAGACAGCACTATTTGGCCATTTCAGAGTGCAATCTTATTCATGTTTTTTATATTAGACTCTAGAAAAATAGTTTCTATTGAAAAAAATCTCTCTGCTGCCTTCATTTGTGTCTAACATTTAGGACTACCACATGTGCAGTGTACATACAAGGCCATACTTTTTCTAGAAGCGTACAAGGGGAAATTGAATGGAACAAATTGTGGAAAATTAAATGTGCTGACAGCATATCTAGAATCTGGAAAAAAGTTTGGTTGCTGTCTAGTCAGAAAGTCTGTAGGTTTCTTTTTAATTCATTCATAAAATATTTTCCTGAGTTAATGCATCTAGATGTAATTTATTGCTATATGCTGCTTGGAAATATGAGAGATCATTAAAATGTAATGAAGATTTGAAAAAGTTCTACCAACTTACAAGTTTGTAGAAGAGCTTAATTCAGGTTTCATTTGCTCTTCCTACAACCAAAATTGAAATGTAATGATGTAGAAACGCTCAGGATCCTTGTTTTATTACAGTATGCTTTGCTGCTTCCCCTATACATTGAACTATTTAAAACTAATTTAAATGGCTCTAACAAGTTATCTGCCAATATGCAAAAAGGATAGCTGATTTCATATTTGCATGACATCTATCTTTAGCTAGTAATTTTGTGTAACATAATTTGTATCCCTTGCTCTTAACATTACTGGCAAGAAAACAAACAGTATGATGAAGGAAAAGTGCCAAGCTGATACCCATTGTTTCTAGCCAAAGCAGCACTCAGTGCAAAGTAGGGTTAGCAGACTGTACAAAATGCATTTTTCTAGGAAGAAAGAAAGAGAAAAAAAAAGAACAAAAAACCCCAGAATGAATATAATAGTACATCCTGGCTAATATGTACATTCAGAAACCATCACAGTACACAATGCTTCTGTTGAGGAAATTCAACAGTGTTAAGTGTTTAGAATTCAACACATATTCTCTGAAGGCAAGTGAGAATAATATACACATAGTAAATGAATGCAGTGAACTGAAGAGTAATGCAAATGTGGTTTGGTTGACTATAACTTTTGAGGAGTATCTAGGAACAGAGAGGCTGATCTTTCATATTCTGCATAACTGAACAGCCAGTGAAGATGCCTTGTCTTACTACACTTCATTATGTGCAGCAGCCTGGATTTTGACATACTGTTGGATGCCAGTGGGAATGGGAAGCATGGGGATGACTTACCACTCGTTCTGAGACATACTGAAAGCTGATACATATCCAGAAGATATAATATCAGATTCAGAGAAAAATCAGGAAAATTGAACTAGTATTTCTGCATGTAAAAACATTTTTATTGTAATGTATAGTAAAATATAAAGTATCATTAATAACATTTTTTCCATGAGAAGAGAAGTGACGGGAGGAAAGAGTGAATAGGGCCAACAGTATTCTGTTTAGTTTTGTTTTGTGTGTGTTTGTGTAAAGCATGTAGACACTCTATACTCAGCATTGGTGATACTGCACCTTGAGTACTGTGTTCAGTTTTGGGCACCGAACTACAAGAAAGACATTGAGGTGCTGGAGTGGGTCCAAAGAAGACCAACTAAGCTGGTGGTGGGCCTGGAGGACAAGTCTGATGAGGAGCAGCTGAGGGAACTGGGGCTTTTTAATCTGAAGAAAAGGAGGCTGAGGGGAGACCTTATCACTCTCTACAACTACCTGAAGGGACATTGTAGAGAGGTAGGCACTGGTGTCCTCTCACAAGTAACTAGTGATAGAACAAGAGGGACAAGTTTCACCAGGGGAGATTTAAAATGCACTTTAGGAAACATTTTTTTCACTGAAAGGGTTGTCAGTTGAAATGTTGAAACATGATGTTGTCATGTTGAAATATGATGGCCAGGGAGGTGGTTGAGTCACCATCCCTGGATGTGTTTAAAAGGTGTGTAAATATGGTGCTTGGGGATGTGGCTTAGTGGTGGGACTCTGTAGAATAAGGTATTGGTTGGATTTGATGGTCTTAAAGGTTTTTTTCCAATCTAGATGATTTTCTGATTCTATGAAATGCATACATATACATATGTGTATGATGATGTGCATGCACTGAAATATTTCAATGAACTGTTAATTAAATAGCAATATCTATTGTGATGGCACTTACTAGTTTTATTGACATGAGACTTGCTATTGTTTATAACTTGTATATAGCTATATGAAGACACAACATTGAAGCAAGAAAATACCTATTATTTGCTTTTCTTTTTTAGAGAGTTAATTACATATATCTTTGATGAAGTCTAGGATACAGAAGATTTAATTTCATCTCTTCAGAAGCTTACATTTATGTAACAAGGATAGCATATTATTATTTGTTATGTTGTAACTTACATATAAATTTGAGGAAAAAGACAAAACAAACAAATAAAACAAAATAAACAAGCAAAATTTAAGGGTGGTTATTACAGAAATAACCCCCAAATTAAGGATGGTTATTACAGTTAGTTTCAAAACTGTCAGGGTTTATTTTCATCATCAGTTATATGAAGTGGCATGCATTTGTTTGAACCCAGAATAAAGATGTAGATAAACAGTCACAGTGTCTGCAGTCTGGATAAAACTATGATGTGAAGGTGAAACTGCTCAGCTGTACAGCTACAGCCATAGCCTTAACTGGTCCAAATGATGGAAAAACATGAAGGAATGTACAACTTTTATACATCCCTGATTGCAAATTGGTATTAGAGTATGTTCTCAGATCAGCTGTTGAGGTATTTGTATAGTGGGCACCATCTGCAACTGTCAAGAAAAAAATCTGTGTTTTTTTCTAGGACATCTTTTTAAAGTAGCATATGTTACAGTTCATCTAATTTCTGTGAAGATAGAGTTACGAGAGTAGCTTGCTTGTCTATGCCAAATGTTTTTTGAAAAACCTAGTCATAAGCATAGGATCATGCTGTGAAGAGTATTCTACTCTGGTATGAGGCAGAAAACCCCCATAAAGAAGTTCAGAATAAGAAAAGAAAGAAGAGAGAAAAATTCCTCAATATAAGCCAGTTATGTGGAATATGGTAACCAATAGCAGGCACTATGGCAAGCAAGAGGTTTTATTTCTACTCACTGTCCTGGCACGAGAAGGCACAGAAGAACACAGTGACATGGAAAAGAAGATAAATGGAAATAATAAAAACTAGACAGATGGTGATTTTTCTTGAATATCACGTTACTTACAATATCTAATGAATGCAATAAAACCTCAAAACATTATTGTATATGAATATCTGTTGAAATGTTTGGCTGTCAGTTTAGCACTAAGATTTTTTGACATCAACAGAACCATAAAACATTTTCAGAAGTCACTTAGAGGAAATAACTTATTTTCAGAGCAGTAGATATCTATTTATACTGGGCTTGATTATATCAGTTCACACCACTTTGACTGCTGAAGATATATATGAGGATTCACATCCTATGAATGTGTCTGTGACTCAGTACATTAAAAGTGTAACTGAGATTGACTGTTCATTCAACTGAGTCATAGCAACTCCAAAAAAGCTATTTAAAATGAAGTTAAATTTACCTGATATCTCATATTTCAAAGTGGGATAAGTTCAAGTGGTGCAAAACACCTGAGTAAAATTTCTGTAGCTGATGATTATGACAGTGAACCCATGAAAATAGTGGAGTCAACAGCAATAATTTAGCCACATAAATAGACCTCAGATTTAGTTTACTTTTATTGATGTTGTGATGCTAGAAATAGTAATTCTATACTATAAGTGCTGTACACAAAAGTATGTCTTTAAATGAACTGCATACAGCCTTCATTTTCTTTTTAAAGTCCTTTTCCCATTCAGGGAATCCTGATTTAATTGCCTTCTGAGTAGCATAACAGAAATATCTATTAAAAAAAACCAAAACCCAAGAAAACAACAACAAAAAAGCCTCAGAGCAAAACCAAGTAGAATTATTGTAATGAAACAGGTGCAACTCATAGGGCTTAGCTTTATTTCTTATTGCACTATATGCCCTTTATGTTCTTCATTTCAACATGATGAAATTGAGCATATGGTGGTAGAAGAAAAATCCAGTGGGTCTAACAACAGGTTTTTTTAGAAATAGATTTTTATAATTTAAAAGAAAATGTCATCTTTATAGTATGGCCTTCTAGGGATTATCTTGAAAAATTTCTACTGATGTATTTGAAGGAAGAATTTTTGAAAAAGGAAACCATAAAACGATATAAAGAAAAGGTTTAGAAAGTGGTATCTGAACCATGTTTCAGAAATGCTCAGACTTTCTACAGAAATACACTTGAAGAAGCACACTAGAAAAAAATTATACAAAAAATGCTTTAGTCGTTTTACCCCCTTAGCTATGCAGTCAGCACATTGCTGGGCTCCCACCTTTCTAGGATGCTTCAGATCAAGTTACATATAATTTACATTCATGTTTTTCATAATGATTTTTCATGCTTCATTATTTTTCACTTATTCCCTTGCTTCAAGGTACTTTTGGTGAATACTTGAGGTGCTTTAAAGAATTTCCATGGTGCTGCCTGTTCTTGTGCTAGAGAATTGAAATTTGGTATGAAACATGACTGTTTGTGTGTGGTCAGCTGCATAAATACAAGTTAGTCTAATGTGCTCTTAACCCCACAGGTTACCTTATGTTTTTAGGAAAATATTAACTTTATAATAGATATATATCTAAGATTTAGCTTCTTTCTGTTCTTCAGGAATTCTGACAGAAAAAGAAGAAACCAACAACTGCAGTATTTGCCCCTGTTCAGGACATAAGACAGTAAATCCATGTTTATCTTTGTTTTGCTCTGAGGACTACCTCTTAAATTATATTTCTCTTTCTTGCAACAGGGGCACTAATGCACACAAGAAATGCTTTTTGACTCCAGAAACCATAAAAAAGAAAAGAGTAAGGAAGTATTTTGTAAAAATTCAGTGTAATTCAGACAAACCATATTTGAAAATAATTTTTGTATTACTCTGACTTACACTAGCTGAATAAGCTGTTGTTTAATTATTGATTAAAATCCTCTTAATTTTATTTTGGGTTTCTAAACCCAAATAAAGAAGTAAATATCTTATTACCTGAACACATATATTAACCCAAACCAATTAACTGCTACTGGATTTCCACTTACAAACTACTCAGAGTGCTCAGGGAGCAAAAATACCTAAAACAATCAACCAACCAACAATCCCCAAATCTGATTTTCTGGATTATCTCTAGTTATGTATGCAAGCTATAATTGTACCTGTAATTTCTTCCATATCTTCCAAGTTTCTTTCAGTTTGTCCTTCATAGCAGAAATATTTGTTAAGTCTCTATCTCCTTCTATTCTCCATCCTGTTCTGAGCTTTTCATTGGTAGAGACAAGTCTTTAGAGCTTTGTTAATTACAATATACCTTTCTTGCATCATCTGTTCTGACTAGGTTTTTGCTTTAACACAGAAACAAAGTAGAGATATATTGAAGAGATACTATGGAATTAACATCAACAAATTCTTAATTAAACCAGGCATGTTTTAGTCTTAAAAACTTGGCCTTACTACAGACTAACAGCTATTTCAGAATGGAAATGCATCATAAATTTGGCAGTGTTAGTCTACTTTATCTTTTTTTAGATGTTGTAAATAGAGTACAGTAGGAAAATAATGTGTTTTATTTTGCTTACAAAGTAAAAGAGAACAGTTCATCTTTTCCCCTAATAAGACAGTTTGAAGTCATCTTATGGTAGTTCTCCCTGGAGCTTTTAAATCAGAAATATATTGAAGACCACCTAAAAATTGCAAGACTGAGAATCTCACTTTCATATGATCCATCCTGCTTTGCTTGAAAGATCACTTTATTGGAAGATATGATGGGTGTGTCTGTAAACTATGTGTAAGTCTTCTGGTAAAAGGTCTAGTCAGATAAGACATTAGAAAGGTAGTTTTGGTTGGTTGGTTTCCAGAACTTTAACAGGGTACTAATAAATGTCTGAAAACATTTAAAATAATTTAGATAATTTACACTTAATTTCATTTCATTGTATTTAACTAGATTCACAACAGAACTGTTAAAGTTACGCTTTAAAGCAGAGGTCATCTCATTTTACATTTGGTATTGTTCTAAGTGCATTGCTGTGTAATCAAACAAAATAATTTCCTTCTTTATACTGGTGTTTCAAAAAAATGTAGAAAAATAAGGTTTCTTTAAATATGTTTTGTGCTCATCTTTCAGCAGAAAATATTTGTCCACATTAAAAACTTGAAAGCTTTGTCTCACTATTTAATGGAAAATACTTTTATTTCCCATGTAAATATTCACTTCATAGAATACTCACACAGAAACTCCTGACCTTATGAAATAATTTGGGATCATCTGTGATTAAGTCCCTATGCATTCTATTTCCATGATTTATTAAAAGCTTTAGCATTTAAATTAAAAAAAAAAAAAAAAAAAAAAATCAGAGGTTGAAACCTGCAATATCAGCCTTTAAAGCATAACCTTCTTCTCAAGATCAGTGAGATTTCTGACCAAGCTTTCTCACAGAAAATAGCTTAACGCATCTAGATGATGTTAGAAATTCAGACTGATTGCTTCCAATGCCTAACGTATATTCTACATGCCTTATCATAGCAGAAAGTTGTAAATTAGTAGGTGGGAAGCAAAAGATTGAAAAAGCAGAAGGTTTGAACAGTATGACAGAGGATGAACACTGTCATCTGTAATCAAAAGTGAAATCTTCTTTACACTTGATAAGATATTTTAAACTGGTAAAGAATGGTAAAAAGAATTGATCTGAAGATAGACTTTAGAATTTAAAAAATCTTTAAAGAGATTAAATAACCATATTACTTACATGTATTTTTTTTTTTTTATGTATTTCTTTAACACTCATATTTTTGAAGAAAAGGTGTTAATATGTACAGGATTTTTTTACTACAACCTATGAGGTAACTGATGTGCATGTTCATATCATTAGTCAGTCCTCTGCTAAAATCATCAGAACTGTTTTCATAAAGAGTAATGATAACTTGCTGTAGTGGGTCTGGAGGAGCCAATTTTGCCCATACAGCCCTCATGCTGCATCAGTGGGAGCTAGAGAATGTTGATAACACACCTGTATTATGACTGCTAGTGCTCACACAGCACCAGAGGATGGGAGGGCAAGATCGGGGAGGGGATACAGCTGACCTGAGCTGACTGGTGGGATATTCCATGCCATATGATGTCAGCTCAACTATAAATGGAGAGGGCAGGAGGAGGATGGCGGGGGGAGGGGGGGGGCGGGGGGGCATTCGGCTTTGCCCTCCATGCAACTGCTACATGTTATGGAGCCCTGTTTCCTGGCCTTGGCCTGACATCACCTGTGGAAAAGAAGTAGAGAATAACATCTTTATCTATCATAACCTACAGTTCTTTTTTTTTTTCATCTTATTCTCTCCCTGCATGCTGTGCTGACAGAGGTGGGGGAGGAGTGATAGAAAGGCTCGGTGGGCACCTGGTACCCAGACAGGGTAAAACCACCTCACTTTCAATGCGCCATATCTCAGCATGAAAAGTTTCTCTCATGTAGGTTGTGACTGCAGTACAAAGGATACTGACTGATGCTGACAAAGGGAAGCCAAGAATGTTAGTCTTTGTATTAGAGTTTGAACCATGAGTTCAAGTGGAAAATCCCATGCACCATATACTGATGGGAAATGTAGGTCGTTAAAAGCTTCGAGTAACCTCAAAAAAACATGTAATCCTCTTCTACATTCCAAATAGTTAAGAAATACATTTCCAAAAGGATTTTGTGACAGGCTGTTGTCACATAAATCTTCAGGGACTAACAATTTCAATGAGCCATTTATCTCCTATGTGAAGACATGATTCTGATGGATTTCTCTTTGGAGATGATAAACAGCCAAAGATGGTTCTGTAAGATAAAGATATACATATTAATAAACAGAAATGTTAAAAAGGCTGCATTTAGGAATGGACTTTCAAACTTTTCCTACTATGCTAATCATAATTTGGGAACATTTTAAATGGACAGTCTCTTCTATACAGACAACATCCAGTGTAACAAATTCTAGCCTAAGAGCAAGCCTATTTAGTCCTCTACAATAAGGCCAGAACTTTGGTGCATATACAGTAGGAGAAGAAAAACAGTTTCACCAGATTAAAGACAATGACTGTGAATTCTGTTTGAAGGTGTTACCACATGTCTTGATTCATTGTTACATATGCACGTCTCACAAGTTGTGATTGTGACTTTGTATTTCAGGATTAGTAGACTCCATAATTTCAACACTATAAATAGAAGTTTTAACTAAGATGAATACATTTGCTCCATTTTATGCATTCTGAAGAAAGCAGTGTGGTAGTCCAAAATAAGAGTACGTATCCTGAAGATGTGAGTAGACAGAGTCCACAGGGTTATGAATATGGAGAAAAAAAAATGCCAATCAAATGTTTAAGAATCATAATGTCTGAAGTAGATATCTAAATTTTATACCTTTTAACAGATCAGTGCAATCATGACCTTTAGCACAACAGTCCCACTATTCTGCCTATAGTCTTATTAAGATGTTTTTATGCAGGGGGGGGCATCTGTTGAGCCGAATTGGCACAATGTCTCAATTATACTGATTTCAATATTAGAACTAGTTCATATACTTCTGCATGTAAACCTGTATTGTGTAATGCACAAATGCATAAATGCTGCGTCCATGATACTCAATGTGTTTAGATCGTGAGTCATATTTGAGGCTGAAAATGTATGAATAAGCATAATTAACTAATATTTCATACAGCATAGTAATTTTTAATGAATAATTTTTTGTTATCCAAAGAAGTACCAACACTAACTTTAATTCGAAGATAAAATGAAAGAGGTTCTTTTAGTTATTTTCTGTTTTTGTAAGAAATATTTAACTGACATTAAGATATATATTTGTGTGTATATAGAATTACATGTTTCTGTATCTCGGAAATTCCAAGATACAGTTCCACATCAACAAGAAAAAGAGGAAAGCTTCACATTTTACATTTCACGGCATGAAATGTTAAGATCTACACAATTGCTTTAGGTCTGGCAAGTGAAACTGGCAGATTTTTATTCTTTGTTCTACTAGGTTTTTTTTTTTTTTTTTTTTCCTATATGTGGAAGCTGTTAATTTTTAGATTAAAAAGTTTTCTGAGAGTTTTTATTTATGGACAAAGAACATTTTAAATTTTGAAACCAAGACCATTGGTACAATAGTTAAATGACCTCCCATTTTTCTTTCATCCTATCATTTTCTAAATAAGATTTTATTAAAAAAAAACCCTATTGTTATCACAGACTTATAAATAGGTTACTAAAACATGATATTAGAATTACTAGTTTGTTATCAAGTTTTACATATATTATATCTTTAAGATTCTAAGTCAATGTTTAATTCCTTTCTTATCTCTTCAGCATAATTACTTTCATCCTGTTAAAAAATGTTGTAAGTGTGTTGAATAAATAGTGTCAGTCTGTTTCTTTATTCTTATCCAGAAAAGTAATACTGCCATCTGTGAAGAGTCTCTTGTAATGGATTAAGGAATTACTTAAGACTATTAAAGTTATATAAATCATTATTTTTAGAGTAATTCTAGAAACAGATGTTCATTTAAGCTCTAGTACTGTAAAGAGTACACTTTGTTAACTAATGTATATTTTGCAAAAGACAAATACACTTAACACTGAAACTGTAGTCATTCCATGACATCCATGCATTTAGTGAGAGAGAATAAAGTTTGTAACAAACATGAGCAAACATCCAGCTCTCAGTCAAACTCAATGTTATTTCCATAGTAGCCTATCCTTTATGTGCTAAACTTCTGCTTTTTTTCATGAATGAGCAAAAGGTAAAAGAGTAGGAATGAAATATGTCCAGATAGAAATGTTTTGTGGCTAAAGATTTTCAATGTTTTTAATGAAATTTCATTTCAAGTTGCTATTACTTCTTTTTTTTCATGCACAATTACCATGTTTTTTTCTTCTGCAGCTGTGAGCAAATTATGACAATTCAAATATAAAGACTGCAGTTATTTGTGGTGTACGATACATGACTTTCTTCTATGGGTTTTCTTTCTTTCTTTCCTCTTCATTCAGGCAATCAGCATTCCAATTTCCAGAGCACAATGTTTGTGACCACTGTTTTTGTATTCCTAAACCTCATACTTTGTTTTGCGGTCCACTTTTTGCACATTAAGAGCTCAACTATTGTTTAAGTGTGATTCATGTAATGCAGTATTTGCTAAGCAATTTCTGTCAATAGTAATTCCAATTTTTCTTTCAGAGTATCTTGGGTTTGTCTAGGATAGGGTTAATTTTCACAAGGAGCTGGAAGAAGCCATGGCTGAGATAGCCAACTGAACCAGCCAATGAGATATTCCATACCATATTGATATCATGCCCACCATACAGGGGAAATCTGGCTGGGGGAAAGACAGCTGATTTGAGTGAGCTGCAGCCAGGCTAGGGAGAAATGTCCAGAATGATAAGCTGTTGTGCTATATATCACACATTTTATATATATATTGACTAGTATTATTGTTATTGCTGTTGCTTCTTCTCTCTTTATATTGTTCTATTAAATTGTCCTTACTTCAATCCACAGGGTTTTACCTTTTTCTCCCAATTCTCCTTCCCATCCCACCAGAGCAGATGGTGGGGGAGGAGTGAACAATTGGCTGTGTGGTGCTTAGCTGTTGGCTGGAGTTAAACAATGACACAGAATGAATTTAGAATATACATTGACACTGTTTTTCAGTATCCTTGCTTTACTTGCATGAATGTTTGATAATTGCTACACAATAGAATAGCTTTCATCTGGAGCTAAGTTACAACTTCTAAAAAGCCTCTCAGGTTCAGATTTGCCCTCTCAAATATCTTTAAATTTGTCAGGGTTTTTTTTTTTTTTAATTTAATTTTTGTTTTCTGGGTTTTGTGTGTGTGTGTGTGTTTGTTTGTTTTTTGGGGGGTGGTTTTGTTTGTTTGTTTCCCTCGGTAGACCATGTTATCATCAGAGAATAATACAATGGTTTGAGTTGGAAAGGACCTTAAGGATAACCTCCAACTAGACCAGGCTGTGCAAGATTTCATCCAACCTGGTCTTCAATGCTTCCAGTGATGGAGCATCCATAACTTTCCTGGACAACCTGTTCTAGAATTTCATCACCCTCATAGCAAAGAATTCTTCCTACTTTCAAAACTAAATCTACCCTCTTCCAGTTTGAAGCCATTATCTTAACCCACTATTGTAGATGACCATTTATTTTGGTGAAAAATTTTCTTTGATTCCTATAAACAGTAGCTATGGTCATGACTTTTTATATATTCATATAGTGGTTGCCTAGTCCTCTTCCCATCCCCCTGTACTCCCAGAAGGTGTTCAGGTCTTTATAAAAATAAGTGAATATGGTCAGAACAATTCTAAACTCAAGTTATAACCTAGGATTACCCAATAGATTTACAAATTAAATATGTGTTTGTATATAATTTTATAAGGGCTGTGAGTGGATGGTACTTTATACAACAGGAAGTCTTAGCAGAGATAAAATTAGAGGAACTATTCAACCTGATGCTCACAGGTATAAAGTCCTGTATGTAAGTATGCTCCTTTAAGGGATACCTGTCGCTGTTTCCCAGAGTACCCATTCAGATAATACACTTTATTTGCTTTGTTACAGAGCAAGTAGATCAATATGTGTAATAGTTACCTAGTATCACCTTCAGTGAGAAGATACTGATTTCACAGCAGATGAATTACTAGAGAATCAAATACTAGTAATGCTGTTACATCATCTGACTTACAGCTTCTGGGAAACAATACAGAGCTTCTGTTATGGACAAGACCTTCGAGTACTGACAATTCTTTCATAAACTCAAAACTCACTACAATTTTTACTTTTAAAAAATTATAATATTATATAATTATTGTATGTGGATATTCCACAAAGAAAGAATGGGTAGTCATTTAAATGTTGCATACATGGAGATGCCAGTTTTTAATTAGAAACCAGGAAAAAGTTCTTTTTAAGAAAATGATGGAATGATGGAATCATAGAATCATTCTGGTCAGAAGAGACCTTTAAGATTGTCAAGTCCAAATGTTAACATAACACTTCCAGGTTACCATGAAACCATTTCTCTAAGTGCCACATATACACATTTTTTTAAATAACTTCAGAGATGGTGACTCAACTGCCACAATACTCCCCACCTTTCTACACTCTTCTTCCCTCAGCCAATCCTTGTAAGACTTGTGCTCTAGGCCCTTAAACAGCTTTTTTTGCCCTTCTTTGGACACTCTCCAACACCTCAGTGTCCTTCTTGTAGTGAGGGACCCAACACTGAACACAATATTCAAGGTGCAGACTCACTAATGCCAAGTACAGGGAGACAATCACTTCCCTAGTCCTGCTGGCCACACTATTTCTGATAAAGGCCAGGATGCTGAATTTGCCTTCTTGGCCACTTGGGCACACTGCTGATTTGTGTTCACCTGGCTGTCGACCAGCACCCCCAGGTCCTTTTCCACTGGACAGTTTTCCAGCCACTCATCCCCAAGCTGGTAGCATTCTGTGAAATTGTTTTCAGCCAAGTACAGGACCCAGCACTTGACCTTCTTGAACCTCAATACAATGGGCCTCAGCCCATCCATCCAGCCTGTTCAGATCCCGCTGCAGACCCTTTTTACCCTTAAGCAGACCAACACACGTGACAAACTTGGTGTTTGCAAACTTACCGAGGGTGCACATGATCCCCTCATTAAGGTGATTCATAAAGATATTAAAGAGGCCCCAGTACTGGGGAACACTGCTTGTGACTGTATTTAACTCCATTCTGTACCATTATTTGTGTCTGGCCATCCACTGAATTTTTTATCTGGTAAAGTGTACACACATTGAAGCCATGAGCAGCCATTTTCTCCAGGAGAATGTTCTGGGAAACACTGTCAAATGCTTCCCAGATAATCAACACCCACAACCTTTCCCTCATCCACTAAGCAGGTCATCTTGTCATAGGAAGAGATCAGGTTAGTAAAGCAAGACGTGCCTTTCATAAATCCATTGTGACTGGGCCTGATCACCTGGTTGTCCTGGCTAAGCTTTGTGGTGGCACTCAGGGTGATCTACTCCATGACTTTCCCTGGTACTGAGGTCTGACTGACAGGTCTGTAGTTCCCTGGGTCCTCCTTCTGGCCCTTCTTGTGGATCGGTGTCACATTTATTAACTTCCAGACAACCGGAACCTTCCCAGTTAGCCAGGACTGATGATAAATGATGGAAATCAAGACAAAAATATTTGACATAAAACTGTAAGGTCATGTTCCTGGGCCATTGAGGGTGATTTCATATTTTGTAAGCAACAAATTCCTATAAATTGTTTTGTAAACTTGCCACTTAAAGTCCATTGGTTCGTTTGCCTGTACTTCCTGCAGTGGAAATAGTTTCACTTACATTTTCCAGCTTATTTATATAAATTTCGTAAGCCTGTGTCATTTTTTAAGCTAAATACCTTTTTTTCCTCCCTTGTACTTTCTCTGTCTGTACCACCATTGTGTTTAGAGATGCTGCTAGTATCCCTCCTGAGTGTGTTCAGCTAGGTAAAACAGGCAGTGTTCCTGTAATCTCATCTGGTAACAGAGGCAATCGGTTTTACAAAATTCAAGATGCTAAGGGCTAAGTCATCTCTTTTACAGAGAAAAGAGGCAAAGATCATTGTGATTCCCGTTCTTTCAAAGGAATTAGGCAGCTCTGGGGCAAAGCAGACTCTGCTTTCTGAAGTTTTAGAAAGTGTTAGACAAATGTGACTCCTGAGGTGCCTGCCTTCAAAAAGAGCAGAGTAAGCAAGCCAGAGTCTTCATTGCATGGTACAGTAACAAACTATTCTAGAGGGACCGTGTAATTTCGAAATTACAATAAGGAAGGCTATGGAATATGTTTTCTTTATCTGTGGCTTTTGCTAATCTGTCTTCTGTCTTCAAGGGGAACACTTAGTAACCTTGCACAGATACCAGTTTGGAGCAGTCCCACTGGAACTGCCCTGAATTCAGTAAATCTTATGAATGGGTTTATGATTTCAGTCCTGCACTTGTAGATGATAAGTTTATTTTATGTTTGTTTAATAATTAAAAAAAAAAAAAATAAAATCCAGTCATTAAGATTTACACTCAGAATGAAAGTATTAACTTAGTTATTTGTCTCCCAAATGTGCTTCACACAGGTCGTGTGTGCTTCAGACCAAGGTACATAGTATGGCATTAGTTAATGGATTTAGAGGCAGTTTACAGTGCATTAAAGACTGAGAATGAGGGTAAATCCAGACTTTATGGCTCATGTTTCTGAAAAAGTATGTATTGCTATGAAAGGTGGAACTACAGTGGAAGAGAGTGTGTGAGTGTGGTCACAAATATTCAATGAAGTTATGGTTTATATAATTATTAAGAGTGTCGGGAAATGTGGGATATGATGTGATACATGCTTTAGAGCAAAGCTTGAGTATGGCAGGAATGTGTGGTTGTATTTCCCAAAGAACACATGAATAGTATAGATTTTCTAGGGCAGTAATGCATGAGGAATGGCACACTGCAATCTGAACCTTTGCTCTGAAAGAGCTGAGTTACTGTGATTGCTCAACCTGTCTCCGTGTGCAGGGAGTCACCAGCGAATTTGCGGTTTGTGATGCAGAACTTAACCTTACTGTCCACTGTCCTCACCTCTCAACCCAACTGAGGGTTGTTTTTCATGCATCATCTGGAACACAGTGTACCTCTGGCAGAAGGACGATACAGTTTTTCCCCTTAAATTTAGAATCTTAAACAAGTTGTATCAGTCTTCCTTTGACACTATTAATAGTTGAATATTACATACGTTCTTCAGGAGCATCTATATGAAACTTATAAGAAACTTACAGCATGTAGCTTAAAGAAAGGTTTTGAAAAGCAAGGAGAGAAAAGGATGTTAACAGAAATATGTAATACATAGTGTCATACTGTGTGTATATGCATACAGTTTATTTTCCACTATAATATGATACAATCTTCAGTTTCTTATAAACATTTCTTCCTAAAATTCTCTCCCAGTGTTTCTGCTATAGATAATATATTCAGTAATTCCTTTTTTTTTTTTTTTTTCTTTTTCTTTTTCTTTTTCTTTTCTTTTATTTTTTT
>JANVCC010010406.1:29866178-29955311 GCA_025345505.1 Todiramphus chloris collaris
TCTTTTTCTTTTTCTTTTTCTTTTTCTTTTTCTTTTTCTTTTTTTTTCTTTTTCTTTTTCTTTTTCTTTTTCTTTTTCTTTTTCTTTTTCTTTTTCTTTTTCTTTTTCTTTTTCTTTTTCTTTTTCTTTTTCTTTTTCTCTTTCTTTTTCTTTTTCTTTTCTTTCTTGTTTTTTCTTTCTTTCTTATTTTTGTCTTTTCTTCTCTTTTTGTTTTTTTCTTTTCTTTTTCTAATCAAGCATCATGGAGTTTTGTATTGCATTGTCTATGAAGATGGAAAATGTTTCTTGATCTGGAGATCCTAATGGCAGTTACAAAATTTGTAGCAGAAGTATGGAGAATTTCAGAATGAAATATCATAACTAGAGAATAAAGTATGCCAAGGTAGAGTTCTTATTTTTTCCCTCTTTCCATCTCAACATATTCTAAATTAAAATAGGTATCAAAGAAAAGTTAATGTATGGAAGTTAGGAATGGATATTTTAAAAAAAATACACTTAGTTCACTTTGTTTGTCATGTTTTAAAATGGTTAATATTAAAACATGAATCATATGCTCCAAACAGCAAGTTATAAAAGGCAGAAACTTTCACAGTCTAAAAACCCAGGTGCCCTGTGCAAGTATGTATGTATGCAATGTGTGTACAGTATACATTTTGAATATATGTTTGTTCATGTATGTGATTTATGATAGTATGTAAAGTTTTCATCAAAAAAAAGAAGGAACTTTTTTTTTTTTAAAGAGGATTTTAACTATAGTTTTAGACAAAAAGGATACCTAGGATCTTTAGAAACACAAAGGGTAGAAAAATATTCTTTATACTCCACATTTTCTGTATATTTCAGAAGAGACAATAAATATCATAGTAGCAATAATCATGTAACAAAGGAAATAGTGTGTAAATGCTAAAATCAACACTAAACACAAATCTTAACCCACAAAAACTATGGTGAAAAATAAATAGGCCGCTATAAGATGACCATTTCTGAGATATATATATATATATAAAATTATTTAGTATTGACATTTTAAACATAACTCTTCTTCATTTAAAAGGCATGAGAAAACATATCAAAATGGAAAGTCATTCTAAAAATACAAGTTATAATGCACAATGCAGCAATTAAGCATTTTATTTGGGGATCCAAGAACTGACAATTAGGTTATATTCTTTTTTTCCTGATAATGGTAATTCTAGAAAAACTGTGCATGTAGTACAATATACATTTTATTCACTGTTTGACTGTAGACTTCCTCAGTTTTGATCTAAAATCAAAGTACTACTAGTTACTGGAGCTGGATGTGGTATGATCCAACTGAATGAACTAGCATGAGAACAAACATGCTTCAGATTTGTAAAATGGAAGTTTGTTAATAACTCAGTCAATCAAGGTAAGTTCTTATCAACATGGCTACTGTAACTAAAAGAATACTAAAAATAATACTATGAGGAGGTTTTTTTTTTTTTAATTAATGTCTACACTGTACAAATGCATTGTGTCCTTCAGTGTATCCCCAGGTGCTTCATTTTTCAGCCTATTGACAAGCATATTATTTCTTTTTTTTCTTTTCTTTAACTTGGTCTTAAACATTTTTAATGTCTCTGTTTACACTGAGTGTTTTATAGATACTTCTCAGAGTGGTCTGGACAAACTCACCCACATTACTGTTAATTGAGATTATCTTCTTGTCTTCTTTAGCTTTGTGCATTTTTCACTCCTTTAAATTTTACTCCCTGTGCCCCAGGACCACTCTCCCAGATTTTATTCTTATGCAGGATACTGCAATTTGCATGACTTCTTTGAGTTTAGTATCATTCTCTACTTGCTTCGTGCTGTTTATAAGGGAAAAAACTCTATAGGGGTTTATTATGCCCCCAGTGCATGCACAGAACTCCCCTTATTGTTAATGGAAGTTTCATGTGCCCATTAAATTGTAGAATCCATTAAAAAATAAGGGAACTCTACTTGGCCTGTCTTTTTGCAACATGGAAAAATTTAGTTTGTTATTGTAGTGGGTCTGGCTGAGCTTCTTTTCCCCATCCAGCCCTCATGCTGCAGCACTGGGAGCTGGAGGGTGTTGATAACACACCCGTGTTATGACTGCCAGTGCTCACATGGCACCAGAGGATGGGGGTCAGGATGGGGGAGAAGATACAGCCGACCTGAGCTGACCAGTGGGATATTCCATACCATATGACATCAGCTCAACTATAAAGGGAGAGGGCAGGAGGAGGATGGGGGGGCATTCTGCTTTGTCCTCCAAGCGGCTGCTGCGTGTTCCTGGAGCCCTGCTTCATGGACTCGGCCTGACATCGCCTGTGGGCGGGAAGTAGAAAATAACATCTTATCTATCATAACCCACACCCCTGTGCTTTGCGTCTTATTCTCTCCCTGCATGCCGTGCTGAAGGGGGGTGGGGGGAGTGATAGAAGGGCTTGGTGGGCACCTGGTGTTTAGTCTAAACTAAACATAATCAGTACTGTTGTGTCTATAGGGTAACTTTATGTATCTTCACTGGTAGTAATTCTGCTGTGTTGGCAGTTGTCTTCCATGTTTGTGTAAGAAAGAGAAGAATAGTAGTAAGGTGTTCAAAATAATAATTTCATCTGCTTTGGAAAGTTTCTGAATGTGTCATATCTGATAAGCTGTGTATAAGCTCTCAGTGATCCAGAGGGGAAATTGTGGGATGTTACAATCATTATGTCATGCATAGAGTTGATATGAAGAATGTTACGTGTTCTGCCAGTCTGCTCAGATATCAATGTTTCCATTCTTGGTTCTCATTTGATTTTCTGAAAGAATTTGTTGCTGAAATTTCCTACATGTAAAAACTGCATGTGTTCAGATGATCAGTAATGAATATTCTGAACCAAATCTTTCACAAGTATAATGTGCTAGTGCAGATTCTAGGCTACTCCACACTTACACTAGTGTGGTACGCATAACATAAAATAAAACATGAAACAGACTCTGTGATATCTATTCTTTTCTGAAGATAAATTAAGTAATGTGCTGCCTTAGCAGCTCAAGTTTGAAAATATTTGAATTTCAGAGAAGGGCTTATAAAATACAATTTTTAAGTAGGGCAAACCAAAAAAAGCTTATATGATGGTAATTTACCTGCTTCATAAGAGGTAGCAGCTTGTGGATTTGGAAGCATATAGAAGATCTGAAATTGTCACGTGTCTTAATTTGCTGACAATACTAAACTATGAGGTACATGGCAATGCCTTAAAAAGAGACATTTGGACAAAACCTTTCAAAATATGCTTTAACTTCTGGTCAGCTCTAAACTGGTCAGACAGTTGGACTAGATGATCATTCATTGTAGGTCCCTTCCAACAGAAATACTTCTGTTATTCTATTCTATTCTATTCTATTCTATTCTATTCTATTCTATTCTATTCCATTCTTCTATATATTATATTAATTATTATATTATATTAATTATATAATATATATTCTATCCATGTGTTGTGGAAATACTTTTCTGTCACCCTTACAAAATAATTTAAAAATGTATCCTTTAACTAGAATAAACACAATCATAAATATCTTAGCCTCTCTTTGTCAATGATTGACATCTGAGGAGGACTGTCTGTTCTGCGTTTGATCCCAATCCATAAGTTCCTGAATCCAGTTCCAGAATCCAGCTCCTGAGCACACTTTCCATCTGCTGCTGACTCCAGTCTGGGACATCCCCAGTGCCTTCTCCACAGCATTAGTGGTGACAGTGACATAACTGCCATCAGAGGGGTTGTATTTGATACTGGTTTTGTATGTATTTGACTTTATTGTTATTATTTTCACTAAAACTGTTTCAACTTTCTTTTCCAATCTGTAAATCTCTTTCTTTCATTCTCTTTCTCTTCCCCTTTGGGAAGGGAAAGGAGTTAATAGAGAGCAACTGTCATTTATCTAGTGGCTGGTTCAACTCTAAACCTTGACAGCGTAATATAGGATGATTCATGTATATGAGATGTGCATGTTTACGATGTCCATGAACTCTCCTCCTGCTGCTAGGTGTTACTAGTAACACATGAAGTTTTTTTATTTTCTTAGAGTTCTGCCTACATATATGCTATAGGCTAAGAAAATCTGTAGCCAGGTGATACATGAACTCAGACTGTAGGCAGAAAGCAGTTTATTGCAGGTTGACAGTAAGGTGTAGTGTTAAAAGCGTTCTTGCTGAATATCTAAGATGGACTTGCAAAAGTAATTTTTTTTTTTTCTTTTTTAAAGGAGTGATTATGAGCTGTTCACTTTTATTTAATAGTGTTTAAGAGAATTTACTAAGACCAAAGTGGGTTTTTTTGCATGTTTCTGAGTTATCAAAGAGTGTTACAACCTCTAGTTTAAAGATGATGTATAAAGACAGGAAACTTCTACTTCTTTTCCTGAAATGTGCAATATCTATTTCATCAGAAAGACAGCAAGCATTGCTCTCCAGGAATTCCTTACATCCCTTTTGGAATGTAGTGCTGAGACATTAATCCAAGAAGGGGGGAACTGTGATTTTGGATCATGCTCCCATACTTTATCAGGAATTTAGATTAGATTTAAAAACTACTGTAGGAATTGTAGCAATATTTACTTGAGCAAGATACACAATTTGAAGAACTCTTCCTGCCAAAATATGTATTTTCTTTTTTTTCCTGAAATATATTTTGTAGGGAGAACAGTGAGAATTTTTTTCTCTGTTGCTTGTTTGTTTGAATCTTTACCACTTGTGTTCTGAAGAGATTATTAGGTGGGTATTTTATTATGCTATATTTTAAATAGTATACATTAGTGGCTTGGAAGAAGACAATGAGCCTACTTTGATTCTCTGAAATAATAGCTGTAGGCATCTACCGTCGAAGAGGAAAAATAAATAAACAAATAGAGAAGGTCAGGTCTCACACATATGAAGCAGCTTGTCTGCAAGCAATGTGAGATACAACATCAGTTTGGAGATTTCACACTATTAATCATACTGAACTCCCATGCAACAGGTCTGTGTTTAATTTTCCTTGCTAAAGATCATAACTCTTCCCCATTGGGAAAATCCAAATGTCTGACTCAGTTTTCTGGGATTGTCTCTGGGGAAATGAACTATATATTGCCACCCCAAAACCTAGAGTTCCATTTAGCCCTTGGAATAGTTTAGTCTAAAAACTTTATGGAGAAAATCAAGTACTTTGTATAGTAACATAACATTTTCTATCATTGGTTTAATTTTGATTTTGATGAACTCAGCAATAAGACAGCTGGTAATAATATCACGTAACCCACATGAAAAAAAACAAAATAGGAAGAAAAATGGTTTCTTTGATAGAACAAATTAAAAATAGTACTCATAAAACGTTTCTCAATTTTGGTTCATATAATGCCTTCTTCCCTTCTTTTTGTTTTCTTAAACTTTGAGATAGACTTCCCTAAGTTACCTTTGAACTACTGATTTTCCCAAAATTGATGGAGTATTATTAGGAAAGGTAATGTTTACACACTGATTACCTAGTTGTGTTCTAGTTCTTTGTTTTGTGTTGATATTACAATTTATGTAAAGTTCATTAATTACTAATATTCAGAGTGTGTTAAGTTTATAATTAGAACACTCAAATGTTTCTGTTATTACAATTGATCATGAACATTAGTGAATGCATGTTGTGTGTTTATTACCTCTCTCTCTATATATATATAAAATGTTGATTTTACAAGCTAGATGTTAATGCATGAAGAATTATTTAAAAAATATTTTTTAAGCAAGCAAGATTATATTGATATTTTAATAAAAACTCTGAAACAGTTTCATAAAATTTTATATGCAATCTCAAACAAATATGAAGACAATGAAAAGGCATATGATTTGTATGAAATAATAAAAAATATATTTTATGGATTATAATCCAGATTGGTGACTAAAAGTGATATTTGTGTGGAAAAATAATTTAAAGTGGTCTTCATTAATTTAGACAAATTATAGCAGGGCACATGGCAACCTAGCCTTTAAAATGAAAGGTCTTTGTATTTTTGCATAATGGGAAAAAATTAGAATCTGTCTGCTTAGGTGATGTGAGATGTCATACACATCAGGGTTGTCTGAAGCTAGAGGTTATAGAAGAAAGCGCCATTCATATTCAGGAGAGATTGAAATCTAGCTATTAAACAAGAATAACAACGTAAAACATGAAGATAGAAAAGATAATAAAAGAGGAACTATCCTACTTTGTGGAATGGAGGTGTAAAATGGTGTCTTGGAACTATGTCTTAAGGACATTATATTTTCCTGTCCTGATTTAGAAACATAGTCAGCATAAAAGGTATAAGCATGATGATTTTAACTGATCTCTATAGAACCTCCACTGAAAATTCTGCTTCCTCTCAAATTGCCATCAAATGCCTGTATAAAATTCTTGAAAGAAAAGCAGGACAAGATTTGTTATGGGGTGAGGTTTTTTGTCATTTTTCTTTGTTTGTTTGCTTGTATTGTTTTGCTTTGTTTTGGTATGTTTTTGGTTTGGTTTTGTTTAGTTTGGTTTGGTTTGGTTTTGGTTTTGATTTTTAAAAATGCAGCAATCATGGAGGATAGAAATAAGCTGATTTAGATTAGCATGGTAAATCCTCCGCTTTCCTGGGAAGTATTGTAGTCTTTATTTGACAGTTATAAAATAATAGCGAAAAAAAAGAAGGAGCAATAAAGTGAAAGGTAGAAAAGGTGATGAAAAAAATAAACACCTTTCCTTTCTGTAAAAATGTTGCAGAGACTCTGAAAGAAATTATAGGACATAATAATCTGGTTTGTCTTCTCAGATATCATTGTTTCTGTATTTCCTTGAGGAAAAAAACTCCCTTGTAAAAACAGATGTTCAAGGTTACATCTGGAAAAATAACTATATCATTTCCTCAGGGAACCCACTTCTTCATATTTAATTTCCACGTTTCAACACTTATTGGTATATATGATGAGTAAATTAAATTTTAAGCTTGAATAGTTGTATGTTGACCAAACCCAAGTTTCTCTTTATTTATTTGATTTTGAAATTTAAATCTTTTGTAGTGTTGGTTAGTTAAAAAAATCACAGAATAAAACCAATGCCACTTGAGCTATACAATTAATGAGCACAGCTCCAAGCCTGAGCATTCATCACTGAATGACTACATAGGAGGAGGAAGTGCATGCTGCAGTGGGGCTTGAATGATTCTGCCTAAAGAGTGCAGACAATTTCATGAAAAGTTCATGAACAGAAAAAGACTATTAGACTACATGAACAATAATGAATTATTCATCCACCTTTGTAACAGAAACCATCTGGCTGACAACTGTGTTAGTCAGGTCAATGAGAACACATTAGCAGACACTATTTTAAAATCAGGACCAGGGATTTTAATCAGAACTACTGTGCATCTTCATTTCCTAAAATGTTTCTATTTGTATGATTTTAATATCCTACCTTCAATTTCTATAATTTTCTTGTCTAAAAGTTAGGTAGCTACAAACCTGAGATCTCATTTAATATTGTATTTTCTGCTGATACAGTGGTCGGGCAAAATGTGTTTTTGCATATATCTGTGTTTTCCCTTTGACATCAAGCTGTGATTTTTTTTTACCTTCATATAAACTACCTTCACTTTTAGGAAAATGGAGAGCTACACTTTCACAACAGTTTATAAAAGTCTACAGGTCAAACAACAGAAAAAATATGTTTTAAGGCTAGTGTAGGAAAAACCCTACAAAATATCTACTCAAAATATGTAAATAAAAGGTCTTACAGGACTGTTCTGTTCCTTAAAGATATCTTTGAACCATTTAATTTAACCAAGGAGGAATCTGAGGTAACCATGTAGGGTCCAAAGCTCTGAAACAGTTAGAAATTCTTATGTTAGACACCATATTCTGTAAACTTCTCTATGTTAAATGACTACATCTACTATGAAAAGACAAGGTGGAAAAATGGAGACATGGATAAGAAAATCAAGGAAATGGTGAAAGGATAGGCAAAAAAAAAGTGAATGAACAAAGTGACGGGAGCCTGAGGTAAGCATTGTAATACAGCAGAGCCTGTAGGAAGGGCAAGGAGATGAAGACCCTGGTGGGCCCATTTACAGTAGAGGAAAAAGAGTGGATGGGATAGTGGAAGACAAAGAGATGAGATCTTAACAGTTGGTATACATAAGCTAGAAAACTTAACTCACTAAACTTCATCGTAAACTTAAGCGTGCAAGCAATACCTGTGGCTTTTCTGTTAGGTTTAGGTCACAAAATCTGTGATTTAAACTGGTATGTTGTGAAAGAGTATATTTAAGTGGTAATGATTCAATGGTGTAAAAGTAGAGCCCTGAGACTTTTGTCTCTGACAGATCAGAGAGTTTTTAACCTTCTAGAGGGATAATACAATATTCTCTGATAAATTCAATAAGGAATAGAAAATGATAGGAAAATGTATGTTTGCATTAATGAGAAGCAGAAATAAATGATTGCTTGAAGTAGTATCTTGTCAAATGGAATGAAGGTATCTTTCATTATGTGTTTTGCATGTTTTTTGGGGTTTGTTTTGGTTTTGGGTTTTTTAATTTATTTTTTTATTATTTTTCCTCCCCCTCTCTCCTGGAACACCTCTATTACAGTGGTACTGAATTATTTCCTCTGAGAAATGTTTATCTTAAAAAAACCCCCAAAGTTAAAGATACTACAACAAGGAAAAGATATAAGTGTGCTTTTACAAATGGAAATTAACATTGTTTGTCCAAACTGTGCTGAGATAATTAAGGTTACCTTATTCTCTCAGAGTATTTGTAATGTAATGTTTCAATAGTAGGGAAATGATTATTAAATGCAGCTGAAATGTAATCACATTTTGTTAATGGTGTCAGACAGAATGTATTCACTTTCCAGGTTTCCTTCGTCTAAGCTTTGTATGATATTAAGCCACTCTGTAGAAATCTTTTGTACCTGGACAGGTCCTTGTCATTCACACCTGTGGCACGGAGGAATAGGACCCCCCTAAGCAGATGCTGGCCAGGTCATCTTTCCCTGAAGCATGATACATGGAAAGGTACAAGGAGTGCATTTACATTAGATGTCAGTTGTATTAGAGCAAACAACTGAACTATTGTTTTGTAGTGAACAAACCCACAGAGCGACTGACCACAGAACAACTGTTCAGAGGACTTCTTCCACAAAAATCATAGAATTCATTAAAGGAATACAGACAGCAGGTGAGAGACAGAGAACCTAAGATGAAGTGACTGTTTTCTACGTGGACCCTTGACAGGTGCAATTTATTAGTTTAGAGAAACATATTGTAACAAAAATATCTCAATTTTCAGTATTTGCTTCATTGTCCCATTGATTTCTTTCACAGAACTTGTGACATTATAACATTCGGAAATCATATTTATCATTGTTCTCTGGGTAAAAATACATCATGGTCAGTGTTAATTTGAGAAACTCTTTTGGTCTTTTTTTTTTTTTTTGTTACTAGCTTTATCTTAACCCTTGTGATGAGTAAGAGCCTTCTCAGTTTTATTTTTCATAATTATTATTTCTTACCTCATTTCAGCACCGATTTTCTCCATATTTATTTTGTTTTATAGTAGCATTGTTTTAATGCTTTAAAATACAGCTCTTCATGCGTAATAAGTATGTTATCTGCCTTTGGAAATTTATCAGGTTTTTTTTTATGTAGTTCTTAGCAAAGTCAGTTATTGTTTGTAATTAATAAATTAATAATTCAGAAAGAACATAGCATTACATATTGGCATCATACAATCAGTAAAATCTTCTAAAGTGTGCCATCACCATTATCAGTCATTTTGCCTGAATGAAATCCTGTTTGTATAATTATGGTTATCTCAAGGGTTAGGGATGGGCCAGCCAATAGATGAATGACAGTCATTATCTATTACCCCCTTTCTGTTCTTAAATTGGAAGAGAAAGGGTATAAGGGAAAGAGACATATGGATTAGAAAACAAAACCAAAACAGCTCTAATGACAATAACAACAGCAAAATGAAATATATGTAAAACTGATATTGAACACAATCCCCCTGATGGCAGTTACATCACTGACACCACTGGTGCTGTGGAGCAGGCACTGGGGAAGTCCCAGTGTGGACTCAGCAGCAGATGGGAACCAGATTCTGGAGCTGGATTCTGGAACTGGATAAAGGTCTACTTGGTCACTGTCCATTGAAGAACAGAGCTTGATGGTCTTCATCCCTATAAGGGCCTGACTGTCTTAAAACTTGTGTGGTGATAAGATCTTGGCAGAGAATGAGCAAAGCCCACCTGGAGGCTGGAGGTGTCATTGGCCATTAGTCGCCCTCAATGACTCTGACATCCTTCCCTGGATTCTTGCTGATAAATTAACAATAGGATGAGATCTGTGTAGGTGGTGAGGTGTCTTTTTGCTGAGTTAATTTCTTCTGCTAACCACTGTGACTGTACCAAAGGAAGGTCAATAGTGGACACTGCACTAGAAGTGGCTTATGCAAATTAGGACTGTCTCTATGTTTCCTATGTAAATTGGGAATGCCATCTATATTCCAAGAGTGTAAAGACACAGAAAAATACATTTGAACATTGCTAGAGAGGAGAGTAATTGTGAGCAATTTCTATCATGAATTTGGAGAAAGGACATAGGGTAGTATGTGTAAATTGTAGTAGGGTTTCTGATAGGAACTGCAGCTCAGAGAGCACCCATGCTGAGCAGTTCATTCCTGAGGGACTGTACTCCTTAGGAAGGATCTTATGCTGGAGCAGGGTGAAAGTGTGAGAAAGAAGGAGCAGAAAAAATTATCTGCTACAGACTGAGCACAACCTCCATTCCCCATCCACCTGTCTTGCTTAAAACAATGGAATTGAAAGAGTTGGAAATGAAGGAGTAAAGTTGAGCCTGGGACTGTGAGGAAGGTGTTTTGTTTTTTGTCTTTGTTTCTTACCATACTTCTTTATTTTTAATTGATAATAAATTTATTTCCCCAAGTCAAATTTTGTTTACTCTTGAGAGATTTCCCTGACTTTTCCTCAAGACATGATTCCATCTTATTTTCTCCCCCTGTCCTTTGAGGTGGAATGAGGGAGTGTTTTGGTAGACCCCTGGCAGTCAGCCAAGGTCAGCGCACCACACATGGAATGGTGTCATCTTGCCATCTAGATGGACCTAAAGAAGCTTGAGAAGTGGGTGCATGTGAACCTCATGAGTTCAAGGTCCTGTGTCTGTGTTAGGGCAATGCCCAGTATCAATACAGGCTGCATCATGATGAGATTGAGAGCAGCCTTGCAGAGAAGGACTTGGGGGTACTGGTGAATGAAAAGTAGACATGAGCTGGCAACACACACTTGCAGCCCAGAAAGCCAACAATATCCTAGGCTGCATCAAAAGAAGCATGGCCAGCAGGTCAAGGGAGGTGTTTCTCTCCCTCTGCTCTGGTGAGACTCCACCTAGAGTACTGTGTCCAGCTCTGGAGTCCTCAGCACAAGAAAGACATGAACCTGTTGGAGTGGGTCCAGAGGAGGGACACAAAAAATGATCTGAGGGCTGGAACACCTCTCCTGTGAAGAAAGGCTGTGAGAGTTTGGGGTTGTTGATCCTGGAGAAGGCTCTGGGGAGACCCAATTGAGGCCTTCCAATACGTAAAGAGTCTTAAGAAAGATTAAGACAATCTCTTTAACAGGGTCTGTAGCAAGAGGACAAGGGGTGATGGTTTAAGTGAAAAGAGGTTAAATTCAGACTATATATAAGGAAGAAATTTTTTGCAACAAGGGTGGTGAAATGCTGGCACAGATTACCTAGAGAGGTGGTAGATGTCCCATCTCTGGAAATATTCAAGGTCAGGTTGGATAGGGCTCTGATCAACCTCATCTCATTGAAGATGTTCCACTGCAGTTGGAAGCTGGACTAGGTGACAATTAAATATCCCTTCCAACCCACAAAATTCTATGATTCTATGATTTTTTTTTTTTAGTCCAAATTTATGAAGTTGACTTACTTTCCCTGAAAACATTCTTTTAAGTAGACCTGTAGGCTGAATGGGAGAGAAACATTCATGAGAATCTGCAGGTAGATGAAGGTTATCTTTTGGAATTTATTTCATATGTGATACCCTAGAATCATGATGTTATACTGGTTTAGCCACATGAATAAACACAGAGTAGACAACACAGAACCACACTTAAGTCTATCTTTCCAAACGGTCCAAGACTGCTCTTTCTGAAGTAGCGGAGAGTACGTGGGTTGCGAACAGTAAATAAGCAATAAGTGGAGTTCTGCTGTTAGCCCACTTGACAGCACAGACCTGGTGTAATAGCTACCCTTCTTCTCCTGGTCATCACTAATTGATAGTTAGTATATGAGATTATTTACCTCTAAGACTCCTCCCTAAGAAACACTCAGGAATGTGAACCAGGAAAAACTAGTTGGAAAGATGATGGCATTATAGCAAAAGCCACTGTGCTATAAACCAGAGTTTTATATAAATGCCTCAGCTTTGGACCTGATGTCTAGAATATTCACCTGTGACCGGGTACACAGAGAAAAATCTTTCATTGTTAATAAAATATTCTGTAAGTGTGTTCCTGAGAGATGGAACTTCCTTCTACAAACAGGAGCTGCAGATGGCCTCCGTGAATCCATCTCACACTGAAGAATAAAATAGTTATGCCTCCTATATTTTGCATGCTTCTATTAAAAAAAAAAAAAAAAAGAAGTTTTCATTTATTTTATCCTCCAGGTGTGTCTTCTGTTTGGCTAGGACAGGGTTACTTTTCACCAGCAGTTTGGAGGGGGTCGCAACCAGGATAGACAACTTGTCGCGGTTTAGGGTCAGGGCAGCCCCTAGACCTATAACAGATGCTCTCTGTTAACCCCCCTCCCTCCCCAGAGAGGAAGAGAAAGGGAATAAGGGAGAGAGACTTAGTGATTAGAAAAGGAAACTAGAACAGCTTTAATGAAAAGGAAAATAATAATTATAAAAATGGAATATATACAAATATATACAAAACCAGTATTGAACCCAACCCCCCTGATGGTAATTACATCACCGTCACCACTGATGTCATGCAGGCACTGGGAGAGTCCCAGACTGGGCCCCGCAGCAGACGGGAGCTGTGTTCAGGAGCTGGATTCTGGTACCAGGTTCAGGAACACGCAGATCGGATCGAAGGCAGAACGGACAGAGTCCTCCTTGGGTGCTCCGAGGAAAGAACCAAAAGAAGACCCGAGCCAAGCCAAGCAAAAGCTGGCAAAGCAGTCCAAGAGGGAAGAGAAGAGCCCAGGGACCCCTCAGGTCCCTCAGCTCTAGACCAAATATGGCGTATATGGGATGGAATACCTCGTTGGTCAGTTTAGAGTCACCCGTCCTGTCCGCTCCTCCCTGAAGGTGCGGCCTCTCCTTTTTGCACCCCCCAATGTGGTGCACAGGACCCAGCAGTGGCCTTGGTCTGCATACCAATCCGTGGTAGTAACTCTAAACATGGGGTGTTATCACTGCTAGAAGCAGGCACTGTCTGTGAAAACAGGCTGCTAACTTCAGAAAGTGCAGTTAGCTAGAAGAACTGAGCTGAAAAGCAAAATCACTGAACAGAATTAGTTCTGTTTTCACTCAAACCAGGACACAACTGAGCAAGCCATGCTAGTGCAATACCATACTAATGTCATGCCTGCTATATAAGGCAGGAGACAAAATGGGTGTGTTCAGTCCCAAGTGGCACTTTTGGTGTGGAGCTAGTCTGGTCTGTGTGGTTTATATCACTTTGGTTTATATATTGTTTTATTACTGTTGTTATTATTGTTGTTACTTCTCATTTTGTGTTCTTCTATTAAATTATCATTATCTCAACCCCAGGGTTTTTCTTCTATTCCCATCCCACTGGAGGGAGAGGGGTTGGTGATTGGGTGGCCGTGTGGTGATCAGCTCCTGTCTGGATCTAAACCATCGCAAGGTGTTGCAGTAAATTTAGGTCCTCCATTTCTTTCCTATATGATACTCCTAGTTAGGAGTGGGCTCTAGATCCCGAATGAGAGTACTTTTTAATGTTGAGGGGATGGATACGAGGTTAGATACACCTTTTCTTCAGACATTTTTTTTAATTCGTTTGAAGAAGCATGCCGCTTCTTAAACAGAGTACAGGAATTGCAGTGCTTAGCTGCCTTTTGAGATTCAAATTTTCAAGTTTTGACATTTGATTTGTCAATAGTCTTCTCTTCTTTTAAGATTTTACAGATCCAGATGAAAAATAACTGGTGTTGTTTGTATTTGAAACATCTAGGGTTCGGTACAGGTATTGTGTGGAGGAATAATGGACACCACACAGAACCAATGTGATCAAAGTAAACAATGACGACCCTTTATTGCGATACACACCCGGTTTATATAGCTCAGGCAACTAGCCATGTGTCCGTAAACAGATCACGATTGGTTGTAAGTGTCCACGTGTCCTTTCTTGATTGGTTCCCTGCAGGCCGTCAGGCAGCAACCAGTCTGCAACCAGTCTATCTCGATAGCTTTCCATACCTGGAACTGTGTTGCCCTGATTCCCTTTCCTGACTCGCATGCCATCTACTGTCCTTCAGTCGATCTCCAGCTTGTTATCCTTCAGACAACAGGTTGTAGTTTGGATTGCTCATGTGTACTAATATCCCACAGTATTGCTTTCTATATTTCTTCCTATCTTTCCTCCTTTGGCCTTACACTATGTGTTATCTTATAAATATTATTATTTTCTCTCACACTTTTAGAAACAACTTGCATAATTTTGTAGCATGTATTTTCTCTTTTATGTAGCAGCAGTTGTCTTTACCATTGAATTTTCCTGAACTACTTTACTCAAGCTGCATTTTCAGAAAGGCTCATGATGTTAAATAGTACCACATGGAGGCCCACTCTACTCTAGTTCTGCCCCTAAAAGCAGTGTGGCTTCATGATTAAGATGACTCCTTCCAGAACTGCACTAGACAAACCCTGTAGTTTTATGTTTTCTGTGTAATTTTATTACCCATACTTGATTCAGTTTTGTTGTTCTGATTGAGTGTTTGGGTTTTTGCCTTTGTGAATTTGAATTTTATTCAGCTGAGATATGTTTTCAGTTTTTCTCAATGGATTTAATAATTACCTGAGATGTCAGCCAAAGCTGAATTGATCCAGTGGTTATTTCTAAGTTGAATGGTAGTTTACTTCTTCCTTGTCAAGTGTTATCATTAAAGTAAAATTAAAAAAAAAAAAAAAAAAAAAATCATTACGAGAGTTTATTCCCATAATTTATATTCTGCACATATTTATATTCTCTTATATAAGCAATAGAAATAAGTTATAATTATACTTTGTACAGCTATTGCCAGTGTTGAATACCACTGTGCTACTTTCTGCATATCTGTGAAGATAATGTCTTAATTGCAGGTATGTTGGCAAGTATGACATGTGCATCTACCTGTGTCTCTTTGTAATAAGCTTGATCTCCATGACCCATCCTTTCCTATACATTTTTTTTTTCCTTTTAAATGTCACATCTATTCCTCCATTAAAAGAAAATATTGTCCCTTTAAAATAAATGGAGCTACTTAATAAATTACAGCATATACTGAAGTACTTCACTGGAACTATATGCAAGATATACTATTGTATATGTTTATGGAACAAGACATGGCTTTGTTCTGAGAAGCTATGTCATTTTCTTCTTGGATTTCTTTATAGTCAACAACTCTGAAGTAGCTGATGATTAAAATGATACTCTCTGGCTCTGATAAAGAAGAGAAATGCACAAATTCTTTGATGGAATAGATCTCCAAATGTTTAGATTAATGACCTTTCCATCCTTCAAACAAAATTAATTTAAAGAAGTTAATAATGATATTATTTTTAATATAATTTTATTTTTATATTTATATTGTTATATTACTAAAAGTTATATATTACCCAAATAACCATATTTTCACCATATTTCACCATAAATTCACCATATTTTGATTACTATGTAAAATTTAAAGTAGAACTTATTTTGATTTGCAATGCATGCTCTAAATTGTTTAAGTAGAGACATATTATGGAGAAATTAAAGATGTGATCACAGAGGAAAGACATTTGTGAAGCAAGTGAGATCAATGACAGTGTCATTTAATAAACATTGTGTGGTTGCCATCTTGGGTATAAGATCTCTTTAATGTTATTTAAGAGATATGGGTTCCTTCTACTTCCATAGAATAGGTAATTAAAATCGATTAAATTAATAGGGGAAAAAAAAGGCCATCTGAGCAATGGAGACTTTTTTCTTCTGATAAATTAGAAATAATATGCATTTTTAATCTTATTTTACATTATTAAGTATTAAATAAATAGGCATTGTTTTTCATTTTTCTCTATGTTGTATTCTCTATGGAAAGCTGTTCTTTGCTACACTAATAGATCCCACTTTCATTTACATACAAACTGAAGTTAAGGAGTGTCTTTTGGGACAAAGGGAAAAGGAGGAATAAAACTCAGACATTTCCAGTGCTATTACAGTAGATGGGAATCAAAAACTTTCATTTAGATATGTGTAAAATACTTCAAAATTTAAATAATGATGCTTATGGAACAATCCCAAACTTTGAAAGGGGATTTTGAATACTTTATTTGGGCTGTCCTGCTTCAGAGTCCAAAATGGATCTTTTAAAATATATTTGAACTATGGTCTTCACAAGCTGAAGCTCTAAATCAAAATATTTTCAAGTGAGGTGATCATGTTGATATGAGAAGTTCAAATAATGAGGTAAGAAATAATATGCATTATTACATATTCCACTTCTAAAAGGTTCTTTTCCAAAGCCAGGTCTTGATTCTTTTACAAAGTGTAATTTTCTTTGGGGGCACACTGTAGCAGCTACTTTCTGAAACATGCTTTATCATACATTACCTACAGTTTTGCTAAAATAAGAAGGAATGTCTTAATCAGGAAAGGATTTTGTATTTGTTTTCTATACCTTTCTTTAGTATTAAGTTGAATCAGTCAACTTAAATTATTCAATCTTTTTCAAGTTTTTTTTGTTCCTCTGTAATTCAGAGTATGCCTACCGAGTCACTGCATAAGAAGAGAAGGGAAAGGTTGGTTAGGTTTTACAGAACCAGGCAATGAACTTAAATGACTCAATTCCTTGCTGCTGGAGCCTTGGAAAACTGAGGGTAGCATTTTTCACATGATCTACTAGACATGAAATCTATTCCCATCCAGAGTGTCTGAGAATGTGAATGGAAAATAGTAGAAATAAATCATGATAAATTAGCATTGTTTTATTTTGATGATTCTTTGTATTCATCTGATTTCAGACATTACAACTGAGGCAGAAATGCTATTACAAGGTTTTCCAAAGTAGTCTTCTACAGAGATATATTTCCTACAATAGGCATCTATTTTGAATGAAGTTATTCACTACTGTTTACCTAGAAAGAGATTTCAGCCCTAGAGTATCTATTAATTTCTTTAAATTCCTTAATTGAAACACATAAGTACTTTGTAATAAAATTTGTGATATTATAAAACATATCTGTGTGAATCTTTTTGCAGTTGTTTCAAAAAGATTATAAATCTTTATATGATGTCATTAAGCTACAGTTTCTCTGTAGGCTGTAATATGAAATGCAGGAAGTGTCTATTTTAAAGCTATTAAAATGAAAAGAGCTTGCCTGGAGCTAAAAATCTGTGTGTTCCTTAATAATATCTAGTTTTAAATTTATATATAAGTAGCTGATTTCTAAAAATTAATGCAGCAGCCAACAAGCACATGCTAAGATATACAATAAATCTGAAGATAAAGAGATGGAATGTATTCTCACACATTTGCATAACATTATTCTTTAACATTTATTAGATTTGGTCAGATATTTGCTGATTAGATAATCAAAGAGTTGTTTCAAATATTGATAAATATATTTTGTCAACACCAACAGTAGTATTTTTGGATCCAAATTCTTCTCTTGGGGAGATTTTCATAATTTAAGAATATTCTGTTCATATTGGTACAATTTTTATCTTGCTGATGAGATACAAAAAATGTAATTATTTGGTAATGTTAATTTAATTTCTCTCAGAAATACATTATAATGTTTTTTTACTTTTATTGACATGGAAGATATCATCAACGAAACCAGGCAGTATTTCTTGCTGCACAGCAGTGTAGTCCTAACTCTTCTGTATTTAATTTATACTTCATTCTAAGTATTATAGCGATTAACAGACTAGTAGGGTAAGCCCCATATTTCATTGCTGCACCAGAGTGAAATCACATACAAAGCTTACATGAACTGAGTTATACAACCAAGAAGAATGATGCCCTTGCGTTTTTACTATTATTTTATTATAAGTGAAATCCTGATATTCCTTTTTTTCATTATTTTTGTTTTCCACCTCTGCAAAAGATAAATTAAATAAATCTAACCAGCTCTTTTGTAGCCCAGTAGATGAAGACATTATTTTTCTAGGATGCAAGTTGTTTCTGGTGGTGATTTATTTTTTTGTCTTCATGCAGGCATTAGTGTTCTGATACTAGCTCAAGTAGCTATATTTAAAATACACTATAATTGTCCTTGGTTATGATGAGGATGCACTTCGGGAGGCAGGGGCAAAGGAGCTTCCTGCTCTGTTGCTGCTGAGTGTCTCTCCCTTTCTGCCCACACTGATCACAATGGTGGAGACTGTTTTCCTCTCTCAACCTGCCAGTTAATGAAAACTTCCCTTGCTTTTAGCATCTGTCTTTGGGGGAGGTAGAATGGATTAAGGGAAGGCTTTGGGTTCAGGGGAATTTTTACTAACAAAGTAAAGAAGCAGAGCTTTGAGTTAGAAGCAAGCACATAGCAAGGGAAATGGTTCTCAAGGAAAATATTAGACAGGAGCAAGGAAGGTGTGGAAATTAAACATAATCAGGAATGAGCACCCTACAGCTTCTGAGACCTGTCTGGTTTGCAGGCACTGTAAATGCCACTGGTGTGGCAGGGCCATAGGCTAGCAGTGGGTCACCAGGGAACTTCATGAGCCACGGCATTTCCTCTGATGGGCATGAGTAGTGTGTAAAGCAGTACTGCTGTTATGCAGATGTGGTTATTTCTTATCTGGAGAACATGCAATATATATGAAATACATTGTTAGACAGTCATAGAAATACGGCCTTCTGGTATTTGCATTTTAGTATCAGAAAGGCTTGTAATTACCGAGTTAGGTATTTTTTTATTTGAAGGCAGAGTTAACAGGCCACAGTTTTCTTGCCTCAGGTTATCTGTTTCCCTTGCTTTGTGGCCAGTGTTGTAATTTAGATTTACTTCATTGCACCATTTTTCTTTTTATTAGTTTTTACCATTTCCATAGGAAGAAGAATGGCTTTATCATACACATTAGCAGCCTTTTCACTAAAAATGACATACAAATAAATTCTTAAGTTTAAGAAAAAATGCTTATATGAGACTAGTTAAGTATCTTCTGACTCCCACACCTTCCATCTGCATGCTAAGTAATCAAAGAGAATGGACAAGACTTAGGAATAATAAGGGAGAAAGACTGAAACTTTTGTTCATTAAAGATTCTCTGACCATGACTGTGAGTAGATGAGCACTCACCTGAGTACCTCAGGCCAGCTATCTCTATTGACACTGCACCTATTCACTCCTTCTTCCTCTGACAGGTCTTAGACAGTGATGCAGGTTTGGTCTTGGACTTTTCCAGATGAAGCAACAGTACTCTCTTTCTTCTCTGTTCCTTTTTGATGGTGGCAGCTAATTTCTATTTTCTTTGATTACATTTCAAAATAAAGGATCTCATAATGTTGCAGTTTAGATTCAGTGTTGGTCTTTGGAAAAGAACTCAGCAATCTTTACACTTTTAACTGTGATGGAAAACACCATTACTGAAAGGTCTAAAATCAATAAGGTTTACTGCAGAGCTTTACCTTGTGTAGAACAAACAAGAGGTTATGTGAAAGGTCTTTTGTAGAAAGATTGTGATGTTAATCTTCTTGGTTACAATGTATCAGACAACATGTATCAACAGGGAAAATCTCATCAGTTAGTCAACCTATTTTAATTCAGGTAACCACATAAGTATTCATAGGGCCTTGAAAAATAGCACGTAATATTTAATTTTTTAACTGTCTAATGATTGTTGATTAACTACAACATGAAAGAAAAAGTTCCTTTCCAAATCACCAATATGTATCAAAAAAGGATGCCATACACATTTCTTCTAGATCTCCTACACTTTTGTACTTCCACGAGCAAATGGAGATTTTAATAAAATAGCATGTTTATTATATTTTTTGGATGACATCAGTTGAATGCAGTTTTAAGGGATTGTTCTTCAGTGTTGATACTCCGATATACAGATGAAAGTTCAGAGATCAACAACAGTTACACATGCAAATCTAAAAAAAATAAGGAAAGAGTGAGTTAATTGGAGCAGTTGAAGACATCCCTAACAACAGACTTAAAAATTATAAAAGCCTGATTCAAAGAGAAAGGAAATAATGCATTCTCCATGTCCAGTGTAGATAAGACATGAAGTAATTGGTTTAAATTTCAGCAAGGGAGATTTAAGTTAGACATCAGGAAGAATATACAAATAGAAAGTACTGATGAACATTGCAGTAGATCTGCCTGTCGGTACTATTGAATCTCAACCTTTTTAGAAGAGGATAACTTGTAATGAATTACATCAGTATTTTGATGTCCTTCTCCTGCAGCAAGATCACTGGCTAGATGACCTTTCAAGGTCCACTTCTACCCTTTCACTTTAATGCTACAACTGATAATAAGCTTGTGACTTTGACCTAAAAGCTATAAAGCATTAGCAGAGAAAATCCTTATTATAGTTACAGTTTTCCTTGATCCTATCTAAATCTGAATCTTGAAGTGGAAGAAGGAAGATAGCAGTAGTTAGAACTAAGTCACTGGACAGTATATCAGGTTAAAAGACTTTGAGGGTGAGATGAATGAGTTACAGGGAAGGACAAAGTGAGCAAGAATATAACTAAGTTAGGAAGGAAAAAATAAAATGCTTAGAAATTACCTATTTATGTGAAAGTAGTGGATGGCTCTGAAGGGACTGTAATATTATGTTCACTGTGTGACTTTCAGTTTGGAATAACATAAACAGCATTTATGCAAATTTTCTCTGAGTGGGTTGCTGCTAGAGTATTCCCTTTAATCTTTGTGTGCCGTTGCCCACCCCACACACACACCCTTGTCCCGGCATTTCTGAAGTGGCTGTGTTGCAAGAAAACAGAAGGGGAAGAGATAGAGACAAAATGTCTTCCTACTGGGCACTTCCACCCTCCTCCTCCCCCCAGTTTTGGGCAGGAGGGGATTTGATTAAAACCAAATAAAATTCTTCATTTTTAAATCATATCTTTACTGTATATCAGGATCACAGTCTCCATCCACTACTTGAAAACCAACTTTGCAGTGCTGTCACAGCAGCTCCAGCTTGCTTTGCTTTTCCCAGGCTGTGATGCTAACTCTCCAGCTCTGCAACTATTAACCAGTTTGCACCAACACCCTGTGTAATCACCATTCAAGCACTGTTGAGGTCTAGAATCACAATAGACTGAAGCAGCATGTGGCCTACCACTGTAATACTAACAGTGAGATTTACTATCAGGGCTCTGCAGCATGGCCATAATTAGTTTCAGTTTTACTATTAAACCTATCTTTTTTTATGCTTCCAGAAACAGGCATTTTGAAGCATTTTGAAGCATATGAGCTTCAAAATAGATCATATTTTGAAGCTAGATTGTTCCTGCTTTTTTTCTCTCTCATCTGTGTAAGGTAGGAGGGTTAAGGAGGGAAAAGGAAGGAAAAGGCAAACAGACTTTTTGTTTGCCCAACACTCTTTCCTGAGAAGATTAATTACACTCTGCAGATTCAAACTTACACTACATTCCTCAAACACTGTTCATATCCTGGAAAGGTATATGGAGGTGGAGGTGAAGAAGGGGCACAGAATTTATGAACATTGGGAGGCATGACCACTTAATTATTTTTGCCTTCAAACCTGCTGTATATGTGGCAAAATTCCATGACAGAACTAAAAATGTTCACACTCATCTAAGTTTCCCACAATTTAGAAAAAACCCATATTAAAGCAAGTGGGTAAGTTTCTGTGGGCATGGGGTGGTATGTTTTGGGGTGTTCCTTGGTTTGTTCAGCTTTTTTTGTAAGAAAAGGGATTAATTTTCTTTTTTTTCCCTGAAAAAATCTCTACTGAAAAAACAGTATAATTATGAATTATTATTACATAATTTGGTTTAGTAAATCTTATTTTTATGATGGTTACTGATTTTAGAAGTTTTAAGATTTTTTTTTTTAATTTATTTCTTATGCTTTATTTTACACACAATGTTTTGTTTTGCATGGTCACTGGTTACTGTTGACTGCAAAGGGACTGAGAGAGAAATATTGTGCCTACAAAGATGAAGGGGAAAGGAGAATTAAGGTTTTATTTCAGATGAATTGCTATGAGGCACTTGGAGACTTGATGTTGGTCTTTGAGTTTCAAGGGAGAAGCTTTCAGAAAAAAGAGAAGACCAATTGTTGTTCTAGATACAAATTTGCCTGTATTTAACTGCAGTCTTGTTTTGATTTTTAATAATGAAGACATAAGGTGAAATAAAATATAATTCAAGACTGCCTCAATCTTTTCAAATGGTTTACATGCTGTTGTGTTGCTTCAAGAATAGAACATATTTTTTTGTTACAGATTAACCTCAGATGTAAGTGCTGCTACTTAATGTACTCTATACTGTATTTTTAACTGGTAATTGAAAAACGTAAGGGGAAGTAACAGGAAATGAAGGCCATGAAGCTCTTATATCCAAGTACACAGAGGATATAAAGAATTGACAAAAAAAAATATTTAAATTTATGAGACTGCATTACAAGTTTTAAAAACAAGTTGAAAATTATAACTTTTATTATTTTTTCTAATTTCCCCCTGAAAAACCCCAGAAAATAATTTTTATTATTACTGCTTTATGAATCAATAACACAAGCAAAACTGTAATAATTCTTCTAGTAACTAATGAAGCTGACTGCATGACTCTCTGATGGGAAAAATAACCTTGCAGTTAGTATATGGTTGTATTGAAAATACATTTCTACAAATTCTTTAAAACCAAACAGTTAATCAAAATACTTCACCAGAGCTTGTTACTTTCATTTTTTGCATAAATATCCATTATTTTTATTGAACTGAGTGGAGTATCACCTCCTTCCAGCCAGCTTCAGTGTCAGGCTCACAGGTGCAACCCTGCTCCAAGGTTCAGAATCTCCTCCTTGGATGCTCTGCTCTTATGTGGTGATGATGTCCAGGCATATTCCTTCCTTCCTGACATGTGTGTTGCCCTTCTTCTCTTGCATCTACTGCTAAGGGGTTTTATAGACATCTCTTGTCACAGGCTATCAATCCTCACAGTGGGGTCCCTTTCCAGCAGTTTCAGACAATGCTTTCCTGTCAGGTGGTGACCCTTGCCCTTTGCAAAGGCTCATCACATTCCGTTTCTATTTGCATTACCTCAAGCACTGCAGCTCGCTACATTCAGCCTCTATCTTCATTGTCCTCTGCTTTTGGCCAAGGCAAAGCCCTGATAATCCTGTATCACGAGGCAAAATACCAAACAGCGGACACTAAGCCCTTACAATGCTGTAGAAAAATTGTGTTACATTCTTAATTGGACATAAGCAGATAACATTAATCTTGTCTTATGTAATACTAGAACATTTCACGGGTGAACATGTCCAGGTGAACATTACCAGGTGAACTTCATAAGGTTCAATGAGATGAAGTACAAGGACCTGGACCTGGTTTCGGGCAACTCTTCTTATCAATACAGGCTGAGGGATGATGTGATATAGATCAGTCCTGTGGAAAAGGACTTGGTACTGGTGGATGAGAAGCTGGACATGAGCCAAGAGTGTGCACTTGCAGTCCAAAAGGACAATCACATGATGGGCTGCATCCGAAGAAGTGGGGCCAGAAGATTAAAAGAGGTGATTTTGCCACTTTGCTCTGGTGAGACCTCACCTGGAGTACTGTGTCCAGCTCCAGAGCCCTCAACACAAGAAGGACATAAACTTGATGGAGCAGGTCCAGAGGAGGGTCACAGAAATGATCAGAGGGATGGATCACCTTTCCTATGAAGACAGGCGAGAGAGTTGGGTTTCTAAAGCCTAGAGAAGAGAAAGGTCAGGGAAGGTATTATAGAGGCCTTCCAGTACCTGAAGGAGGCCTACAAGGAAGCTAAAGCAGGACTGTTTACAAGGGCTTGTAGATATAGGTCAAGGGGTAATGGCTTGAAACTGAAAGGGTGTAGATATAGTTTAGAAATTAAGAAGTTCTTCAGTGTGAAGGTGGTGAGACACTGGAACAGGTTGCCCAGGAAAGCTGTGGATGCTCCATCACTGGATGTGTTTGAGACCAAGTTGGATGGGGTCTTGCACATCTTGGTCTAGAGGAAGGTGTCACTCCTTGTTGATCTTGTTTTGCCCTCTAATTGCTGATCTTTTTTACCATTTCTGCCTAATAAGTGATAAAGGATAAGATGTTCCAAGGTCATCACTAAGCTCAAAACAGATAAAAAGAAGAAATCTAAATATTTATGTCTCATGGCAGTAAGAACTTGCATATTTCCACATTTTACACACATGTATCATTTCTTCAAGCTTGCCATTCTTAGACTTTCACGTACAAGCAGTTATGTGAGAGTAACAAGTGTTTGGTCTGCAGGACAGTTGCTTGATGAGATTTCTTTCCTAATGTCAGTGTCATGAACAATTCTACCTTACTATAAAAGCTTTTGGCTTTAGTTAATCAGCATTTTCTTACAGAAAGCTGTTTAGCTGGAAAATCCCCAGCAGTTATTGTTATTGTTTTAATAATTAACAGGCAAAGAGAGATCAGATAAGAGATGGATTTTGAATTATGATAAAGATGATTATCATGTTCTACATATTGTAGTGTTCTACCTGTCAATACATGTATTCAAATATCTCTAAATAAGGTTTTTAAAGAGTATCTGATAATAATTATTTATAGGCACTGGGTTTTCAGTATGCTTCACTTGGTAGGGAATTGTTCTTCAGCTTGTAATAAACTGCTGGGAAAGGGATAGATCTTAGATTGAAGCAGTCTTTTAAATTTTACATAGTCTCACACAGTTGCTACAAAAATATGTTATGATTATCAAGGTACATTAAAAAATACAAAGTGAGAATGATTTGTGCTTTGTTTTCCAATTAATGTTTTATGATATTACAGAACAAGGATCACATAAGAACATAAAAATATAGAATAAAGTAAAAGTTATGTAATGGTATAACTGTAACATTTAAAACGTAGAAGAGTTATCTAAAATAATTCACTAGGAGGAGTAAGTTTAAATGTTAAGCTTCTTGCTATTTGTCCTGATTTTTCCCAAAATCATGTAGACTTATCTAGAAACATTTTTTTCAGATCACATTGTTCGCAAACTCTTTGACAGTCTTTTTGTGTGTATGTTTAATTGCATAATTTAAGGGTTACTTTTGATGTTTCTCAATTTTGTGTATAGAGAGTAGTGCAGTAAACTTACATAAGCTTAGACTTCAGTTGAGTTAAAAGCTAAACATTTTCAGCTGGTAATACTGATATAGTACTATAGTAATTTATTAAGAATATATCTGTGTCTGTTTATACAGTTATGAAAATAATTGTGTTTATCTTTTGCCTAAAGGTGGTGGTTATTGTACGAATTGGAATGTTTTATATTGTCATACAATTGCTGTGAAAGATCATCAGTTTTTAATAATATTTAAACAGATTTATGAACCTCTTTGTAAATGGATTGAACTTCCAACAAAATGTGCTAAAATTTTTTTCAGTATAAATTTAGTTTTACTTCTCAAAAATACTTTTCAGGAAGTATTTCTTCTTCTTCCATTTAAATTTATTATTAACTTAAGACAGTTCACAATATAAATGCTGAAAGAAAAGACATTAAAGGGGTAATGGCTTTTGGTGCCATAGGAGATATTATAGTTTTGTGTATAAATCTAAACAGGTTTTAAGAATTAAATTAGATGCAAGAAAGAATTTCTTTACTATGAGAGTGATGCAGCACTGGAACAGAGAGGCTGTGGATGCACTGTGCCTGGAAGCATACAAGGACAGGATGGACGGGGCTTTGGGTGATTTGGTCTATTGGAAGATGTCCCTGCCCAAGGAAGGGGTTTTGGAACTCGATGATCTTCAAGATTCCTTCCAACCCAAACCATTGTCTGGTTCTATGATGATAATTTTTCCTGAAGAATTATTGTCAAAGATAATAACAATAGATTCACTATAAACCTATATTTTTCCTTTAGTACATGCTTCAAGCTATGTCTGTTATGAAATATAAGATGTACAAAGAATAAACCACGTTAATTTGTTAACCCTCCTATCCTACTATATGTAAATATTATATAGCACCATTTTTATATTAGAAGAGTGATATAATACAGTATATCTAGCCTAGTTTTTCTAGTCCAGAAGATAACAAAACAACCCCATTTTTTACACTTCTCTGTAACATATTAAGTATTTAAAGAAGGAAATGGATGCAGATTCCAATTCTAAGTATAAATCTCTATTTTTATCTCTTTATTTATAATTGCCTTTGACATATGCCTCAGAACTGTCTGAATAATTTGGAAGTACTGTGTCCTTGGGCAGCTTTTCTTATATATAAGGTTTAAATCACATGATTATTTTCATTATAATTTACAAATAATTATGAAACATATAATTAAATTAATCTTTCACAGAAATAGGCATGTGCTTGTTTTGTCACTCATCATTCTTGCAAATCATTGCAAGCCCATACAAGTATAGATTTGTGTATGTTCCACAATGCAGAAGAGACAAATGCCTGCATGCTTTAGTGGTTGGCAAGCTGTAAGCAGCTTGTGCAAGGTTGCACTGCAAAACAGAAGGAACTGGTGATTTTGTGGAGGGGTGAGGATGAATATTCTATTTGTACAGAAAAGTAGGACTTTATCACAACATTTATACCTGCTCTGGGGAAGATGAACTGGAAAAACTATAATCTGCATGTTTCCCATGTCATTTTTTAACTCTTATGGGTTCATACTAAGACATGTAAATTAAAAAATTACCTAATAGAGAAAAGTATAAATTAATCCTTATTTTTTTAAGCTGAAAAAGGCAGTCAACTTTATTGAGGAGAACTAGGTTATTAGCCAAATTCCTGCAAAAAAAAAAAAGAAGAAAAACTGGAAGATAGTTTTTATCTTTTCTATATTTCTTTTGCAATAGTTTGTATCGATAACTATGGTGGAGCTTAAAACTTGTACAAACTCTCACCTTTATGTACTCCATATTCAACTGATCTGCTTTTATTTATAAATTTAAGCATACAAGGAAAATTTTGTGAGATTGAAGCCTAGGCTACTAATATCTAATTCAGTGTAAATAGTTTGGACAGTTTACTCTGTGATTTGTGGGATAGAACTCTGAATTTACTGGAGGTGTTTTTTCATAAAATACCAAGGAAGAAAAAGTGTCACACAAGTCATTCTTACAGATTATGTTTGTATCTCTTTAAATTTAAGAACTGAAAGACAAACATATAAATATTTAATTTGCTGAGATGAAATTATATCATTATGTATTGTGTTGGCCTTTTTGTCTCAATGAGTGACAGCAATATATTTCTTTACAATGTGTGAGGAAACTTACTGAAAGAGATTTTTACTCCTCAGTTATACACATAGAGCAGAGGTTTTATATTTATGTGTAACAGTTTGCACAATCTTGACTTTTATTATTACTTTTTTATGCTTTTGACTAAAATTTTACCCTGTATTGAAGACAGACAACACTTCCCACAGCAATGATTTCTGTCTCTGACTCTTTTCTGAAAATACAGTTTCCCAGGCAAAGCACAAATAATAGCTGCAGCTGAACACATCTAACTTCCCTGAAGATTTCTTATCCCTTTTGATAATTCAGAACAGAATATATCACAAAATTAATTCAAGTATGGCCAAGCACTTGGACTCATATGTCTGTCTTGGTTGTTTCCTCTTTACAAAAAATTAAGCATCCATATTTTCCCCTTCTCATTAATCTTCCTGATGATTTAGTATATTGATTTTTTTTTTTTTAAATAAAAATTCCTCCATTGACATACATCTTTGAACAAAAATGTGTCTAAATAATAAACCAAATATGTGGCAAGTAAGAAATAAAAGTCCAATAATTTCTTCATTATCTTTTTTGAATCTAATCTTTTCTTAATTATTATTTTTAGTCTCTACTGAGTTCTCTCAGTGTTCTTGTCCCTCATTTCAGAGAGGAGTTATAAACTCGAATAATTACATTCTACCCTGGGAGTGGAAAATTCTCCAAAACTAATTTTTCTGTCTTCTCTTTTCAATACTTCAGAAAGTTCATAAGAAAAGCAGTGGTGGATTTTATTCAAGTAATCTCCATAGAGGTTTCAGTGAAATCATCTGTGTCCTATTTTAAGGTTATATAATGTGATATAAATATTGTAGTAGTTTACATTATCCAAAAATGCTACTGTTGGATGAAGCTTCAGTATGAAAGGCAGAATTTTAAAAGTACAGATTTCTCTGAAAATGACAGCTCATAGTAAGTATCATAAAATAACTAAAAGCTGAATAGTATCTAAGGAGTCAACATCCACATCTACCATATAACTGTAATTATACAAGATAAATGCATACCTGAGAACAAAATTTGACTGAGCAGTCACTAATCATTTCATCTGTAGGTTTTTTTTTTGTTATTATTATTTTTTCTCCCAAGCTTTATTTGTTCTACATTTGAGACCCATAACATAAAGAGGTGCATGCGTGTGTAAGTGTGTGAATTATAGACAATTCTACAAAACCTGCTGTGATTTCACAGAATCACAGAATGTTAAGGGTTGGAAGGGACTTTGAATGATCATCTAGCCCAACCCCCCTGCCAGAGCAGGACTGACAGGTTTTAAATGTCTCTTAGAGCAGGTCACATAGGAACCCACACAGGTGGGTTTTAAATGTCTCCAGAGAAGGAGACTCCACAACCCCTCTGGGCAGTCTGTTCCAGTGCTTTGTCACCCTCACAGTGAAAAACTTTTTCCTTATGTTTCTGCAGAACCTCTTATGCTCCAGCTTGCACCCATTGTCCCTTGTCCTGTTACTGGGCATAGCAGAGAAGACCCTGGCTCCATCCTCCTGTCACTTGCCTTTTATGTATTTATAAACATTAATGAGGTCACTCCTCAGTCTCCTCCAAACTAAAGAGACTCAGCTCCCTCAGACTTTCCTCATAAGGGAGATGTTCCACTCCCTTAATCATCTTTGTGGCTCTGCTCTGGACTCTTTCAAGAAGTTCCCTGTCCTTCTTGAACTGAGGGGCCCAGAACTGGACACAACATTCCAGATGCAGTCCCACCAGGGCAAAGTAGAGGGGGGGAGGAGAATCTCTCTCAACCTACTAACCACAGCCCTTCTAATACACCCTGGGATGTCATTGGTTTTCTTGGTCATGAGGGCACATTGTTGGCTCATGGTCAATCTGCTCTCCACTAGGACCCCAGTGGCCCTTTCCTCTATGCTACTCTCTAACAAGTCAATCCCCAACCTATGCTGATACATGGCATTATTCTTTCCCCAGATGCGAGACTCAACACTTGTCCTTGTTGTATGTCATTTGGTTTCTCTCTGCCCAACTCTCCAGCCCGTCTAGGTCTCGCTGAATAGCAGCACAGCCTTCTGGTGTGTCAGCCACTCCTCCTAGTTTTGTATCATCAGCAAACTTGCTGATAGTGCATTCTGTGCCCTTATCCCTCATTTGTAATAGCTGGTAGTGATGTAAAAACTAAGTAACCTATTATGAGAAAATTCCCTTACACAGGTCAGCAGTGGGTAAAAGGAAATATGGAAAAACTGATAATAACTATATACAGCTCCACAAACCCCCAGATTAAGAAATACTGTGGTAGGAGTCATGGGAATGTGTCACGATATCTCTGAAATATTAACAAAATGACTCTGTCTTCAAGTTGGTATTGCAGTGTTGTGGTGTCAGCAGTAAAAGTTTTATGTAAAGTTATAGCTAAACTGTTAACATTTGTCAAAGAGCATGTAACATCACAGTATTCATGATTATCCTCCAGTAGTGAGACAAGTTTTTTTTTTTTTTTTTTTTTTTTTTTTTTAATGGGTAAGTATCTTATTGTATTTGCTTCTCTGGAGACCTGGAAAGGGTGAACTCCAAAATGTGGGAAGTTCAGTGATATCTTAACATCATGAAGGCAAGATTTAACACTACATTACAAAATTCCTAGCATTTGTTTTATCTTGTAAGAAGTTAGGTCTATCCAAAGGAGACATTCCAAGAGCATTAATTTCTCTAAAGCCACTATTTTGTGCTCTCCCATGTTGAATTTAAGCAATGTGTGGTTCACTCTTGAAGATACCTACTTACTTCTCTGAGTCTAGTCTAGTGACAGGCATGATAATTTTGGCTGCTGGAGTGCACAGTCATTCTATCAAGGCTATAGAAATATACAGCAACTGCAAACTGTAATATAGGTAAAATTAAAATGACTTACTGTATACAGACTAGGTTCTATAGGTTTCTATTATATTTCAGGTGTAAAAACATTCTTCAAGTTTCTGAAGCAATTCTAATCTAAAAGTGAATGTGAACTTTAAAATCTCACTGAAGATATACTAGTAAAAGTTACGAATTGAGTCGGTAACTATCATTTTGGCTTTGTTATTTGCATTATATTTTCTAAAAGATGTTGGAATATTTATAAAAATAGTAATAATTAGAGGATTGATGTGATATTTCAATCCAAATTTTTGTAATCAGTTCAAATCTTAAAGTGAATGTTTAAAAATTTGAGAAATATTTCAGGTGTGGATTAAGTCTACTGGTTTGATTATATAATCATTTCAGTATCTTCTTCTAAGCATTTTGTGTACTAAAGATATGAAATTGAACCATAGTCAGTTGTTCCCTGCTCTGCTAATTTTACTGAACTTTTCTTTGTAAAAGATGGTTTTCAGATTTATAATTTAATAGTATGACTTCACCAGATATCTTTCTTTAAAGTTGAATGCTTTTTTTTTTTTTTTTTTTCTTTTTTTCTTTCCCCAATTATTATTTTATTTTTATTTTTTATTTTAAATTTTTAGCTTTTCTGGAAGCATTTGGGGGTTTTGATCATCCAAAGTCTTGCTTTAAAGCCAGACAAAAAGCCCAGGAAAATAAGAAAAAGAAAGAATTAGTAATGTCATAAGTGCCATAGAGTTTAATCTCAGTTAGGAAGTTGGAAAATCTTGGACATAAGTTCTGCAAAGATTTGCTTGAGAGCTCCCCAATGACATCCTGGAAAAGGTTAATCTGATCCAGTATTCAAAAGATGAAGTACGTAGGATAGTGCTTGTGTTACAAAAACTGCAATCAAGTTACCATGACACTGAAACATATTGAGAAGACCAATAATAATTCAAACAAAGGGGAAAAAAAAGAGAAAATGATGTAGGTAATTAATGTAAATCCTATTCTGCTGCAGTTCTGCAGCCAAATGACAACTTGTGACAAACTGCAAATTCATTTTTCTGCTTCAGACTGTTTTACTTTAAGGAAAGTATTTGAAAAGAACTTAGTGAGTTTCACTTAAGATATGCCATTTAGCAGGAGTTTAATTTTCTTGCAAATAATTCTTAATGGAAAGTAGTAAAAGACCTAGGTGAAGTCATGGGCTTTGGCTGGTGGGTATAAGTATCTGTGAGGGCTTTGCTCTTGCCACATATTCAGAATAGAAAAGCTAACTAGTAAGGGAAAGAAAAAAAATAAGAGGGAATCTTTTGAGGGACTTTGCTGTCAGAAAAATTTCTAGACATAAGTAGGGGCAAATATTAAGACTGATTGAAAATAATTTTCTGAAAGTAGTATTTAAAGGAAAAATGTATTCTTTAAAGGAAAATAAAATATTTTATAATAAGAACAATAAATGTATAAATTGATACATTTAAAGAAGTAGGCTTAAAAGAGACACATTCAAAACCCACCACATAGAATACCAGACATGGAAAACCTAGGGAATAATACACATTCACAAATAGTGAACTGTATCCTTGGAAAGATCAGTGGCAATGCTGCAGTGGTAGTATGATGATGGCTGAGGAAAATGCACATAAATCTATTCTAGCCACTTTTATTTTTTGGTAAAACGAATGTTTTTGACAGGTAAGCAATATACTTCCTCAGTGTTCTCCAATGTTCAGCTTTAGCTCTTCATTGACATATTTGCATTCTCTTTGAAGATATGCATGGACATTCAGGCAATAGAAGTCTATTTCAAACAATGTTGATTTTATTGCTTTGCTTTTACTTGTTTTGTTATTTGAACATCTCATTTGGTTCTTCTGTTATTTGTTGCTCTTTTATTTTCTTGCCATTTTAATTGTTAGCTTTTTGGTTTACTTATTTATTTAATTCTTATATCTCTTAAAATCTATTTTTATGTTAATTAATTATTCTCTACTGATTTTTCCTTATTGTGAGACAGAAAAAGGAGAGAGATAATGCAGAGGTTAAAAATCCCTACTATTTTTCTCACCCTTATTCTTTTCTTCTTTGTCTTTCTCATTGTTTCAAAAATATCTTAATCCCTTCCCCCGCCCCTACCCCCCTTTCTCTTACTATAGAATCAGTAGATCTACCAGGACTACTTCTGCATCATTGTTAAAATGGGAATAAGAGCTCGTCTTTGGCCCTGTGAATTTCAGGATGCATAACTGAATGCATTTGGTTGTTATATAGTATAGAATCTGGGGCATGGGGCAGGTAAGGGAGGCTGTTGGACCTGGATGACCTCTTGAAAAATTGCATCATTTCAGTAGACTTCAGAAGACTTTTCATACTCCATTTAACTACCTATGTTTTTTTGTTTTTTTGGTTTTTTTATTTTATTTTATTTTAACAACCAGAAGTATAAGCAAGATGATCCATTCTGTAAGAAGCTTACAGTGGAAGAACAGGGTGAAAACCAGGCAATTCATAAACAAGCTGCCTAAGAAATGATGTTCTTTGATCTCTGATGTGTCATACCCCCATCATATTCTTGCCCATCATTATCAGTTGTCAATCTTTGCCACTAGCCTCCCTTTTTACCTTTTTTCCTCCACTCTGGCTTTGCTTTCTTTTTACCTTTTGTCTTGTGTTTTCTGCATATTGCCTCTTCTATGTCTTCTCAGCAATTTCTACTGGTATTTTTTATAGTTTCTTTCCTTTCACAGCTCGTGGTTGGTTTTTTTTTTTTGTTTTTTTTTTTTTTTTGTTTTGTTTTTTTTTTCCCCAGAAAACACTTTGTGTTGTTTAAAAAAACCACAAAAAAATAAACAACATACCAAGCCCAACTTAAAAAATCCCCCCTGAGATACATTTAACACTACAGAGGAATAAGATAATACATATAGAAGTAAAACAAGTATGGAGAAACACATGCAGAGATAACACTTATAGAGGAATATGATAATATGCCTTCAAAGAGTTAAAAATCCTATTCAATACTCTGTGTTATATATTACGTAGGTGCCTTTGTAGCTTAAAGTACTAATGGAATTTTTCCTTATTTACAATTTCTGAGGCAATTCAGTTCTTTTATTTCAGGTCTCTGCTAGTTAAAAATGGATTCAAAACATAACTGTCTAAGGTTAGTTAAGCAAGGACAAATTCTGCTGGTAAGCTGTATGGTCTGTTCAAACCACATTTTTAAAGTGCTGTGTTTTGTGTTAAGTCTTACTTGATTTAGCATTATAGAATAAAATGCTTAGTTTTTAATCTTTCTGTCTTTTTCCTCCACTACTTTTTTTTCATTGTTATTTAAATCTGCCAGGCTTATTATTAATCTCTTATAACTGTAAAGTAATGCAGATGTGAAGGAAAAGATTGGATTAAGTGGCACAGCTTGAGGATATGAAATAAACCAAATTACCATGGAAAAAGACCTGCTTGTCACTGCAAAGAGCTTGATAAAGACTTTTGTTAAATATCTAGCTTTACCTAAAGTCATATATATTAGCAGCTGTTGCACTTAAGCCAGGTTAAAAAGTACTCATCCTCATACTTGTATCATGCAGCCAGAATTATTTATTCATTTGCACAGTGAACAGAATTGGGTTAATGGCTAACTGAGAAATTGTATGACACAAAATTTATTACATTGCCTGGATTTTAATTTTTTATATCATAGAGCAATGCACATAATTGTGTAGCCACTATACAGGGAGAAATAAAGAGGCAGAAATTAAGCCTGGAGCTAGAAGAAAATATTTATAAATGCTTATATTGGTTGTCCTAGTTTGAGTGAGAACAGAACTAATTCTGTTCAGTGATTTTACTTTTCAGATCAGTTCTTCTAACTGCACTTTCTTGAAGTTAGCAGCCTGGTTTCAGACCGAGTCTGCTTCTAGCAGTGATAACACCCCATGTTCAGAGATAGTACTGAGGACTGCTGTGCAGACCAAGGCCACTGATGGTTCTCGTGTACCACATTTGGGGTGCAGAAAGTAAAAGGCCACACCTGCAGGGAGGAGCGAATAGGACAGGTGACACTAAACTGACCAGTAGAGGATTCCATCCCATATACATCTTATTTGGTATAAAGCTGAAGGATCACCAGCATCTTGTTCATGCTTGGCCAGCTTTGCTGGGCCCTGTTCAGCTCAGTTCAAGTCCTCTTTTGGTTTCTTCCTTGGACCATCCAAGGAAGACTCTGTTCTGCTTTCAATCCCAATCCGTGTGTTCTGAATCTGGTACCAGAATCCAGCTCCTGAACACAGCTCCTGTCTGCTGTGGGTCCCAGTCTTGGGCTTTCCTGGTGCATGCTCCACAGCATCAGTGGTGATAATGACGTAATTGACATCAGGGAGGTTTGGATTTGATACTGGTTTTGTATATATTCCATTTTTATTATCATTATTTTCATTTTCATTAAAGCTGTTCTAGTTTCCTTTTCTAATTGCTAAGTCTGTCTCCCTTATTCACTTTCTCTCCCACTTTTGGGGAGGGAGGGGGCATCTGTTATAGGTTTAAGGGGCTGTACTGACCCTAAACTGTGGCACCAGTGTATACTTATTCTGTATTTAATGTTACTCTAGTTAAGGGATATATGGCTGGTACCTGCTTCACTATGAAGCATGACAGCTTGAACTGTAGTAGTGTTCCTCAAAGTAGATAATTATTTTAAGAAGGTCTACTGCTTTTCTGATTTAAGTACTAGCTTTGAATGAAGTGGCTAGTGAAGCATCACAATACCAGCAGCTCAGCCCTGTATAACATAGAAATCACTGCATATTAGTTGAAACTTTGCACAAGTATTGCTTGAAAATCAGTTACAGAACCATGTATATGCTATTCATAACTTGCCATCATCCATAGGCCTAGGCATCATATCAATGAAAACTGCTAAATTAGAAGTAAAATATTTTTAGTGCCCTCTTTTAAAGATTGTATGTACTATTTTAAGCAGGGGATCTGTTGCATAATTTGTATGAATGGTGAGGGCTCATTTTAAATGTAAGCACCACCATTATTAAATGTGCTGAGCAATGCATTCTTCATCCCATTTAATTCATGTCATAATTACCCTGATAATGAATGTTTAGTCTATGAAAATTCCGGAACCTGAGATTTCTCCTGACTTTTCTTGGTAAATTACTATGTAATAGAAAGGGAAGGAAAGAGCCTTATGGTGGTTTAGGTACCTTTGATCCTAAACAGCATTAAAGCAGAGAACAAAAATTGGATTATCAAATGTAAAAATGAACAGAAGAATGTTTTGCATTCTGTAATTTCTCATTATTTCAGTGGATGGATAAGCAGATGGAAATAAATAAGCACATTTTCAAATCTTCTTAACTGTCTGGGGAAATCATGAGAAAAATACGGTTTTCTAATGAAATGGTTAGCTTCTACATATTAGGATGAAACTTACAAAAGGGTTTCCCTGTGTATGATCTTACAGCACATCTAATTGGAATGATTTCCTTCATATATGAAGAAAAAACAAGCATCAACCAAATACATTTTTTTTGAGGCAACTCTAAAATGCTCTTTTTCATTCTTTTTTATGCAGATTACTAGATTTAAAACAAGTATTCTATATTTAGAGGTACTCATACAAATTTCAAAGTAAAAACAAAACCAATTAGTTCTGCAGAAAGTTATGACGTTGCTTCTATTCCATGAACAATGTCATTGGCATATCTGCTATTATCTGTGGATCTGACAAAACACTTTGTCTTTTTTTATAGGCAAAACCTGTTACTCTTCAATGCAAATAGAACACACATTGAACACTCATTGTTGTAAATTTTTAAATGATACAATAAGAAATGAAATAAAAAAATAAAATAAAATCATTGGATTTTGTTACAATGTTGAAAAAAAAAATTACAAACATGAATTCCTCTAAATCAATTATCTCTGAATTGCTGGTTAACTGCATTTCATAAAAGAAATGGTCATATGTATGGAAATGGCCTACTTAATTCCTTTGTTGTCTGCATGATTAGGAATAAGTTAGTAGGGGGTACTATTTATTTTAAATGAGAAACAACATTTCCTTGGCACCCCACAGAATAGTATAATTTACAGAAATCCTTCACAGCATTTTATTGGTCCCGGTTGTGAACCCAAACACTAATTATATGCTTTCAATATTATTTCAACACTGAAGGAGATTTCTGATTCCAGCATCTCTTTATTCTCCTGTTGTCTCACCTAACATCCACTCTGTGCCACACTATAACCACAAAGCAGAAGGCAATGCTTTAATTAAATAAATTAAATATTGTACTGCACCCAAAACCCCCAAATGATAAGGCTGCTGATCCTTAACATGTCAGTGTCAGCCAAAGGCTATTAATATTCAATAATGCCTAGGTGAGATGGAATCATGGATTATCTTCTACCACGGCTGTAACTCCAGACCCAAATCCTAGAGAAACTAGAATCTTTCACCATAATCATTTCTACTGTTGAGTTGCACTATATATGAGTCACCAAATTTCTTTCAACACTCTTTTCCTTTGTCACTGTATAATTACCCAGACTTATCCCTTGAAGGGTAGTACCAGGTAGCTCACTTACATGTAACTTCAGGTTCAGATGTTGAGCAGGTAAATGTTCACTTTCTTTTAAAAATCTTGTAACGTCTATAAAATAAATTATTAAAACTTTATGCAAACAGTATTTAAGAACATCAGTAGCAGAATCTTTAACATCTCAATACATATTTATATAACATGAAAGAAGCTTTATTTCAGCTGCAGAAATCTACATGTAAAACTGCTTCCTCCTTAGCCTTTATTGAATCAATATTTGTGCCTTTATCTTGCTGAAGTTTCAGACACTTTAGTTTCCTTGCTCTGACTGGCAGAGAGGGTTATGTTAGCCACTATGATTACAGACATTTTCTATGAGATTGATAATATTGAGAAATAATAATTTATAACATTTCAGTGAAAACTACTGGTTATATCTGTTCTAGGTGTCCATGACAAGGTCTTAATAGCTGGGGAGGCCTGCAGGTGTGGCTTCTGTGCAAAGATGTCAGGGTCTGCCCTGTGCTGGGCACAGCTGATTCCCTGAAACCAAAGCCCATCAGTGAATATGGCGGTGCATCTATGAAAACATATTTTTTAAAGGGCAGAAAACACTACACAGAGAGAAGAGGAGGGAACAAAAAAGGTGACAAAGAGCAGAAGATCAGAGGGAACATCAAGGTCAGAGAAGGAGCAGGAAGAGGAATTGCTGCGTGATGGAGCAGTTCTCCATGCTGCAGCAGTTGGATATTCCTGAAAGAACTGTAGACCATGGAGAGCCCATATTGGAGCAGAGGAAAAGCATGAGGGAAGTAGTGTCAAAAAAGTGGTAAGGTAGTGGTATTTGAAGTGACAGAATAATGGTGAACCTGGGAAAGGAGAGAGGAAAGGTGTTTTAACTTTTGTCTGTTTCCCACTACATAGATATATTTAAACTGACGATAAATTATTTTTTCCTAAGCTGAGTCTGTCTTGCTTGTAATGGTAATTGGTGAGTAATCTTCCTGCCTTTTTCTTGACACATGAATGTTCTCACTGTGTTTTTCCCTCTTTCATTCTCCATCCCACTGTGTTTGTGTGTGTTTAGTGACTGAGTGCCTGAGTGGGAGTTTGTCTGTTAGGTAAGGCTACCACAATAAATGCATTTATATAGGTAAAACAAACAAAACTCCCTCACCCACATTCATCTACATTTAAAACCAGAAAGTATATGTATTTTTTTTTCTTGCTGGTGACTTCTTAATTACTATTTGAGGCTTTTCTGTCTTCTCCCTACTTCATGCATTCAACTCCAAAGGTTTTCACTTCCATTTGTGGGAGCTCAGTTGCTGTCAATGCATTGTTTTACCTTCTACTTCCCTTTCCATCACTGCTCAACATTAAGAAGAGTTGTTATCTTCTGGCAGCAGGATTCTTTTCAAGACAAAGCAAATAGATTTGCATGGTTATAATTACAAATATTTTCCTTTTTTCAGTAGAAAAATATTTCTGTTTGTTTGGGATTTTTAAAACTATACACTAGTTATTTATTTTTGAAATAAACAGGAAAATGTTCAATTAAAAAAAAGTGTTGATAGGGGAAGTTTCGATAAAAAAATGTTGGTTTCCTTTTTTTTTTTATTTAGAATTACTGAAGGCTTTTTTCATATCCTTCTACATCTGAAGGTAAAACAATATTTGCAGAATATTGAAGGATGCATCATAGAAATTGCAGGGTTATCTGATGACTATATGACATAAGTGAAGCACAATTTACAAGTGTTTCTTAAAGAGTACTGTATGTGTTTGAACATGGACAGTACAAATGAGTATATATATAAATACAAGCACAGCATTAATGAGACTTTATCTTATATCTAGGGAACAAAAATAATTAAAAAGGGAAGGTATTAAATATTTATAGTATTTTTAATTGTTTCTTATACAATGAATCTTACACAAAATATAATGAATTTGTTTGCATTTGAAGTTCCCTAGCAGGTTCTTTTTACTACCTAAAACTGAGATCTTCAGTAGTAAACATAAGATGGCATAAAATTCGTGTTTTCAACTGCCACATGAAGAATTACCAATTGGTGTTATTGTCCATAAAAGAAGAAGAAATAGAGCTCAAAAGCAAATCTTTCTTCATCTTTCCTGGATTGTAAACAGTGACTAGGGCATGAATAGAAGCTAAGGTTCACTGGAATAACACGCTAACTATGCAGCAGGTGGCAGTGAGGTGTGTATATGGTCTACATCATCTTAGAAATGCACTGTTGGAACACGCTTAATATTCGTTAGACGTTCTCTGGTTCTGCCTTCCCCAGTCTATTGTGGGATACAATGGAAGCAAAGAAAGAATCTATTTTCACTTGCAAGTTGTAACACAATTTGTGATGCATTAAAGCAATGATCCTTGAATCTGTTGCCCTTGATAGTGGTTCCAAAACAATGCCTGCTGTGCAGCAGGAAGGGGAAGCTTCACAGTGCATTTCATTGATAGTGGAGTAACAATAAAGTTTGTTGTCTATTGTGCATATTATATTATTCATTCCTGTGTTATTCCTATATTGTTTTTTTTTTTTGGATTTGGAATCATATGTATTACTGTGAATTTAATCAGAATAACAGGCAGATCTGCTTTTTTTTGTTTGTTTCCCCTCCTCCAGGATAATCCCTTCTGCTTGAATTTCTACAGCATTTTTATCCCATCTTCAAAGGTTCATATTCAAACTATTTTCCCTCTGGGCAGCATTGTCCGGGTAGCAGTGTTTTTAATCAGTCTGTCAGAGCTACTCTGCAATCAGGCTGAGACATACTTATTGATCAGTTGATCTTTTCTCCCTTCAGGAAGCCTGACAATTCTTCAGTCTTTTCACTATGCACAGTACCACGTAAATGCATAAAATAACTTAGTATGTACTAAACATATATCGTGTTAAAGAAGTTTGGCAGAAAATAAACCCTCCTTGCATTTCAGATATCAGAGGGGCTGGGGGCGTCTGGGCTTAGATTCTGAGTGATGCCCAAATTGTCACTGTAAATCTTGTCGTGTTTGATATATCAAGCTACCACAATTAGGATGCACAAATAGCACAGTCCACCTTTAGTCTAGTCGTAGTAGCAGTCCGCCCAAGTAGCTGGGAGGGGCTGCAGCTGGGGGGGCCACAGCTGGGATAAAGAAACAAAGAAGCCAATGGAATATTTGATACCATATTAAGGCATGCCCCTTATATAAGAGGGCTGGCCCAGAGTAGGGGTGAATCTTTTCAACTTGCTTCAGTGTGGCTAGAGTAGAGAAAGTGGCATCAAAGGCACAGGTAAAACCTATCACTTCCTTTGTATATAATTTAAATAGTACTATCATTAATACTGTTATTTCCCTCTCTTTGTATTATTAAATTGTCCTTATCTTAACCCACAGGGTCTCAGCTTTTTTTCTTCCTCCTGATTTTCCTTACCATCCCACAGGAGAGGGTGTGAAGTGGGGGCAAGGAAGGGGCAAAGCAGTGGGTGAATGTCTGTGTGATTTTTAGCTGCTGCCAGAGGCTAAACCACAACACCGGGCAAGCACTCAGGATCACCAAGTGTTGGAATCTCATTCAATAGACGACCTTATGGGAGGAAAGTGAGTCTCAGCTTGTTAACTAATCCCAGTCAGCAAGTTTGATAAGAATTCAAGTCACCTGGATGACAAGAAGGAAGTCAGCAAGTTTGTGATGGTATCTTCCCTAACATTCTCCCTTTCTTAAGCCATTTTTATACTATTTTTTATTTGAAAGTGGAGCTCGAGTGACTCTAGCTGTACAGACCTTTATTATGATTGGTGTAAAATCTAATCACTTTGCTTTTAAAAGTATAGATTAGAAGAAATTCAGAGTACATACTCAGTGAAGAGTGGTTGCACATTGGAGGCTGGTAGCCTTTGAGGTGAAGGTGTATTTTGATATTGTAACAAGATTATAGAACCACAGATTCATAGAATCATGGAATCATTAGGGTTGGAAACAACCTTCAAAATCATCAGGTCTAACCATCTAAATAGTGTCAGGAACACTAAACAATGTCCTGAAGTGACACATCTAAATGGCTTTTAAACACCTTCAGGGATGGTGAATCCACCACATCCCTGGGGAGCCTGTTCTAATGCCTCACCACTCTCTCATTTAAAAAAGATATCCTAATATCCAACCTAAACCTCTCCTGGTGCAACTTAAGCCCATTTCCTCTCATTCTATCACTAGTCACCTGGGAGAAGAGACCAACACCTACCTCACCACAACATCCTTTCAGCTAGTTGTTGAGACAGATACGGTTTCCTCTCAGCCTCCTTTTCTCCAAACTAAACAACCCTGGGACCATCAGGCTCTCCTTATAAGACATTTTCTCCAGACTCTTCACCAGCTTTGTTGCCCTTCTCTGAACTCATTCCAGCACCAAAATGACTTTTTTTATACTGTGGCACCCAAAACCGGACATAGTACTCTAGGTGTGGTCTCATACATGCTTAGTACAGGGGCACGATCCCTTCCTTACTCCTGCTGGCCCTGCCATTTCTGATACAAGCCAGGATGCAGTTGGCCTTCTTGGCCACCTGGGCACACTGTTGGCTCATGTTCAGCCAGCTGTCCACCAGGATCCCCAGGTCCTTTTCTTCAGTGCATCTTTCCAGCCAGTCTTTCCCAAGCCTGTAGTGTTGCCTGGGGTTCTTGTGAATGAAGTTCAGGACCTGGCATTTGGCCTTGCTAAACCTTATTATAATGAGCAAAGAGCACCAGAGGATATGATTTTGACAGAAAAAATAAGAAACTGATGACTCATGGTAGCAACTATATATCTTAACAGTTCCATAGGACCATCAACTTCCCATCCCTGCAGTGATACCACAGAACCTGGCTGCAGTGTCTTCACTGTGCTTCACCTTCCAAGCTTTTTCCTTTAGAGTCAGCACACCAAACTCTCCTGGCACTTCTGACATATAAGGTTGCTTAGGGAACTACCATGGAGTAGATTCCTTGCATATCAACTACAATCCACCCTGGAAGTTTCCTTAACGCTGTATCTTCTCTTGAGGTGTGGATATAGCTTTACCCTCAATAAGTCACCTCCAGTAATTCATCCACAAGATGATAGATTATTTTGTTAGTCATTCTTGATGCTCCTAGCAACATGCAAAACCCCTGTACTACCTACTGAATATTCCAAACAGCACAGTTATCACACACCTAAAAATATCTCTGGTTTGGCAGTTATTCTGCTTACTGGACTATACGACTGTTTTTAAATGTGACCTGGTATTCATCAGTTATATAGACCGATATTTGTGCGTTATCACTTTGTCAGAGATCGTGTTGGAGATGGTGTCAGCTTGTTTGTCTGAACATTGCTGTACTTGTGTCACTAAACATCTAACAGCAAATTGAGCGACAACTGAACCACACAGCTGAAGTTCCTGTTTTGGTGAAAACTCCAGTATGGAGCTGATTCCAAGAACTGCCACCTAATCCCTGTGCATGCACCCAGACATGGGACTTGAAAGACTGAGGGTTCTGAAGACCCCTCAGAGATGGTGTTGGGCATGTATACCACCATCTGGTGGTAGGTGGGGTTAAGCAAAGCAGCTCTGGGAGTATGCTAAATAGTTCTCCAAAAGGGGATAAATATTCAACAGGACAGTATGATAAAAAAGCAGGAACAATGAGCATCATGAGGAAACATCGAGAGGTAACATCAGGGGAAGGAACATCAAAGTGTGAAAGGAACATTTTCCATCCAACTTGGACTGACAGAATGTCACAGACCCATGTTGGTAGCTATTGTGACTGACCCTTTCTTCCTTTCTTTTCTTTCTATTTCTCTCTCTACTTTGTGAATTCATTGTCAGGTAAATAAAGTCACTTGGCACTTGACTCCATTTTGAGTCTTAGTTCTGTTCCTGAGAATACAATCATAACCTCCCTCTGGTCTATGACCGGTGCATGACACTCTTCACCATGTTTTATTTTCATTAGTGACTTTTTAATGTGTATAGTTTTAAGGCATTGTAATAGTGTGATCTGATGTGTAATAGTTTCATGTGTCTCATTTCATGACTAAGTGGAAAGTGTCTCTGTAATGTGGAAAAATAAGTATCCTAGCCACAGATAGTACCTTACTTGTTTTCTCACTATCAGCTTGTGGCAAAAAGAGACTGGACTGTGAAATTTAAGCAAATGATTTATTTTAACTCACAGGTTTAACTGTAAGGCTCAAGCAAACGACCTATTTGAAATCTAATACACCACTAATGCAGGTTTTTATGGATACCACGGAAGAATGCACTATTACAACTTAAAAATAAGAATATACTATAACAAACTAGAAAGCAGGCTAAATATTATACATGTGTTGGTTAATCACCCGCATTTGCAAACTTGCAGCATGCTAAATATTCACCACTCCAGGTACGGGCTCTCAATCTTAGAAAAGTGTCCTGACCAAGGGGGAAGGGTCTCCATATAGGTGAGCATTGGAGACGTGACTCATAATTCCTAAACTAAATCTTAGGATTTTTATCCCCTGATCTATGTGACTGAATACACAAACTTGTTGGCTGAAACCCTCCAGGTGGTTGTGGCAAAACTATGCCTGCTTGGACTATGCCATCTGGATACACAGAAGTTGTTAGCTGAAACCTCTGCTGAAGCCCTCCAGGCTCTCCTTATCTTACATTCTCAGGAAGCCAAATAGTGGTTTGAATGGAGACTCAAGGCATGCCATTTGTTGAGGAACTTCAAGGCTCAGCTCAGGTTTCAGTTTTATATGTGATTAAACACTGCCCTGTTTGGCCTGGGTCTTATGGATAACTCAGGTCTGAGCTGTACACATAGCTTCCCATGTGTTTTCTCCACACAGGTATGGCCATAGATAGGTAAACCAAGGCTGACTCACTTGCACCTGCATGCACTAGATGTTATCAAAGTTCCTTATGAACTGAGACAGAAAATCCGCACACAGTTCTCTTAGATTTTTTTCTTTAGCTATCACTGCAGTCAAATGCAGAGTTTTGACTAGAACAAAAATGTAACAGGCAACACTACTCTAATTTTTTTTCAAATGGGACAATATGACATCTTCCAATTCCTGCAGTAATAAGAAAGGTTTCTTTTGGAGAGGGGGAATGGTTTTTATTAGTATTTCTGCTGTTCTGAGTGATAGGCCATACCTGTTGCTGACACCAGGCTGTTCTTTTAAAAGGATGTCTTCACTTTGCCCTTTGCCAGTGACCCTTTGATCTCTTAGCTAACAACAGAGAAAGTATCAGTATCATCTCACTTCTCTACTCCTGTCCGCCTGAGTAGCTCAACAAATGTTCCAGAATATGCACTTCTTGGATGATTAAGACCTGTCATAGTGGATGTAGACAAACATACACGATTTTCTCTTTTTTGTTATGCATTACACAGAGCTTTGTTCCAGTCTAGTAGCGTATGGCAATAAACTGGAAAGTCAGACTGAGGATAATGAAATGCAGAGGACTAAATGAAAATGCATGAAAAGCGCTCATGACAAAAGTATGGAGAATTTTATAGGTACCGAAGTCTATGATGCCTATAAAACACAGACAATAGTGAAGCATATTTGAGGCTACTGTGTTTACATACTCCTGTAAAAATTGCAGATGCTGATACATCTTGCATGCTCTACCTGCAGAAAGTGTTTAACAGCAACTGAAGAGCTCTGAGGGGAATCTAACTTGGAGAAGGTTTCCAAATTTTAGGTCATCATGCCATTCAAGATTTGTCCCATCTCTACATTTTCTTTGACGGGATTTTAATCAGACTTCCAAAACACAAAAATACAAGAAGAGGAGTATCTACAGGCCCAAAACCATGAACTGAAAACTGTCCAGTTGATCTTCCCTAAACCAAGAAAAATGAATGTTAAAGATACCATTAAACCAAAACAAATGAAAAAATTTGTAATACAATCAATCACGTCATAAAGAAATTACTACTAACAAAACATTTAAACACCATTTGTAGTCTTATGTTTTTCTGGGGCCTAAGTGTACACTAAAGCTGCCTCCAAGCTTCTTTTCCCAAGTACTGGAACTTTGGAAAGGAAATGTAATTATGTATCATATTTATCTAATTAAAACAGACTAACAAAAGCAATCAATAATCTGTCATTTAGAAATGTAGACCTGGTGATGTGAAAAAAAAAAAAAAAAAAAACCAACCAAAAAAACACATAAAAGCTTTAACTGAACAAAGAACAATTGAACAGTAACAGACTGAAAAATAACCCTTTAAAACAATTTAATATGAAAGAGGGTTCTGTAAAAAAAACAGTAATTGCTCTTCTGAGGTACAAAAAAATGCATAGTTATATATTTGCAGGAGTGATAAAAGGTCAACAATATTGAAACTATGGCCATAGACTCAGGTCTTTTGTCTGATCTGCATATGTATGTTCACAAAACATAACATAGAATCACAGTATCATAGAATAGTTTTGGCTGGAAGAGACCTTCAGGATCATCAAGTCCAACCTTACTCCTAGCCCTATCAAAAACCACTAAACCATGTCCCTAAGCACAATATCCAACTGTGTCTTAAACACTTCCAGGGATGGTGATTCCACCACCTGCCTGGGCAGACCATTCCAAAACCAAATTCTTCCAACTATCCAGCCTGAACCTCCCCTGCTTCAACTTTAGGCCATTTCCTTTTGTTCTGTCACTTGTCAGCAGGGAGAACAGACCAACTCCCGTCTCGCTACAACTACCGCTACAACTTCCCTTCAGGTAGTTGTAGAGGGCAATAAGGTCTCCCCTCAGCCTTCTTTTCTCAAGGCTAAACAGCCCCAGATCCTTCAGCCTTTCCTCATAAGACACATGATCCAAACCTTTCACTAGCTTTGCAGCCTGCCTCTGTACCCTCTCTAGCACCTCGATGTCATTCTTGTAGAGAGGGACCCAAAAACAGATACAATCTTCGAGGTGTGGCCTCAGCAAAGCCAAGCACAGAGAAGTGATTACCTCCCTGCTCCTGCTAACCACACTGTTCCTAATACAGGCCAGGATGCCCTTGGCTTTGTTGGCCACCTGGACACACATTGCTGGAACATCATTTTAGTTGGAACGTCATTTTAGTTATGCGATGTTGCTATGAGTTTTGGTAGAATCCATATGACAAACAGGTAAGATTGGACAGTGTTACCCAGTTTAAAAGGTAAAGTGTCCTCAATTCATGTTAATTTCATCTGGATTTTTCAGCATCTAATGAAAGTATAGCAGTTTTAGCACTGTGCTTACTCCCTTGTTCTTGGTAATATGTTGGATAGATTTTGCTATATGTCCCATGTGTATCCCTATAGTAAAATAAATTTCTGCTCATTTAGCTTAAGTTTAGTTTTCTCCCAGGTCTTACCTGAAAATGTACTTTTCTGATGAATAGTTTTAAATCATTAATTTAGAAAATATCAGATTTCTTTTAAAAATATAGCTGTGTTATAAGAACTAGACTTTGAAATATTTTAGTAGAGAATATTGTAGGTAACTGGATTATTTTAAGTAAGAATTATTTCAAAATATAAGATTTAATATCAAATCACTTTTTATTTTTTTTTAGCCCACGTCTTCCACTTGACTATTACTTGTTACCCCATGTGATCTTGCAATGAATATGTAGCATTTCTGTTAAATCATTTTGGTTTATTGATCTCCTAATTTATGTCTAATAATGTTGGTATATCTACTGACAGAGGAAACAAGCTACATCTCTTTGCATTGAGGACTTTTTTGAAAGGTTTTTCCTAGTTGCTATGTTTTACAATGCATCTTTTTATGTGACCTTTGCTCTACAGTGATTCTACACAGTAAGAGGCAGTAGTGGATTTTTTCCTAATTTCCTTTAAAGCCTATCCACTATTTCTCTCTTTATTTCCTCCGGCTTTTCAAGGTGAAAAAAAAAAAAAAAAAAAGACACTGAAAAATGGAAGGTTTTTGTTTGTTTATTTGTTTTCTTAGAAGAGTTGGAAAACATACTAATGTTCTGGAAGAGATATCATTTATCCATCAATTCTTACAGCTCTATACAGTATTATCATTATTGGATGTCAGGATACAGTTGCTTCAAATCAATATTCTTTCTTGAAGCATTTCAAGAGTTGTGTTTAAAACCTATGCCAAAGTATTTGTTAATAATTAAAAAAAAAATATATATATAAAGCAGCAGGAAAACATTGCAAACAATTATTTTAATATGTACAATAATTAAATTAAATTAAATTTTAAAAATAAAAGTCTGACACCAAACATGTCTGTAACATAATCAGTAGAAACATCACTTGCCCTGCCTTGGAGCAAAGTACTGTGAGAAAAAAGAGATTATTGTTATTATTACAGTCAAGACAAAATGGGGAATTTCTAGTTTCTCCATTATACATTTGGAAAGGTTTTTCTTAACTGCCTAGAGTAAAAAAATGCTGCTTTTCAAAACACACTATTATAAATAGCTTAACATATTAAATCAGTGATTTTTAATCATAAATTCAAGATGAAAATGTTCTTTGTGTATATCTCTGTGTGTGCACATGTTTCTGTATGTTTACGTGAAAATCTTGTGGCCCAATTTGTGCGTATTTATTTGTATGGTGTTTCAGATTCAAATGATTTAAGTGCTCTAAGTGAAGCCATTTTAACTTAACTTTATGAGAAATTTTCTCTTATGCCCTCAATTTCAGGGGCTTTCAAGAGTCATTAATTTGTTACTTCTTGACTATAAGAAGAAAGATTGCTTCCTATATGTGTTTTCTCAGGCTGTGATATTCCTGTGGCCAGATCTTTAATGGTGTCCTTTAAATGGAAAGCTAAATACCAAAAAGCCTTCTTCAGAGGAGCTGGATGGAGAATTGTCTCCCTGCTGTTCTTCAATCCACATTCTTGAAATTCAAGGGCTTTTATAGACATGTGTGCTGATAAATAATACAGGAATAACTTCTGTATTTGTTATTGCTGCAATAATCTTTTGTGTCTTTAAGTGTTTTCTGTCTTATTCTAGCATCTTCCACACCAAAAACTTTGACATCTTGAGTTAGAAAACTTTTTAGTTTTTGAACTGGAAAACTGTAGTGAAATCTGTTGTTAGTATTGGGTGTTTTATTCTGTATTAAAATGAAAGCATCCTATTAGTCCTTCTAAAAATTTTGTTCTAGAGATTTAAAAAATATATCTCTTTGGAGCTTTTGCCAATTGCTATTTTTCATTGTCTTATCTTCATGTAGAGGAAAACTTCTACCAGCATTCGTCTGTGTGATGATACTAGAAATGAGAAAGACTCAGGAAAGTGGAATTTACTTTTCATATTGTCAATATTTCAGGAATTTGGTTGTTATTAAACTTTATAATTACTACAAGGAAGAAGTTGATGTATTGTTTAAGCACTTTGGTAATTTCAGTAGATTTTATGCATTAATATTATTTACCTGATAAAAGGAATAGTGTGCATGTACCAGGAACTTACCTAGCCTTTATGAATATTTAAGTTCTTTCATCCACCCATTTCTATACTTTAGCAAATGGTCTAGCTCATATTTTGTTTCCAGTATACAGACAATCATTAAATTGATGAAAAGCTACTGGCCAAGGATTCAATATGAAGACTGATCTTATGTGACGTGAATTGATCTCAACTCATGTTAATGATGATTATCTTGAGATATGTCAAAGAGCTGTAGTAGTTTGTTAAGTACTCAGTATGCTGATTTTCATGATGGCTTTCTTCGAAGACTCAAGATGTGACTAGAAACAAAATTCAGAAAAAAAAATTATTCTGATAAGATCACTGCTATAGCACTTTTAGGGCCAAATTTTAGACAGCTCTGATTAAAATGTGGTGACTTTCCAGGTGCTTGTGAAGAAATCTTACATACTGTATGATCTGAATGGTATGGTGAAAAGAAAGGCAAAAAAATACCTATTCAAATCAATTACTCTTTTTGGACACATGAGTGATTTAATATTGTACTAATGAATACTTTTCAAACTTCCTGTAATAAACAAAATAAATAAATCATTTGGATTTCACAAAGCAATATCTTAGAATTTCTCCCAGCTTTGATCAGAGAAGTTCATGGCCAAAGACTAATTCTGTGCACTGAGACTCTTTAGATTACACTAATGTGTATGACACTCTCAAACTGCTAGATCCTTACCTGACATTGATTCTGCTTGCTATAGATCAGTATGCTTTTTATCTTTTATTGCTATCATTCAATTTTCTATATCATATGAAGGAGTCACAAACTATTCAAAGCACTTTTATTTGAAGATTTATTCAATTTATTTTAATTTATTAAATCTCTAGCCACATTTGCTTGAAAGCTGTGATTGTTGGCAGATCCTTAAAACTTATACCTGATGGAGTCACACGAAATTCTTTTTTCTTGATTTAATTCTGAATTCAGAGATTGCCAGATTTCAGAGTTGGATGGCTAGAGTCTATATTTTCTACCCTCATATGACTAACACTGGTTAATAATACAGTATCACAGGCTCCCAGACTCCTTTCAGGACCTTTATACCAGTTATATTTGAAGATAAATATCTCCAACATATCTCCTGGAAACTAAAATGCAGAAAATATTAATTGTCAACTGAATTATGATGGACTTTAGCTAATGCCTAGTCTTGCCTAGAAGTGTGATGTCTTGTGGTGGAATCTGATGCCAAACACAAATTTATTCTCTTTTCTTCAGACTTCCCCAAATTTTTAAATGAATTTTTACAAAGACACCAAAAGAAAGGAAAGAGATGTAGAAGGGCCATTAGCTGTTACAATGTCTATGAAGGTACTGTAAGTGTTCATTAAGTGACCTGCATAAAGCCAATTTATTATGAATATTTAGCTTAGTAACTCCTTCAGGATTTTTAGCTAGTGAATCATTCAACTGTTCAATGAATCATTCAAATAGTGAAGGTAAAAAATATATTTATTATTTGCTCAGTAGTTCAGATACATCCACATAGAGTAGTTGCTGGTTTTAAATGCTTTCTACTTTTTCTTGTTGTCTAATGCACTTCTATTCATGATTTAAACATGTACCCACTCATGTTAAATTTCATTAAACATTTTCTGTTGTTTCAGTTGCTTTTATGAATACTCACCAGTAGTCCTAATATTTGAAAATAAGGAATAGTATGAAGGTAAAAATCATAGCAATCTAAGCTTAGGGCTTCTATTCAAGGGAAGAAAAAGGACCCCCTCCCAAAGAAAAAAACAGCAAAAACCCCCACAAAAAAAATACCCCAAAAAACTACAACAAACCAAAGTAAATAATAATAAATAAATAATTAAATAAATAGAAACCCCCAATGCAGAAACAACACAACAGCACTTTATTTGTTTTCTTTTCTTGTTTGTAGACCAGACAGTGCCTTAGACTCAGAGTTCTGTGTTGGGATGGTTGACTGTACCATATCAATCTGAGAGAAGGAGGCCGTGACCGAGAGAATGGCTCTGCTCACACCCTCCTCACAAGCATGGGGGAAAAGAAACTCAGATTCCCAGTTATTGGGTTTAAATAGAGACTGCTGTCTTCCCACCCTTGTATTTTCTAAATACATCTTTGGCTCCCAGTTGGACACACTGTAGACAGGGAGAAATGTAGTCAATCATTTGTTTCTGCCTTTTTATCTTCTTTCCTCCCTGTGCACTGTGTGGAAAAATAAAGTACTTTATGGACTTCCCCCACTCACCAAAATCAGAAACCTCATAAAGCATTTTGAAAAAGTCTTCCATTTTTCATGTCAGTGACTTTTAGGATAATTGAAATTCTCAGGATCGCAGATCCTTGCCTAAACCAATTGTCAGGAGTAGGGTTGGCTGAAACCTTGGTCATACCCAAAGAACATGTGAACTGTGGCTTAGCTTTCGTGAAGATGTTTAGGCAAAAATGTGCATACATTTTGCCAGATGTCATTCCCCTTTCAACTATGTGTATTCACTGTATATAATGTGCTATGGCCCTAAAAGTAACATGGAGTCACTTTTTAATAAAGACTTTATCACAACTGATACCTGTCTTGTTGCGCCTGTTGGACAGACTAACATCTGAACCATCGTGTCTTTCCATGTAGGCAATAAGATTCAGTGCAAGGGTACTGAGTGAAAGAATAGGGTAAAACTGTATTTCATCCATTTAAAATTTAAAGATGTTTGGTGAGTTTTGTGAAAGGTTTTGCTGTTTCCATACGGATTATTTGCATAACCAAAAGATGGCAGCAGCTCACTTGCTACTCATGTATATTTACAATATTTGTTCTTCTACACTTGTAAATGTATATCTCTTGATGCTTTCCAGATTGTCTCAGGACTGAAAAAAAATGCTGTCATATTATTTCTCATTAAGATTGCTATAAATAAGAAACATGATTACTGATTACAAAAACATTTTTTTTTTCTCAGCTAAATAAAGTAAATTAATAAAAAGATATATGTTTGAATGTTTATTGACATTTTAGCAGGTGCAGAACTTTATAAATGATAGCAACCTCAATGAATAAATTAATCATAATTAGCTCTCAGTTAAAAAAACTTTTCTCATCAAAGATGTGGATGCTATAAATAGAGCTCTAATTTTAGATGGGAGAGGTATTTACCAGGAAATATCTGATGCTTTAGGGAAAAAAACCACTGACAAGTGTGTATTATATAGCAAATTTACTAATAAGATTAGAATTAGAGCTAAAATACTCACAAAGCTGGAAATGAAAAGCTAATGTGTCCATTTGGTTTAATTCAATAGTATATATTCCATTTAACATAAACCGAATAGACTTGACTTTTTCACTCTGCCTTGAGAGTAAGGACTAAGATACACGAAGTGAAAACTGAGTGTCACCTACACACCACAGTATGTGGCATAAACTCCAGAACTTATCATTTACATGACCAAGACCCACATTTTGCTCACGAAACCTTTAAAGGATGTGAAGTTCTGCTCTTTCATTTCCATCTGGATCAAGGTCATAAAGTCCCCTGGAACGACTCTGAATCCTGCTGCAACTACAGCTCGCAAAGCAAGGGCTTCTTATGTTTAGTGATTGTACAGGGGTAGGCAAACACAGGACACATAATATGTTACATTTAGTAGTTTCTGAAATGGTCAGGTGGAAATAGTGATCCTATTCCCATGCATGTAACAGCTCCATAAGTTTAGTTGTCTCCCTCTCAGTAAAAGATCAGATGTGACCCCAACACTGTAAGAAAGAAACACAGTGTTTGCTTCCCAAAACTTACTTAATTATCAGGCTGTAAATAGCCTGTCTGTTTATTTCATGCAGTGGTAATACAAGTAATACAATTGCTGTAGGGTCGGTGAGAAAACAAGCAAGAAATAGCATAGCTGGGTATTTCTGTCACATTAGTTATGGTTATTACAACCACAGATTTTTTAACTATTAAAGAATAATTTGATAAATCACAAAAAAAGTTGGGATCTAAGAATGAAAGTTTTTGTTTACTTGCTTGCTTCATTTTGTTTTTCCTTTTCCTTAACTAGCTCTGTATTTCATATAAAGATTCTTAGTGAATTTACTTGGTCAATCTAGATTAATTTACTTTCAGGAAAAATAATTGTAGTATTGGTTTCAGAATAGAAAACTGATTATGAACTCATTTAAGAGACAGGATGTAGAACTATAAATGACAGTATACCAGAGTTAGGTGACTAAATAGCAAAATGATTTTATTAATAATTCCTCAAAGTTTATCCAGAGGCTACTGCACAACCAATAAGGAACAGCAGATCTTTGTTTTGTGTTTAAAACAAACTACTGTTAGTATATGAACGAATTAAAGTTATTTCTATAGCAAGTTCCTTTAGGCAGAACTTTCTCAGTGGAGAACTGCTGACTGGAATGTCTCTGTTAACCAGATGAAACAAAATACATGGCAAACCATTCGCAGAGGATGACGTAAGCCTCAAATTTTTGAAAAAGCTTTTCTTCAATTAAAAAAATCAAGAAAATCCTTAAGTGTTTAACATCGTTTACTGTGGAGTCAATGGGAATAAAAAATATAAGAATGTAAATTAGAAAAGGAAACACCAATTCTATAATCATATTATAAGGATGTAGATTATTAGATACCTCTAAATGGATTAAAAATTAAGTCATGGTGATTTAGTAGTTTAAGATTCAGTCCTATTAAGAGGACTGAAAAGAAATAAGGAAAAAAAATTACTATTTGTCCTAAATCCATGTATAGTTTTACAAACCCTCAAATAACCCCGCATCAAATTTATATGACAGTATTTTATTTGCAAACAAGAATTAAATTCTTCTTGTTCTGAATAAAACTCTCATCTAGTATAGTTACAGTTCTACCATCCAAAATATAATAGTTTTTCTGATTAAAATTGGGTTTTAGGTGAGAGTTTGGGATTTCAGAAAATTCCTTTCAGGCTAGCTGGATAACAGCTATTTACTCAACTCTTCATTGATTACCACTTACTACTCCCTTATGTACATACAGTAATAGCCGATTCTGAATGTTTTTTAAAAACATAGAACTTAGCCATCATTCAGAAGCAGACCTTTTCCAGAACATTAGGACTATTTTTTATTTGTTTGACATTTTATTAAATCATCTAAATCAGATATATTTGAAGACACTATAAATAACTTCAGTATTTACTGCAGTTAATAATTAGAAGTTGTTTTTCCAAAAGGTAAATAAATCTAGATAATTAAACGTTACATTTTTTTTTTAATTAAGAAGCAAATGATTTATTTTTGTGCTCATGATTAAACTTCTCTGAAGTTTGTCCCTTCTTCCTAAACATGGAATTTGTATAAATGTAAAGTACATGCTGAAGGTTAACCCAGTGATGGGAACTGGGCCCGGTTTTTATTCCCTGTCTATATTTATTGCTGCAGTTGTTGATATTGCATGTCCCTCAGATATTCCCAGCCTGTGTACTCCACAAATTCCCACCAGTCTGCAGCTTCTTAATCAATTATTTTTTCATCCCATTTACATAATTCACTCTCATGACAGGAAATCGGAAGGGAAATAAATCACTTTTCTCTGAAAGAAGTTTATAAGTGTGAACAGATGAGATTCTCAGATGGATTTTGAAATATTTTAATGAATTTTAAAAAATGAAATAAAACCTGGTGAAGGTGGAGTGTTGAAAGCAAAGATTATTTTAAAACTGGTTTCCTGTTTAAAGAAAAACAGTGAGGATTTACTCAGTATGAAATGCATTTTTATAGGCTGAGAGTAGGAAGCTCATGTAGTCAAATGTATGACAGGAAGTGTTTGCACTGATTTTCTTTAACCTCAGCATAGAAGTGAAACCCACTTTTGGATTTGCATTTGAAAAGAAATACTGTAGAACATCACTCAATTTTAAGTCATAGAATCCTAGAGTGTTTTGTGTGGAAGGACACTTTAAAGGTCATCTAGTTCCAACCCTTTTTATAAGCAGGGACAACTTCAACTAGATCAGGTTGCTCAGAGCCTTGTCCAACCAGATCTTGAATGTTTCCAGGGATGGGGCATCTACCACCTCTCTGGGAAACCCGTCCCAGTGTTACACCACCCTCATAAATAATTTCTTCTTTATATCTAGTCTAAATCTACCCTCTTTTGGTTTAAAACCATTAGGCCTTATCCTGTTGTAACAGACCCTGCTAAAATATTTGTTCCCATCTTTCTGCAAGCCCCCATAAAGTACTGAGAGGGCACAATAAGGTATCCCTAGAACCTTCTCTTCTCCAGGCTCAACAACCTCAACTATCTCAACCTATCCTTAGAGCAGAGGTGTTCCAGCCCTTGGATCATTTCTGTGGCCCTCCTCTGGGCCCATTCCAACAATTATTGTTGTGCGAAGGACTCCAGAGCTGGACAAAGTACTTCAGGTGAGGTCTCACCGAAGCAGAGTAGAGGGTTTGAATCACCAACACAACCTGATGGCCACACTTCTTTTCATGAAGCCCAGGATATGGCTGGCTTTCTCAGCTGTGAGTGCACATTGCTTCCTCATGTCCAGCTATTCATCCACCAATATCTGAAAGTTCTGCTCTGCGGGTCTGCTATCAATTCCTTCATCCCCCCAGACTGTATTGATAACAAGGATTGACCTGACCCAGGTCCAGGACTTGGCCTTGTTGAACCTCATGAGGTTCACACATATTCTCTTCTCCAGCTTGTCCAGGTCCCTCTGGGTGCCATCCCATCCCTCAGGCATATCAACCACAACATACAGCTTTGTGCTGTCTTCAGATCTGCTGAGGGTGCATTCAACCCCACTATGTTATTGATGAAGATATTATATATCTGTCATCCCAGTACGGACCCCTGAGGGACACCACTTGTCACCCATCTCCATCTGGACATTTAGACCTTGACCACTACCCTCTGGATATGACCATTCAAGAAGCAAAGTGGCTTCCACTTCCTCCTGTTGACCATGCTGCCTGCGTTAGTGTAGAGTCATTTCATCTGGATTGTCAGCCATGTTACCTTCCTAGTGGAACTCCCCTTAATACCTCTGAGATATTTCACCAGTGTTTCCCTGTTGGCTCCTATTACCTCAGGAGCCCGGCTCATCTCTATAGGACTTCAGGTGTCCTCCAGTGTCCCCAGCATGCCTCCGAGAAACAGGCTGAGGCCCCTAACTAGCACACTGTCCCTCTAACCATGGCATGCCATCCCGCAGCTTGAGACAGGCAAGCCTGATATCCTCTCCTCCTTCAAGTCTAGTTTAAAGCCTGACACCAGCAAAACTGGTACATTGCAGATCATCCCATTATCAAAAAAAACAAATGTTGTGGTGACACCAGCCATGGATGCACGTATTAATAGACTGAGTCCATCTGTTTCTTCCAATGTCATTGCCTGCAAATGGAAGCAGAGCAATAAAAATAACCTGTACTCCATATTTCCTCACCAACTGTCCCCAGGCCCTGAAGTCACTTGATCTCTCTTGGACTATGGGTTGTGCCTTTATCTCCACCCACAAGGAAGTGCAGTAACAGCTAATAGTTCGAAGATCATACCAAACTAGGAAGTTTCCTAGTCATGTCCTTAATCCTGTTCCCAGAGATGAAGCAGATTTCCATGAGAGGAGAGTCTGCCTGGCATATTGGACCCTGTGTTTGCCTCAGAAGGGAGTGTCTCATCCCACTCAGTGGACAACGAGGGAGGTGAATCTTTGCGATCCCCTGAAAGAGGCTGTCCCTGCACGGCAGGGCAGCCGGGGCAGCAGAGTCACAACAATGACTCTGAGGAAAAATAACAAAACAGTTTATTAGTTCTCCTTAATAGAACAATCAACAAACAGTACAAATAAAAGAGTTAATCTTTGTAGGCGATTATTTTACGGCGTGACCAAATTTTGAGGAAGAGGAAGAAAGTTATTAGAGAAGAAGAAAAGAGGTTAAGGGAATGAGTAAGACAGATAGAGAGTAAGATAAAGAGAAAAGGTTATCACCACCCGTGGATCCAGTGATGTCTCACTTGATCAATCCAAGTCTTCAGTTCTTCGGTGGTGGGTGCACACCAATCAATGTTTTTTGGTCCCTTTTATACCCTTGAGGTATCTGGGTGGCATTCCCAACTTCCACAGGAAGTGGTATTGATTTGCATGAGCTGCATGAGCTAGAAGTAGTGTGCCACCTGCCATCCACCTCCCCCATGGCGCAGTCAGCAGCAGCACTTAACTAAAGAAAAGACAGAGTCCCACCTATGCAGAACCTATCTCTTCCTTTTGTTAAAACATGTCTGCAAGGAACCAAAAGGGGGCACAGAGACATTAAAAGCAATCAACACCTCTGCCTTCCAGATGGGTCTTTCCAGGCCTTATCACCACACAAGGTTTGAGGCAAACAACAGCCAGGCTCTTACAGGGAGTCACCTACAAGTGTAACTTTTCTTTTCTTCCTCATGGAGGTGGTTGTGATACAGGGGCTATGTAATCTGGTCTAAAATAGAAGATTAAAGTTCAAATATGGGTTAGCTTACAATGTGTATATGTGTTGAAAATGCATTTCTGATTTTACCACAAAAACATAACTCTGACACACCCTCTTAAGAAAATTTGCATAAGATATACTTCTACACCATGGGAAACACCAGAAGGTATTGCTTGATGGAACCTGAGCTGAAATATGACTGCTCTTTCCTTTGCATAGCTTATAGGTATTTCCTCTATTCTGTTATAGACTGCTGGCTATACATGACCCAATTTTACCCTTCAAAAAAGACACTTACTACAATGAAGAGGACAAATAAGAACTTTATAGTAATAATTCATAAAGAGAATTTACAAACTATTGTGCAGCTAATATGTTTATATTAAGATTTCATATCTTTTACAGCCTTGAAAAACTGAAGTGATGTTGCCTATTTTAAAATGTAGGGTGCATTTAGGTACATGTACTGGGCCTGGTTAGGATAGAGTTAATTTTCTTCATAGCTGCTCATATGGTGCGATAATTTATATTTTTGATCAAAACAGTGTGGATAATACAATAATATTCTAGTTTTTGTTGAATAGTGTTTGCACAACATCAAGGCTTTCTCAGTTTCTCACTCTGCCCTCCCAGTGAATCCATTAGCAGAGGAAACCATGCACAGTGGGCAGGAGGAGGACACAGCTGGATGGATGAGCCCAACTATCGAAATACATGTACCATATTATACCATTCTATCATTAGAAAAGAGAGGGCTTTTTCTCCAGGAACAGGCTGGGCATCCCATTGGTCTGTCCCAAGGGAGGTTGTGAGTCATGGCTTTTGCATCCTTTGTTTAATTTTGGTTTAGTCTTTTTTCTTCCACTTACCATTCACTCATTAAACAGTTGTTTGTTTGCTTGTTTGTTTTATCTTGACCCCCCAAGCTTTCTTGGTTTTATTCTTCCTTTCATCTTCCTTCATTTCACTGGGAGAAGAAAATAAGTGAGTATCTGTGTGATGCTTACCTGCAACAGGCTTGATCCACAACAGTTTATTAAGAAGACAGGACCCATGTTTAAAGTCCAGATTGTTTAAGTGTAGGAAAAGTCAGATATGGATTGACCAGCTACTGGTGTCACCAAATTAGATCTGGATGCTATGGAATATGATCTTTAGGAGGGTAAGTAATGCAGAGTCTAAACAGTCAGGCCTACACAAATCTGTAGAACTGAGGTCACATACAGGTAATTAGATTACATGACCTAGTAACACAGTAAAAAACTTGAACTCAGAATTGATCTAAATAGGATTATTGACTCGTGTCATGGTTTAGGGTCAGGGTGGCCCCTCAGAACTATAACAGAAGCTCTCTGTTAAGCCCCGTCCCTCCCCAAATGGGAAGAGAAAAGGAATAAGGGGGAGAGACTTAGCAATTAGAAAAGGAAACTAGAACAGCTTTAATGAAAATGAAAATAATAATAATAAAAATAGAACATATACACAAATATATACAAAACCAGTATTGAACCCAACCCCCTTGATGGTAGTTACATCACTGTCACCACTGACTCTGTGGAGCAGGCACTTGGGGAGACAAAGACTGGGCCCCACAGCAGATGGGAGCTGTGTTCAGGAGCTGGATTCTGGTACCAGATTCAGGAACACACAGATCAGGATTGAAGGCAGAACAGACAGAGTCCTCCTCAGATGCTCCGAGGAAGGAATGGAAAGAGGACCTAAGCCAAGCCAAGCAAAGCTGGTGAAGTGGCCCAAGAGGGGAGAAGAGCCACAGACCCTTCAGATCCCTCAGATTAATGCTGAATATGACGTATATGGGATGGAATCACTCACTGGTCAGTTTAGGGTTACCTGTCCTGTATGCTCTCCCTGCAGGTGCAGCCTTTCACTTTTCTGAAGCCTCCAGTGTTGTGCACAAGATCCATCAGTGGCCTTGGTCTGCACACCAATCCTTGGTAGTAACTCTAAACATGGGGTGTTATCACTGCTAGAAGCAGACACTGTCTGTGAGAACAGGCTGCTACCTTCAGACAGTGCAGTTGGTTAGAAGAACTGAGATGAAAAGTAAAATCACTTAACAGAATTAGATCTATTCTCACTCAAACCAGGACAACTTATAGAGAATACAAGAAGAAGTTATAATAACAGCCTACAGGTCTGCAATTTTCTATAGCTGCTGTTCTTCTTTACATGTCTTGCAAATTGTTCAGAAAAAAATAATTCAGATTGCCACCATGGGATAGAAACAGTTGATAAGACAGCTCAAATAATTTTCTAAATATGGATTATTTCTATAAACACATAGATCACTCATCAAAACAATTTACTAATAACATCGATTTATTGAAAAAAGTATGGTTAAATTAAACAAAAAACCAGAATAAATTTTCTGAGTGCAGTTGTGGGGGAAAGTAGTTGTAATATATTCTTCTGCAATATCCATGCTATACTGCAGGTGTGGTCTTACTATTAACTGTAAGACCATATTTACCAATCACCACCAGTGCTTTCTTCACAAGAGCATCCATGAAGCAGAGACAGGGAGCACTAATAATTATCTGCGTCTTGTCTTTCACAATGTCTCAAGAGTACAGGCAAGACTGGCTTGATGTTACAGATAAAACAACAAAATGGGTCTTAGTGCCCAAGAGGCATTTTTCTGTACCAGCCTGTGTTCCCATCCCCTCTTCTTTGCATTGACACTCATCTGAGCCCACTTTTCAGTAGTGTAAATTTCCCCATCTGTGAAAAAATTACAATACCAGCTTAGATGTGACATAGAATTGCACCATTCATTTCAATGTGGAATGGCACTTAGAGAAGTTAACCAGACTTATACAAAAGAATTTTCACTTGGTCTACAAAAGAATTTTGACCAAGTGAACAAAACAACTACAGGAGAAATGTATTTAGATTCATCTGTGGAAACAGATTACTTTCTTCCAAACCACAAACAAGTTGCTGACATCTGATCTGGAAAGACCAATGAATTCTGCATTTAAAAAATACTTTTCTAGTAGCATTGACTTTAGTGGAGCAGAGTGTTAACTACTAACAAATAATTTTTATAATATAGACACATCTCTATTTGCTTCTAAACTATAAAATCCACATGGAAATTGTCCATCTGAAAAAGATCGGACAAAAATAGTTTAGGTAATGTAAGAAAGAAATAGATTTTCTCATAGTTTAAACTGGTTTAAATTGGCTGCATTTGTTTCACTTGTGCCTGTAAGCTTTTTGAAGAAGTAAAGACTACACAAAACATTGAACATAGTTGCTGTCAATTTTACATTGGTTTTGTTTAATTAGTATGAAATCACAACTTTAATTTCTGGCAATTTTGTAAGTCAAGTTCCCAAATGGAAGGTAATAAAATAAATTAGCTTTAATATGTAGATACCAGGATTAACACTGACTCCTTACTATTTGCAAAATTCTGCAAGTATTCCCTCTGTTTGGAATTATATCTCATAGGACTGACTAGCATACTGCATTCTGATTTGATGTTTCTGGGGAAGCGGAGCATACCCATTTTATAACTTTCTTTCGAAAAATTCTTTTGGTCAAATTTTGTGCACTTAAAATAGAATGTATCATGCGAGGAAGTGACTGTCATCCATTTCCTAATCTATTGTTTGGTTTGTACTTTCTATGCCCACCTATACACTACTCTTGAATAGTGATAACTGTTTTTCTTGGTTGGTTGGTTGGTTGGTTGGTTGGTTGGTTGGTTGGTTTTTTTTGTGTCATCTTTGTCTTTCTGTAGAGACTATGCTTGTTATATACTTAATTGAATGGGAGCTCCCATAATCAGTTTCTTTGTCTTGGTCATTCACATGCAGAAAAAAGGTTAGTGTACCACTTGCCTGTGACATGCTGATAGAAAATTTTTGGCATTATACACTTCTGAAAATACACCTCAGTAAACTGGTGTGCAATGATCTATTTTAATCACTGCTCTTAGAGTAGATGCACTTCAGAATACACTTCTGTGTGGCCTTCTTCAATGTTGATATTTTCTACCTCTCCTTCTCCCTTCATTGTTATTATTTCTCCTTCTGTAGTAGTAATACCTAATTTAATAACATAAGAGACTTTAGATAATATACTACTTTTATAGGCCAGGTAGCACAGACACTTGTATTACTCTTACACTCTTCTGCCTTGCCCTTCAGGCAATTTTCAATTCAAAGAAGATTGTTTCACATACAGATGACTCCAAAGTATTCTTTGAAGCCATATTTCCTCAGGCACATTTTCAATTTATTTTCCAAGCTCCTCTTGTATTACATTTGGCATATTCCCATTTGTCCATGTTCTTCCCTCCTGCGGCGAGGGTCAGTAGAGAGAGTGAGTGGTAGCTGAAAGATGCTGCCACAGAGAGCAAGCTTGCTCCCTCCTTCTGCTGAAGTTGGTACTTGGGAGTTTCCCTTGCCCTTTCTTCCACCTCCCTGGGCTTTCTTTGTAGCAAAATTATCTGTTCTTCCATTAAGAAGTCTCTTTTTGTTTAATATGTTTTTGGCTTGTACTGACTTTTATTCTTTCTCAGGTCTTCAGTAGCTATTCAGAGTTTAGCTCTAGGACTAGTTCTGTTAAAAAAGGTTTATCACTGATCTGGATATAGGAGTTGAATGCACCAAATGTGCTGACAGCACAAAACTGTGAAGTGCAGTTTAATCAGTCGAGGGACAAGAAACCATGCAGAAGGATCTAGGATAGACTGGAGCATTGGACAGTTATCAATGGCATGAAATTTAGCAAGAACAAATGCCAGATTCAGCACCTGGGAAGGGGGAGTGCAGGATACAAGTATGAATTGAGAAAGGAGTGGCTGGAGAGCAACACTACAGAAAGGGATCTGGGGGTGCTGGTTGACAGCAGGCTCAGTATGAGTGAGCAGTGTGTCCTGGCAGTTAAGAGGACAAACCACATCCTGGGGTGCATCTAACAGAGCAAAACCAGCCAGTCAAAAGAGGTCATTATCCCACTGTGTATTCAGTGTTGGTGTGGCTTCCTCTTGAGTACTGTGTAGAGTTCTGGACCCCACAATTTCAGAAGGATGTGAAGGTCCTTGAATATGTGTAGTGACACATATTCATGAATCGTTTATTCATGCATTCTGTAGGTGACAAAGCTGGTGAAAGGGCTGGACTGCATGTCCTTTAAGGAGTGGCTAAGGACTCTGGGTTTTTCTAGTTTGGAGAGTAGGATACTGAGGGACAATCTTATTGCTCTCTACAGTTTCCTGAGAAGGACATGCGGATCTCTTCTTGCTGGGATACAGTGACAAGACATGTGACAATCCTTCAAAACTGTCAGGGGAGATGTATACTTGACATTAGGAAGCGTTTCTTTACTGAGAGGGTGGACAAACACTGGAACAGACTCTCTAGAGAGGTGGTCAATGTCCTGTGGATGTCAGTGGGGCATTTGGACAAAAGTCTTCAAAATATGCTTTAAATATAGTTCAACTCTGAACTGGTCAGGCAGATGGACTAGACGATCATTTTAGGTCCCTTCCAACTGAAGTATTTTTTCTATTTTATTATTCTATTCTATTCTATTCTATTCTATTCTATTCTATTCTATTCTATTCTGCTCCATCCTCTTCCATTCCATTCCATTCCATTCCATTCCATTCTGCTCTGTTTTTACTCTTCTGGAATCCAGCATCACAGATCAGGAATGAGACACAGCTCATAAAACCCCATCTTCTTCATATGAAACTGTTTTTACTAAAGGTGTTCAAAATAGAAGCATTTCAAGAATGAGTGATGGTTGTGTCATCATTTTTTTTTTTTTTTTTTTTTTTTTTTTTTTAACTTATCTTTATTTTTTCTACAGGGGAAAGCATCAGGGTTCTGTTTTACTTTTGGGCCATAATCACTCATTTTTCATTCTTTTGTACCCGCAAACCCAAAAAAGAATATTTACCTCTGTCTCTTCTTGTCTTTTAGTAGCTTTTCACACTAATACTTGTAACTGGTCACTTTTCAGTCTCAGCATCCACTAATAATGAAAAGATAAGTACATAGGACTAGTATGTTGGCATAAGTATTATTACAGGTAAGTTCTTTTCTGATGTTTCTTTTTACAATTACCAGAGTCTTTAATTATTTTTTCTCCTTTTTAATTTTTTTTGTAAATGTTGTAACAAATCTTAACACTCTGAGTTTCTGCTGTCAGTACTTATGTCTGTGATGTATGCACTGCAGTGTCTGTGTTTTACCTTGAACTCATCTGTTTTTTGTATCTGTCCAGCTTCTGCTCTGTCTGTCTCTTATGACTTGTGCAACCTTATTGTTCATGCAGATACTGGACTACCAAGCTCTGTATCTTCTGTATCAGTTGCACCACTGGGAAACCTTTAGAGACATCTAGTGAAAGAATAATTTTTAAATGAACAGAGTAAAATTAGTTTTGTTGTATTTTAACTCTCTAGATAACCAGAATCAAATGCCCAGTTGTCATGTAATATAGCTAGATAGGAGGAATTTACTCATGCACTCTCATTTAATGTAATATTAAGTGCCAATTTCCCCCCCCCCAAAAGACCACATATGTTTCTCTTCACATCCCTAAAGATTTAAAGTTGAAAGTCATTGTGGTTATCTAAAACATTGGTGTGGTCCATTGTCAAGGTACTCAAAAAAGCACATTTTATTGACAAAATATGGAGTCAAATTTCCCTAACTCAACAAGTTTAAGAATTTTTTCCTTTGGGGCTAAATCTGCTGTTACTGAAATTAAGTAGTGTTTAGCTCTTAGTTTACACAGGATGAAGAACAATCCTTTAAAATGTGGTCCTTCTTTATATTAGGTGTGAAATTCACTCATATATGCTTTACATTTTTGTAAATGTGCTTTAATGTTTTAATTTCATTCATTATCTGATGAAAATATAAATGTTTGCAAGTTCTGTAGTTTATTACATTGTCCATAGTTTGACCTCTGTCACAGACTTATTGTGTAGTCACACATTTCTTCTTAAAAAGAAGAAATAAATACAGTTATTTATGTCCCACTAAGAGCTTCTAGCCTCTAAGAATGTGTGTGCTGAAATTTCTTACGGGTTTTGCAGTTCAGATTGTCCTTTCTCTGACCTCCCTTGTTAATTCATGCAGTTTTACTGTTACTCACTGAGTTCACTAGGATTTGTACCCAAAATGCATGTCAAATACTGCAACTTTGGAGTCCTTACTTATTAAAAATATATTATCAATCTCACCATCTTTCAAACATCTTTTTGGCTGCAGAGTATTTGTATAGAAAAAAAGGCTGTTTCCCTGTTTTATCCTAGGGTCCTTGGAGTGGAACATTCTGCAGAATGATAGCAGAGTATTCAGGTATTCAGTCTTGTGCCACTCTATCCTTTCAACTGTAATCACCCAGTGCCAAGGCATCTATTCCTTGGAGTCTTCCATTAAGGTATCTTAAAAACAACCTAATTCAATGAATTTTCTGAGCCTGACAGACATCTAAGTCTGTTGAACTAACCTGGGCACAAAATTGCATTTAAACAGTAGTGAATCTCACCTTAAAAATGTATTAAAAATAAGCTTTGTGTATGCATCATACAGCTCACAAACAACTATTAAATAATGGTGTAAATTATGCTGTTGAATGTTCAAAACATGCTTGTTTATATTAAAATTGTTCTTATTTCTACTGCTGCTGAATCGTTTCTGATAAGAGAGTATACTTTACAAATGCAATAGTGATTTTTTTAAAAAAGCCTTTAAAACCACTTAAATTATACTACATGGTTCTGCTGCTTTTATATAGAAAATCATGCAGTCTCTACTCCTCTTAGCTAATTACTCTGTCAGGTTAGGCACAGCCATTGCAGTGGTACTGAGAAATATCGGACTTTGTATTTCTAATAAAGCTGATTCGCTGGACAATACACATTAATTCCATTGCTTTCTACTGGTTGTGGTCAAATGGGAGAGAAAGATGATGTTTTCTTTGCATTAAAACCTTGTATAACTTTAATGAAGGTGAACTCTGCCCTTGGACCAAAATAGTACAATATAGGTGTTGGACCCATTAAAAATGTTCAACTTCACTATCAGAGTAGGATGAAAGGAAAATTGTTTTGCCCTTTTTCTTTCAAAATTAAAATCCTCTCTGATATATAATGAATACAGTCTCTTCCTTGCCATCTTTGCACAAAGCCATGACAGACCAACACTGAATAGACTTACCTGTGTGTGCAGATAAGTCAAAGATTTGTTGCCCATTTTCTATGGTAAAGCAATATTTATACACAGAAATCTTGAGTATATTGTATTTCTCCTTTGCTAACACAGATGACCCTCAATATACTACCAGTACTGAATGAATAATAGTATTACATTAACTAATTATAATACTGTGTAAGTGTATACTTGCTAGGAACACAGGAGGAAAGCGCTGTTTAAAGTGACAGTAACAGTAACATAAAAAATGAAAATTGACACAGAGAATAAGAAAATGTAACCTCATTATTAAGAAACTTTTCTTAACACTTTCTAATACTGTAGAACAGACTTTGAAATGAAGTCTTTCCATCAGATTGATCAGTTTTAAGCAAGTGTATTAAAAAAAAAAGAAATTGAAGGAAAGTAATCAGGAGTTTTCTGGAAGGTATGTTCTATGGGGAAGATGACCTAAGAGCTCTGTTTTGTTTCTGACTTTCTTGCCTAAGAGAGGGATTGAATGTTTGCCTATGTGAACTATCCTGAAAAGGAATGTATTTGTTTCAATATTACAGGATATAATTATGATAGGAGAGTGTTTTTCTGAAAACTTTTTCGCATTTAATATACAGTGGAAAAAGGTTTCTTTCAAAAAGAAGTATGGAACATTGTGACTCTAATTTTTTGAATCTTCCTCCAAAAGTGCAGTGCATCTTTTAAAGCTTTTTTTTGTCCATTATTTCATGAAGTGAAGGGTAAATTTGGTAAGATATGAATACCCTTGTGTTCTAGACAGTCCTCAGAGATTAAAGGGAAAGGGACATCTGGACAAATTTCTTAATAGGTATGCCAATTTAAATCGTAGAATCATAGAATTATGAAGGTTGGAAAAGACCTCTAAGATCATCATCAAGTCCAACTGTCAACCCAACACCACCATGATCACTAATCCGTGCTCTGAAGTGACACATCTACACATTCTTTGCACACCTCCAGGGTTGGTAACTTCACCACCTCCCTGGGGCAGCCTGTTCCAATGCCTCTCCACTCTTTCATTAAAGAAAATTTTCCTAATATACAATCTAAACCTCCCCTGGTGCAACTTAAGACCATTTTCTCACATCCTGTCACTAGTTACTTGGGAGAAGAGACTGTCACCAACCTACCTACAACCTCCTTTCAGGCAGTTTTAGAGAACAGTAAGATCTCCCTCTGCCTTCTCCAGATTAAACAATCCCAGTTCCCTCAGCCTCTTCTCATAAGAATTTTCTCCAGACCACTTCCCAGTTTCATTTCCAACACCAGATGCATGAATAACCTATATGCTGTAGCTCTGATTGCATTCAAAAGAAGCAGTTGGATCCACGAATAGCACAATTTTGCTGTGACTATAGGTCTGACACCAGATGCATGAACAGCCTGTATGCTGTAGGTCCAGCTGCATTCACAAGATGCAGTCAGATTAATGGATAGTATAGTTTATTTACAGTTGTAACATACTGATTCTTTAAGACTGCAGGTGATAAGTGCACTAAACTGCAGCATCACTATAGAGCTCTGAAATACAGTTGTAATCACAATTGTAATCTGCCAGAGAAAAACACACTCGGAGTAGTTGAGGCCACCAATCTTACCAAAAGGTGTCCCTTCTGGAGAGGGAAGCAGAGGACAAACCCTTCGATATGTCCTTACTGTTTTGTGATGAATTCTGGTCCTACCAAGTATGTATGAAAAAAGCTATTATTTACACCTCAGTTTTTATTGTACAAAGGGTGAGGCTGGGTCTGTAGTTAAATCTTTAAGTGGGCCTTTCTGTTGCACAAAAATTCCCTGGCGTCTTCTGACAGACATAGTTAATTGTTCCAATAAGCAGGAGAATGGAAGGCCAGGTTCCGTAAAAGCTATTTATGTTTGTACTGGCAAGAAGCAAGCAAGGATCAGAGGGAGGTGATTCTGATCCAATCTTGTGAGATCCCACCTGCAGCACTGTGTACAGCTGGAGTCATCAGACAAGAAAAATGTGGACCTCTCAGAGACAGTCCAGAGAACAGCCACAGAAATGATCAAAGGGCTACAATACCTCTGCTGTGAGAACAGGCTGAGACAGTAGGGTTTGCTGAGCCTGGAGAACAGAAGGCTCTGCAAAGACTTTATAGCAGCCTCTCAGGGCCTATAAGAAAGATGGGGACAAAATTTATAGCAGGGACTGTTGTGATGGGACAAGGGTAATGGTTTTAAACTAAAAGAGGTTAGATTTCAACAAGATGTAAGAAAATATTCTTTACAATGAAGGTGGTGAAACACTGGAACAAGTTGCCCAGAGAGGTGATTGATGTACCATCCCTGGAAATATTCCAGGTCATTTTGGATGGGTCTCTGAACAAGCAATCTGAGCTCTGATCTAGTTTAAGATGTCCCTGCTCACACAGGGCGTCTGTCTAGGTGACCTTCAAAGGTCCCTTCCAATCCAAACCATTCTATGAATCTTTGTAGTTGACTGTAGACAATTACTATATGACAAACTTTTCCAAGACCTACTCATAATTCAGCTAGAAGTATTTTGCAGAATAGGCTACATTTTATTAAAAGAGGAAAATTCTAAAATCCAATTTTATAGTGTGAAAAAATATGAAGCTCAGGGGTGGGGAGGAGGAGAGCACCTGCCTGAAGGCACAGAGTATAGTGACTGATTCCAAGAGAAAAAAAAAAAAAAAAGTATTTTTATACCAACATTTCCACAGAGTAGTGCTCCGTAATGTTGTGAAATGTTTTAAGTTGGCCAGACAGGACATAATACCTTCAAATATATTGACTTTTTGTTTGCTTGTTAAGGTTATTCTTTTTCTCTATTGGAAGAGCATAGACTTCTTTTTTTAACCTATTAGATACTTAAAGCTAAACTTCCAAATGAGAACCATCCTTTTAAGTATTTTTCTAGATCTCTTGTGTGTAGGCAATTCTCTTTTTAGCAGGGTCTCTACTTCTTTTTGGAACCAGCAATCTAGAGCATAAACTTATTTAGAGTTCTGTTGAATATAAACACATGTCATAGTATGCTCAGGAAAATGGTCATTTAATTTAGATTTCTGGAGGCAAAAAGTAGTGAATTAAAGTTCTTCTTCAAATAGATAAGGAAGAAAAGAATTCATCCTTAGGAAATTATGTTATGTTGACCTAAATTTTGATTACTGTGAATAATATTAATGAATAGGTAAATAAGTGAGAGCAATCTGTACAAGGTTTGGGTCCTGGATTGCCAGGTCCAAGAGTGGGAGTAAATGGAGTTAAATCCAGTTGATGGCTGGTCAGAAGTGGTGTCCCCCAGGACTCAGTACTGGGACACTTCTATTTAATATCTTTGCCTATGACCTGGATGAGAGGAGTGAGTGCACCCTCAGTAAGTTTGCAGATGACACCAAGCTGGGTGGAAGTGTCAATGTACTTGAGGGTAGGGAGGTTCTGCAGAGGGATCTGGACAGACTAGATTGATGGATCGAGGACAATTCTATGTGTTTCAATAAGGCCAAATGCTGGGTTCTGCCCTTTTGTCACAACAACCACCAGCACCTCTACAGGCTTGGGGAGGAGTGGCTGGAGAGCTGCTTTGCAGAGGGACATGGGAGTGTTGACTGATAGCCAGCTGAACATAAGCCAGCAGTGTGCCCAGGTAGCCAAGAAGGCCAAAGGCATCTGGGGCTGTATCAGGAATGGTGTGGCCAGTGGGTCCAGGGAAAAGAGTCTACCCCTGTACTCAGCACTGGTGAGGCTGCATCTCAAGTAATGTGCACAGTTTTGGGCCCCTCGCTACACCAAGGCACTAGGGCATGTCCAAAGAAGGGCAACAAAGCTGGTGAAGAGTCTAGAGCAAATGTATTATGAGGAGTGGCTGAGAGAGTTGGGATTGTTTAGCTTGGAGAAGAGGAGGCTGAGGAGAGACCTTATTGCTCTGTACAACTACCTCAAAGGAAGTTGTAAAGAGGTGGGGCTCAGTCTCTTCTACCAAGTGACCAGTGATAGAACAAGATGAAGTAGCCTTAAGTTGCACCAAAGGAAGTTTAGATTAGATATGAGGAAGAATTTCTTTACCAAACAGGTTATTAGGCACTGGAATGGCTTGCCCGGGTAAGTGGTCGAGTCCAAATCCTTGGACATATTTAAAAGTCCTGTAGATGTATTGCTGTGGGGTATGGTTTAGTTGTTGTCTTCTCAGTATTAGGTTAGTGATTGGACTAGATGATCTTAAAGGTCTTTTACAATCTAAGAAATTCTGTGATTCTGTGATTTGAAGAACTTTGTTAGGGATATGGGTTTGCCCTGTTCCTGTCTAACTGAGCTTTTGCTGTTAGGATCCCATATATATTTATTTAGAAAATGTTATCACCAATGATAGCCTAAAGCAGAATGAGTCAAATACAAAGTAAAATATAAGTTGTAAGTAGTAATTACACTATGCAATATGATGTCTTCCAAAACATAAATCTACTGTCAGGAAAGTTTTTAAGATGCAGAGATCCCAGAATACTAAAGATTTTTATGGAACAAATGTTAATTTTAGGGACAGTAACATTGCAAGCAATCTGCTTCTGTTCAAGTAAGTATTATAGCTGTAATGTCATAATATTTTAAATAAATTTAGACAAATACACAAAAATATAATTTACACTATTCTATCAGATATGTACCGAGAAATATTAGAAGGAAATAATAGTGGCATTCATTATTTTTAGAAGATGTTATTTTTTAAAAAAGTAGAATTACTACCTCTAAGAATGATCCATATTCTTTGTTGTTGATTCTGAAAAACACATTCAGTCATTTTTAAAAAAATGTAACTTTAAAATGAAATTTTAAAAATGTTACATAGAGTTATATCTTGGTCCTGCAATCCAGTTTTAAAAATGCATTGACATTCCAAGTAGACATAAATGTCTTAAATAAGATTGTTCTGAGTGCAAGAGAGACAGAATTTTTTTTTTAAGTAATTTTATTAAAAAATCATGTTTTTTTGTATTTTCTTTCAAAATTTAGAGAACAGATTTCTTTTTATTAAAACAAAAAGTTGCAAGAAATGTTCTAAAAAACTATTAGCTATGTCCTCACAATGTCAGTTTGTGGATTATGAGCTATTTTAATTTTTTATTGATAATTAAGTAGTGTGATTTCAAATAATTTTTTTTTTTTTCCACATCCTTTCATAATAAAATATACACTGTTTTACAGTATTAGAAGTATTTTCTTACTGGAAAGGGGAAAAAGATATTTGTTTAATGTTGTGTTGAGAATTTCTCCAATTTTGAAAAAATAACTTCAAGCACATGAATTTAAATCCAAATCTATGTAAGGACTTACACATACTGGGTGATGGAGTAAGATAATAAATATCTGAAACATTAAAAAAAAGAGACATTCTCAATATCTCCATTCTAACATGAGCTCAAGAGAGACACAGAGAAATTGTACTGAAGTGTAGTACTTAAAATTAGAAACCAATTAACTCCCAGGTCTGATAATGGAATCCTTACTCCTGAATTGCAAAATCCTTCTGATGTCTCTTCTTAATAGGCTTAAGTGAAAATATCTTCAGATATGAAAATGAGGGTGACAAGACAGTGGAAGGAGTTGCCCAGAGAAGTTGTTGACACCTCATCCCTGGAAGTGTTTAAAACAAGACTGGATAAGGTTTTGAGCAACCCGGTCTAGTGGGAGATGTCCCTCCCCATGGCAGAGGGGGTGGAACTAGGTGATCTTTAAGGTTTCTTCCAACTCAAGCCATTATATGATTCTATGAACTCAGTGTTACATGGCTTATTGTTAACAATGATTTTAAACAGTAAAATACTATCTTGGAGGGAGGATTATCAAAACCCCTCCCAAATCACAAAATCAAAACCACCTGGAATAATAATAATAAAAATGTAGACTATTAGAGAAATAAAAAAAAGCATTATTTTTCTGGGTTATGAGAGGACAAAGCTGGTCATGGCATTTACATATTATTTTTAAAATTTAACAAAACAGAAGCCAGGAAATAAAGGCTTGACATTTTTCCTCTGTGGAGTGTCAATAAGCTTCCTATTTGCATTTTTATGTAATGGTATATATATTTCTTGTCCCTCAAATACTCATTTTCACATGCATTTTAACAAAATTACCAAGGCAATCTCCACAATAAGCCATGTTAAAATTAAATTAGTTACACATATACTCGTAAAACCTCAGAAATTTCCTTCTCCTTTAGTAAAATTGCAGTCTCTCCATAAATAACAATTCCACCAAATTTCTGCTTAAGGTACAAAGCCAATGTTTGCTTTTACTGTCCAGATGGGATGCAATTTCAATCTGTGTCACTCTTTGTTTCAGTTAGAATTCAGTTTTTAGTAAGCCTTCTTTTCCTTTCATTTCTTTGGAGTGTAAACCAGTAGGTAGACATCTTACTCTGATTTGTGAACTGCAGTCACTCAATTCTGCCCCCCACCCCATCCTGTTTTCTTCTAAGAAATGAACAGGTGTACAGTGCTGTCAAAATACACAGGTGCATAGAGCTATACATTTTCCATGGCTTGCATTTCATTCTTGCATCCTTCCCTGTTATGATGGTCTGTACTAAAAGAATGAAATGATAAGATTTCAGATTGGTTCTATCTTCCATCCTCTTTAATTTTGCTATTAGAAAAATTCTAGCTATTTTAATGAGGCAGCTTCTTCACACTATTCAGGCATGAAGACAGTTTAAAAGCAGATTGGAAATTGCTGAGTCAGACTGTAAGTTATGAGCTTTCTTTTTTTCACTTTTTTTAAATGATCCTAGCATTTCTGAAGTTTGAAATGACCAGCTCAGGTATCTCAAGAGCTGCTCTTTGCATTCATAAAGGATTGTGTGCCTTTTCTTTTGCATACGTTGTGTTTAAAATCTACAATTCTTTTCAATCTATGTGTTGTATCTTAATGTGTAAAATGATTTCTCAGTCATAAGTTAGCATAAAACTGTGATTTGGTTTCCTGCCTTTTTTTAGAGTGTCCTGTGGGAAGGGATTACCAATCAAGCAAATTGAATTATATTATATTTAGTAGTTTTGCAATAAACAAAAGTTTTCATTATATGAACTGAAATAATGGGCCTGTTTAATTTTTCATTTTATCATCATACAGATAAATCTCACTATGATTTTTAAACCAGATGATGAGATATTATGTCTTTAGATTAAGTTATTATAGTTTCTAGCTAAGTGCCACCTGTTCATAGAAGACCTGATGATCTGTTCCTATCAAGCTCAAAGAGTGTGAACTTAAGAAAAAACAAAACTATTTTAAACAGGTTTTGGTTTTACTTTATAATTAATAAATATTTATTTATACTCTTAAATATTAAGAAATAACATTTTTCAGAGGGCCATGCAATATCACTCTGTCATTCTCCCAGTTCTTACCCTCACCAAAGAGTCTTATCACAACATCCTTGTTTGATTTAATCTCTGAGCTGGTGCACACGTCCATAGATTTACCTGGAAGTTTGTAAGTACTCTCTATGCAATTGCTCAAATAGAAATTTTGTAATTTAACAGGAAACTCAGTATAGTGGTGGAGGAATAGAGCCATCTGCAGTGAATTGCTCAGTTCTTTGGCAATTAAATATTAGACCAATTTCTCCCTGTTTACCTCTGTCTAAAATAGCCAAATTGAGAAGATCTGCTTCTGCGGCCTCTGGGAATATGCTTCATAGGCAGTTGGGAAAGATGAAATTTCCAGTGTAGCTTTTTGATGTCCACAGAAGAACTGGTCCACACCACTGCAAGTTGTTCCATGGCTCCAGGTGATGATCTGGGGGCAGAAGAAAGTTTTGAAGCAGTGAGTTGTGGCTGTCAGCTTCAGGTAATGGTGTCATCTCATCATGCAGTATAAAAAGGAGTGTTAACAGACTTATCTTGAAAAGTGTTCAGTTAAAAAAAATTAACAAACAAAGAAGCAAAAAACATGAATTAAATTTTCAACCATGAGAGTGAAATATTTGCCTGTGGTGTAATTCCTAGAATCTCAGTTCTGATTATCTCCAAACTTTCAGACTTCAGTTTTTCATTACAATCAAATACATTTAGTTATATTTAGTTGGATGAAAAATGTACAAGTAATCCAACAATTTAATGAGGAGTAATGTTTCAAATTGAGTATATACTCAAAAGGGTGGAAGGTAAAGGAAAAGGAAAAATATAACCTTCAGAAAAAAAAAAAATCAAACTAAAACAAAATACACAAATCCACTTCCTTCCTGTGCTCCTCAAAAAATAAGTTTGTCCCACTGTATAAATATAAGCATATATAAAAAGGAAGAAGCAACTGCAGTAGCAATGGAATCCTGACTCCATGAAGAACCTGCCTGGTTTTAATAAGTTTTGTCACTTTCTTTAACAAAAGATACTGTAGTTTATATACTCACAAATCTAATTTCATCACTGACTGCAAGGTGACATGGATTTCACCACAGGATTTTTTTTGACAAAACATGCTAGCCACTGACTATTTATTTTTTTTTAAAAAGGAGACTAAATATGTTCCTCTTAGTTATGGTTCTTTTACAAGGCTTTTGAAATGCAGTAACAGAAAATTAATGTGCCTAATAAAATTTTTCTCCTCATTACATTCCAAGTTTTTTGTGTGTTAGAAATGTATTCACATTTTAAGTTACTTATACATATTGGAGACAAACAGAGGATCTTCATCAGAGCATATATGTGTAAGGAATATGAGCTAAATAAACATGTTAAATAAAACATTGGTGTTTAGCCTGTTTGTTTAAGCTTTGCAGGCGATGAAGTTGCATTACTAACATTGCTATAGTTACACAAAATATTTTATCATTTATATGACAAGTATAGTCAGTTATTTACTTATAATAACTTCCCTTCCTATATGTCTTCCTGCATTAAATATATTTTTAAGGATGGATAGGAATATTATCATTAATATGATGCTTGTGTTACGTGCCTCTTAAAATCCCGACACTTGAACTCTATCGCACTTTTTCCAATAACAGCTAGTCTCAAAGGCTTAAACAATGGAGACTCTAGCAGGTTCATAGACAAGCTGTTATAGTGATAAACTGTCCCAACTGTAAAATATTCTTGCCCACATTTGATTTTTCATCCCCTGTTTTCATTTTGCACACAGTGGATCTTATTGTACCTTTCTCCTTGATTAAAAACCTGTCCACTCATAGAAATTTGTTCCTTGTGTGCTTGCTTGTAGCTTCTGGTCAAGCTGTGCCTTATTTATTTTATTTTATATTTTTTATTTTATTTTATTTTATTTTATTTTATTTTATTTTATTTTATTTTATTTTTTCTTCTCATTGAAGAGAATGAGCTCATTAAATCTCTGTGCAAAACATCTTTGGGACATGAAGCATAGCTGAAGCACTTTTCTGAAACCATTCCACTTTACAATGAACTGGACAACATCTACAGATAACTTTCTGCAATGCAGTATGAATTGTTTATAAACTTGCCTACTTCCACATTTTATTTTCTTCCTGAAACATGACCTTGATATAGAAAAAACCACAACAAACTAATCTGAAACAGTAAAGTAAATCAATAATTTCTTAGTGAATGTTAGAATTTTAGCTTATTACTCCTACTCAGTTAATTTTAAAGACATCCTTTTGGTACTATCTGAGTTTTTATCAATAAAATTAAACATGTCTTTTAAAATGAGATCCATATTATTTTAAGTATTATCAAATTTAAAAATATTTATAAATTGTTTCTAAAATTATATTAAATTTAAAAATAATTACCATCTATTAGCTTATATGTGTTTCCTCTTTGAGCCACAGATGTGTCCTTTTCTGCTTCAGTTTCCTAAGGAATTATTCCAAACTGCTAGGCAAATGTCTATCTGTTTTAAAAAGCGTGGACCACACCTAAACCAATCATTAATCCTTTTAATATACTAACATTGAGAGGATAACTGCCACAGTGAGTTAAGCTGCAAAGTCAGAAGCATAAAGAGGGACTTAGGAGACAGAGAGAAGTACAGAAAGCAGGTGATGAGTGGGGAATGAGAGGCATCACTACTCCTACCCTGTATAGTACTTGGGTATACACAGAGAAAATGTCTGTTACTTCTGAATCATGAGTTTTGTTTAACAGATAAGGCAGGGCTTATAGGTATTATGGGAATAATATATAAATATATCTAATTAGATACAAATGTCTGTTTTCTGTCTTCATAATTATGTTACAGATATATATGTCTTTAGAATATGCATTATATATATGTGCACATACAAAATATATACATGCAAATATATGTAATTTTCTGTCTCTAATAAAGGCGTAATGTTTAAGTAACACTTGATTAAATGAATCATTCAGCTGTTCAGTTCAATAAAATGTTCATGCTTAGAGGACACAATTAAAAATCTGGTTTTACAGACTGTATTGGTTCACTATCTCTACACAGTTCAATAGATAAAGTGACACATACATATAAGTATGTTTATAGCATACCTTCTAACCAGCATATATTTAAATATACTTATATATGATAACACACTAAATACATAGATACAGAGGTGTTTAAGAGACTTGAAGGTTAGAGGAAAGAACCAGTAAATATTCTAGTAAGGTGTAAAAAGTGAATTCTCATTGTCTTCCTTTAATACCTTACACCAACTGCAGGATTATTCTAATTTCTTTAAATATTAGACTAAAATATTTGACAAAAACTGACAATGAGAGATACTAAAACAACCAAAAAAAAACCTCAAAACAAGACAAAAAGAAACAAAGAAAACAAACAAAAGTTAACAAACAGAAAATGAAAACAAAACCAAAAACCAACCTGGACAAAATACTGGGAAATATCAGCTTCATTTAGAGCCCAGTGTAAGAGAAGGCCATGGGTGAAACACAAGGGAAGAGAAAAGTATACTGTCTTTGGCAAGAGTAAAAGATGGATGCTAACTGAAAGGAAGGAAAATAAAGAGAAAATAAGCGGTTCTAAAACAAAGGGTGTAAGAAGGGGATGTACTGTATATTATTCATCAGGAGATGACAGATGGTTTCTCAAGCCAAATGATAAAGTGTTTCTGTGAGCAGGAAAACTCTGCATTACATCGTTAAGAAAGGAAATGATATATAATGCAACATGGTTACACAAAAGAACTGTCACACATGAGCTCTGAATGATATGGCAAAATACAAGACAAAGAAGTGGGAAATTCAGTAAGCAGCAGCCACCGTGGCAAACAACAGAGATCCATCAGTGATGTGTTTAACTGTTATCAGAGAAGGTCAGGAAATTTCACTGAGCCACCTCTCAGACAGAACTTGGAAAGCAATAAACATTGCTGCACAACAGGAAAGAAAATAAAAGAAAGTTATGATTTCTGAGATTGTTTCCAGCTGGAATCAAAGACTCTCATTTAATAGCTGTATATAAAATAAATCATTCTCTCTTTAGTCTTGTTTAAGTGCACTAGAAGATGAGCCAAGTCCTTCAGAGACGGGTAATCATCACGGCTGGGCAAAAAAGCCCTCTGAGCACTTGTAATATTGTTTCTGATCATACATAAGCATTCATTTTAGGACTAGAGATTTTGGCCGTTTGAAAGAAATTAGGTTCACAAATATTTTTCTAGACACTTTTTTTTAATATCAAAGTATCCTTCTACTCATCTTTCCCTTCCTTATATTTTCCCCTTTAGAAACACCTTACATCGGTGTGGTAGCAGCTATGTAATTAACAACAGCTTCTCCAGATTTCACAAATTAATTATGGGGGCTGTAAGCCTCTAGGTTCCGCACTTGATTGTGAAACTTTTAGACCCATGTAACAGTAATAAAATTTAATGGATGGTGTTCCCAATCTATGCCCAATTGTTTCTGGCCTTTGCTATGCATCATCACACTTTAGAAACATGGCATCAAGGTAGGGGAATTCTGCAGAAGAACCATAAGGTACATGTACAAAACCAAACTGCCCCATCTGTGGTCAATAAATCTTGTGTGATCTTATCCCTTGCTACATTCTTGTATGACCTCAGTTGCCCTATTAATCATGAAAATCTCTCTAAGACATGAAAAAGGATAAACACCAGCAACATGGCAGCAGTTATCACTTCCCTGCTCCTTCCTCCTCAAATTCTCACTGAATTCTAAGGTTTCTATTTGCCTTCTGCAAGTGAAATTTTGTGTATTTGAAAAATCACTTGTCAGGGCACTTTAATTACAGGAGAGGAAAAAAGCTGAATAATGATCAGTTACCTTCATGGAATTTAAACAAATAATTGACAAGCTCTGTGGAAGATACAGCTTCTGCAGGAACAAAACGATCACTGTTCTATCAATTTTTTTTTTTTTAATCAATGACATAAATATTATATAAGTGAATGGAGATGTTTGGTAATATTGTATTTTACTGTAAGTGCCATTTCACTGTTTTAGTTTCTGACATTAGGCAATTAGATGCCACTAACATGATTTTCATGAAAAGTAAGAACAGAATCCTCGCTAACCTTACACTTCAATATTAGCTGTTTTGCTTGGAGCTTTTGATTTGTTTTGTTTTGCTTTTGTTTAAAGGCCACACTTGACATTTCTTAACTAGGACGTAATTAAAACAGTATTTAACACCATATAAAATTTTACGTAATTCCTACATCATATGCAAACTCTATGAGGGAATACATACTGATATTTTTAGAAGATTTATATTAATAAATTTGAGATACACATTTTACTCCAAAAGCCTGGAATAACTTATGTAGGTCACAGTAACAAAAAAATATATTAAAAACTTCATAATATCCCATACTAGTTGTAGTCCTTGATAGCACCACTTCAGGAATGCAGAAATATGATTTGTGGTGCTCTAAAAAGAAAGTCACTTTGGTCAGGACCCTAATCCCGTAAGTTTACTGGGAGGTGGAAGATTTTCAGTGTTGTACTTAATTTAATAATCTCTAATGATGCCCTCATATTTATAAAATCTGCTTGCAGTAATGAATACCTCAGTTCAACAGTACTGGATTCAGTTGATTTCTAACTGTGTTTAGAAACTTCTCAGTTAAATTCATTCCTTCTTATGACTATTGTTATTGTCAAGTATTCTCATTTAGAAGTAAATATATTTCTTGTTCATTCTTCTTTTACTTTTATTTTTATATTTTCTTTGAAAGGAGCTGTTATAGTAAATACTGGTAGAAATTTTCTACATTATTTAATTATTTTAGCAGGAAATTTCATTCAGAAAGACGTCACACTTCTGTCACTTAATTTCATCTTTCATAAATCTTAACAGTTCAAAACCAGTTTTCTCCAAAGAAAGAGACATGGAAACAGCTGAAAGTCTCTTCTTTAGTAGACTTCGATTTCTTTCTGTTGTTACAAGTGAACTCCTATAAAAGAAAATCTTGTGGGCATGGGTGTTTTATCTATTTTACTGTGGCTATTTTTTTTGTTGGTGGGTTGGTTTTTTTCGAAGCTTTAGTTTTAATTATTATTTTTTTTTATCACTAAGAAGTATAAGATTTCACAGTGTTGTTAACATATATGGAAGAAAAAATAAAACAGGAAATCTGTAATGAAACCTCTAAGTAACTACAGTACCAGAAAAGAGAATGTTCTGCAAAACCATTATACTAAAGAAGCAGAAAGTACACCTTTAACTGTATAGCTTGATTGCAATTTTATTCAACTTATTTCTTTATAGGCATATTATGATTCTGATATTTCAAAGTGTGCAAAAAGTAATGAAAAAGTTGTGAGTCTGGTTACTCAGTATAGGATAACAAATATTGTGGCTCATAAAATCGTGGGAAATGCACCTAAAAAATCTGGAAAAGTTGTACAGTTATGCAGATTGCTGCAGCAAGGAGAAAGCAATTTTATGGTTCTGCTATGCATATATTTTGCTATGAAGATTACTGTCATGCAAATATTGACCTATTTGGTTTTCTGTTCTAATTGAACAGCTGAAATATGACTGTCTTAGGTCAAGGTAAAAAGGACTTTTGAATGTATCAAGTATCTAAAGTTGACAAGGATGCATGAATTGTTATAGCCAACTCAGATAGGACATTTTTATTTCTCCAGAGTGTTTTTTTCCAGTTGTACTGGTTGTAAGTATTTGTCTGTAATAAAGCTTATTAATTCATTAATGCTCACTAATTGAAGTTAAAGAACTATTATAGGTGATACTGGTGTTTGAGCCAGGATTATGTTAATGATTATGAAGAGAAGGAAAATGTCTGATACTAAAGGAATATGACTTCAGTAGGATGAACAACACAGTACTTTGTTTTGCTCTATTATATACTATTGTGAGGTTGATTCCTTTAACCCCTAACAAAATTATTACCACAAACAGCGCACAACATAGTAAGTTAAATAGCAGTCACCTGAGTTTTTTGGAGTGGACCCTCCATGTATGCAGAGGTGTTGCCTTTGTCTTCTGAGAGCTGGAAAACTGGAAAATGTCAAAATGACACTGTTAAAGTGATATGGAACCAGTGACAGAAAAGTTAAAATAACAAATGATCGTTGTTTATAAATAAATAAATCCTTTCATATGGTGAAAAATGGTAGCCCTAACCGCCTTGTGGGTCTGAAATTTAAGCACCAGGAGGATCACAGCTTGATGATCACTGTTTCTTCAGGATTATAACAGAAATATAATGTTAAGTACTTCATATCCTCACCTTAACCATAACTGACATAACAGTGAATTTTTTCTCTTGTGATTCAGCAATACAATCTGAAAGACTTTATTCAAGTAATTTCAGAAATACTCCAGTTCCCCAGTCAAAAGGTACAATTCATTGCCTAGACACAGGTATCTTTATGGTATTCAACACAAACCCTACAAGACTGACAAAAGGGGCAGGACTTGCAGGAAAGCCTTTATTTTCTCAGCCATCTGCCTGAGGCCAGACAACACTGTCCTCAAGACATGTCAGTGAGCATCAGATGTGCTACAGGTAATGTTTCAGATTGGGTAACTGAACCACCTCTGCCAATTTCTTCTATACTCTAATATGCTGATATCAGTTTTGATTTTGATAATTTTTTATTCTTACATGATTCAAAGTATAACTGTCAGAACATAAATTGAACATCATCTAATTTATGGGATAAATTGTCAAAGAGTTCATGGGGAATTACACTCACCAATGCTGCTAACAATATTGCCATCAGACAGGAAACTCCTTGTTTATGGCTTTAGGTGGTATTTTATGCTTGTTGTTAACTCAGTTGTAGAGACTTTCTGAACTAGATGATGACATTTGAAGAAACTGCATAAATAATTCCAGGAATAGAAAAGGATATTACATGCTGTATTTAAACTAGGTTAAATAAAAAGAAAAAAAAAAACCAAACCCAAAAACAAAAACAAAAACAAAAAAAAACCAAAAACAAAAACAAAAAACCACACAATATAATAATAATAAGAGGAGTAATGCATTATTCTTGGAAGTGTTAGTACTGGTGTTTCCTCTTACTAACTTAGTTACAGAGTCATTCAATAATTTCTATTGGGAGTGGGTTAAGAAGGTAGAATTCCTTTCTGAAATAAAGGGACAACTGTAGAAATTGTGCAGGATGGTGTCCTTTCAGGTTTTAATATCATCTAGGGCACTATAGTCCTCTGGGCACCTGCTCCAATATTCATTTTTCTCATTATGAAAATTTACTTTCTAACAACTAACCATAATTTCTGTCACTGTAATTTGTGTCTGTTGTTATCCTAGTTTTGGCTAGCATGGGGATACTTTTCACCATAAGATCCTTCCTTAGTCTTCTCTTCTTAAGACTGAATAATTCCATTTTTCTCAGCATCTTCCCATATACGAAGTGCTTGAGTCCTGCAATTACTTTCATGGACCCTCACTGGGCTGTCAATCATAACTGTATGTCAGTATATTTTCTTGTATGGGGGAAATCATACATAGTACATGATTGTTGGCTAAAAGAAGTCCCACATTGAATGTTTGAGAACTTTCTTTGTTACTAGAAATAGGAGTGGAGTGGACAAAGAAGAAAAAAATCTATCATTAAATTATTAAAGAATTACATATACATATGTGAAAGCAAATACCTCTTTGTGTGTACATGAATACAAGTATGATTATAATTAAATACATATATATCTAATAGAGGTTTTGGCCGTAAATTCTATATAAATCTAAATACTTAATTTAAAATATTTCTTTTCAAGTGATAGAATAATTTTAATCAATCTAATTGAAATAGTTTCTGAAAATTATTAGGGAGATTGAATTACAAATGTAAAACATAATGTTCTGAAGAAAGGAACAGACAATATTTAACAAAGCCCATTTCATCCAAAACTTATTTTCAATGTATTAGCTATTTGGAGCAGAAGACAGCATTTCTTAATCTTGCGTTATAATGTACAAGTATTACACTGTGATTACTTTGTGATTGAAGGCAATGAAAGGCTTAATTTGCCCATGACTCCATCTCTACTCATTTCTATGCAGCAGCTTATGTTGCTCACGGTTATGGAAAAAAGAGAAAAAAGAGAGATGGTTTGTATATTAGTGGTAGGCAAATAAGTAGTTTTTCCACTTTGACCAAATTAAAATAAATACATAATGTTGTTCCAAATCTGATTATTTTTGGAAAAATAGAAGAGGAGAGTGACTTAGCATATTTACTTTTTAAGCTTATGTGATTACAAGGGAAAAATATTGTTGCTGAAACATTGAAAGTTTGAAATCAGTAGTTACATTTCGTTTAATTCTTTCCCATGTTCTAGTGTTTCATTGAAAATGATAGTTTATGAGTTCTCACTGAATTCTCACATATTTAAACATGTATTTTTTCTTATGGTAGTAGAAAACCAAAATGAAGGTTTCAAAGGAGCAATAACAACCACTTTCTACCAATTTAGTGAATACTTTATGAAATAGGAAAATATTGCAAAGGTCATGTCACTTGAAGAGTTTATGCTCCTGACTTCTGCAGATGCTTTCATCAGACCCATAATAATGAAGATTTGCAAAAAGTGAATATCATGAGTATTCAGGGAGGTTTTAGTCTGCTCGTACAGAGAAATTGAAAATTTTCTGATATAACAATAACCCTGAAAAGATTGTTTGCTACAGTCATTTGAACCTCCTGACTGAATCCTTGAAAGGAACAAAAGGATATTTTAGGTGAAGGAGTCATGAGAAGAAAAATTGTGAGCTAGTACTGAATGAGATCTTGGGCTTTTTGAAGACCACTTTGCTCAAAGCAACCCTAAGTCTTAACAAGTTTTATTTATATAGCATCAATGGGGAATGAAGTGGGGATCACATAAAAGAAATTTGCTCTCTAGTCAGCAATGAGCTGAAAACAATCTATAGATCACAAAGACCTAGTTAATCACTAATACTGAGAAAGCAATTTTCCTTGCTGATGCTTTTGATCAACACAAGAATTTTCTGCTTTTTAATGAATCTGAAAAAAAATTTTTCTTGGTTTACTTTGTTAGATTCTGTATTTTGAAATGGGTAGTGGTGTCAGTGTTTGTGTTTTCTTGTTGTGTGCACAGGAAAATCTATGTCTGAGAGAGAAAAAAAAAAAAAAAAAGATAATCATAGAGCCATAGAATCAATCATATAATCATAGAATGGTTTGGGCTGGAAGGGAACATTAATGTGCCATCTAGTCCAAACCCCAGCAGGACGCTGGGGGGACCATGTCAAAGGCCTTGCAGACATCCAAATAGATTATATCCATTGCTCTTCCAGTGTAGATGATTAAATTTAGTGGTGTTATAAAGAAAAAAACTTTTCTCCTTTGTGAAATTTTAACTTTTATATAAAGGACAGTTGTTAATTGGACCAGACTCTGAAATGAATATTGTAAATTAATCACTGTATGTTCTGCACTATTCAGTACCCTTCTGCAAGTTGTTTGTATTTGTGACAAAGCTCTAAACCAGAGTTTCTGACAAAGTAATTACCATTCTGTTATTTCAATGGAACAATTTTTGGTGAATTTAAGCAGATTGATAATATTATTTGTGGTAAAAAAATATCCTTAACCTCCAGGTCAAACACATTTTTGTTAGCAAGAATGTATTTTATCAGAAAAATAAAAAATACAGAGCTTATTTTTGGAACCCAAACCTCTCTCTGGTAAGGTTTATAAGTAATGCAATTTGTCTGTCTACTTGTTGAACAGCATATGAACCTATCATAAAGGAAAAATATGGGGAAATATTAGTTTAATGCATGATATTTACCTTTTCTCATGCTAAAAAAAATGAAGTCAGATAGTTGTGGATGTCTTTTAATGCTTAAATTCTGTGACTTACAGAACAAATCGGGAATGAATTATTGCATAAAGAGTAAGTAGTGCTTCCCCTTATTCCAACCCCCCCCCCCCCCCCCCCCCCCCCCCCCCCCCCGGTCTTTGTTTTTCCTGGGAGAGGTTTTGATAAGGAAAAAGATTCCATGATTAGCAAGAGTGATTTCTTGGTTAATGTTATTGGAAAACATAGCTATATGTTAATCTTGCCCCTTCGAATTCCATGTAATAATAGATGCTCAGTGCTTACACTGTGGAATCCATATTTTTAATTTTAATAGTGCTCTGCACACCAAAAATATGAGAAGTTAAAATTCCTAACTCCAAATTCAAATCATAATTAAAACTCAAAAGTATGTATCTATGATCAAATCAGAGAAATTAAATGATATGTAATCTAACTTGAAACTACCTCACTCATTTACTAGAAACAGTCAAAATTAACATCAGAGATATCAGCAAGAGATAATGTCCTTTTTCAAAACCACAGTAATTTCTCATTTCAGATACTAGATTAACCTTTAATGCAAGAAAGCTGGTAGGGGAAATAATAATTTCCTTAGCTGAGTTGCATTTGAATAATGGGCTGTAAATAAACTATAGGGTCATTCACTAAATGTTCTGAAGGAAAAGATTATGAATAGCTGCTCATTAAATAAGCATCATCTATTCTGTGCTGTTGTGGTTTAGACCCAGCCAGGGGTCTAACCACTTGCTCTGTCACACCCCCACCCTACCCCTTCCTCCTTGGTGGGATGGAAAGGACAATATGGAGAAAAAGACAAAACTACTTGTGTTGAGATAAGGAGAATTTAATAGAAGAATGACAAAAGAAAAGAAACAACATCAGTAACAATAATAGTAATGAAACAATATATAGTAAGTGATATAAAATGAATCAAACCACCTAAATGTCAACACACCCTGCCCAACATGCCCCCTGCCCTTAAATAGAAGACGTGACATCAGTATGGCATGAAATATCCCATTGGCTGGTTCCATTGTCTATCCTGTCTGTGGCCCACTCCCAGATTTGGGTGAAAATTAACCCTATCCTAGCTGAACGCAGGATATGTACACAGAGTGAGGCCATTATTCAATAAAATCAGTGTATGATTATGTAATTAATGACTAGATTATAGTGCACATGGAAGGTGGGAATTAAAGATTTTCTCAGCATCTTAGTTCTACCATTCTTAACTTCTCAGGCCCTGATGATGAATTCCTAATAATAATCTTACAGGACAATATGTTAATATTTGTGGAATAATCATATTACAATCTCCTCATGAATTTTACTTTTTAATGTAAAGTTTTCAGTCATATCTTTTACGTCATGTACTTTGACAATTAATTTAGTGGGCATTTTACCCAGCTGATGCAACAACAGAGTCTAAAGAAAAAACAAAACAAAAGAAAACAAATCCAACAGTTCTATTGAATGATTAAAAAAAAAAATATTCAAGATATTACAGTGATTTTCATCTGATTTATGGAACATAGAACACTGCTATTGATTTTGAAAACAAAGCAAACAGGTTTGATGATTACTAATAAAACATGAAGAAATTAAGCAACTATTCAGCTTGATAATTTATTTCCTTTACTTTGCAAGTGGGAAGGAATAATCTACATTGTTTTGTAGAATATGGAGAATTACTTTCTGGTTTTCGCAGTACACAAGTGCCTTAGAATTATTTTATAGAAAATTATGCCTTTTATGCATATTGTATAATGAATCTCCAGTCTCTACAAAAGCATGCCACTTAAAAAATATGTAGATATATGCTAATAAACTATCATGTATATAACTACAATGTGGCAAAGGAAGCCATCATCACAGAGCATATTACTGATTTGTGATAGACTCCAAATATGCACTCTGATCTTTGGTATGGACACAGGTCATCCGAAAGGAAACACAGATGAGGATCTAAATAACAGGCTGTGATTTTATGAGTGTAATGTATCTAGCAATTTAAGCACTGTGAGTGTGGTGACTAAAACTTTTCTTTCTCTGACAGAGGCTTAAACAATGACTACAGGTGGAAATGCAGGTTCATTTTCATTTTACAACTCAGACCTTTCAGGGCTCAGCCACAGACACCATATAAACTAATATGTATGCAAACCATTAGATTTTAAATACACAATTCTGCTTTTTAACAGTGTAGTACCTCCATGATTTGTAAAGGTTAGAAAATAGTCACTGGATTCTCCTAGTTAGGTTCAACAGGAACATTTCCCCTTCTTTATTCCACAAAAGGCAATGACTAAACAGACCTGTTGTGTCTGTATGAACAGCCTCCAAACCTTTATTTTCATACGGAAGATGAACTCAGTGGTTACAGTAAGACAGTCCAAAAATCTGGACAAAAGGAAAGCTGGAAAGTGAGTTGATACTCAATGTCAGTTTCCCTTTACATGTTTTGGGTTTTTTTTTTGGAAAGAAAAATCCTTGTTAAATTAGAATTTTGCAAGTATGCCCCAATACTTGCACCTTGCTCCTCATGTGGTGCTCATGATCCACAGCCTGATATATCATTCCTAGATTTGGGTTAAGTGTAAGTTTCATGAGAAGTCTAAGGTGTTTGTAGATACCTATTTAAGCATACCCTGAGCAGGAAATGTGCTCCAATGTTATATGAGAATGTTAAGACAATCTATAAATTCAGTCCATCCTATGTCCACTTCCTCATCTGACTGTGCTGTGAATTATTTTCATATTTTGAAATGGTATCTAGAAAATAACCATTCACATCACAAAATAAAAGTTTGGGTTTTTTTTTTTTTTTTTTAATTATTGGCCAGTATCCTAAAGCAGAGGGTTTTTTGAGGTACGTTGATATCTTGTAGCCATTGCTAAAACAATAAAGAAATATACCTATACAGAACCAAAATTTTCATAGGTATTGTTATTATTGGAAGGACTTCTAAAACTTATATTCCTATTACCAATTGTAGGGGCCCCAAATGTCTCCGATTTTACTATTTTTTGAAACAAATGCTTAGCAGCACAGTACTTTTATTTAAGCAATTAGAAATCAGTACTCTACTGATGAATTACTAGAAAATTTTGCTGTATTCTATTTTAATTCAGAATTTCAGAATCCTATTTGTTACGGAAAAGGGAAAAAAGAGTAATAAATGGTTTTGTTCATCTTAATTATAGCTGCTTTTATACATTTTGTTTTCTGTGCTCTCATCAAAATTTAACAGCTTCATGTATGACCTGGTAAATAACAAAAGAAGCCTTAAAAAGGCTGGAAATATTTGATTTAATACATGACTATGGTTTTATTATTTAAAGAATATTAAAGTTATTCTGAAAAAAAAAAAATTAACATTTATGTAGAAATTGGAAACCATTGTAGATTTGTACATGTTTTCTTCTTTCTTCTCGAATTCCAGTGCTATTAAATCCTTCTTCAGTTAGGAAGTATGTAGTTTTTACTTAATGAGATTAACGGGAGATTTTCTGAAGCTGCAAAATACTTAAACACATCATTCCCTCGGTATCCTAAAGTGACCCAAATGCTGGGCTTTATTTTGTGTTGCAAATTTGTTTGTGTTTGAAGGTGTCATCTCAGAAACACTGAAATCATTATAATAATACATTAGCTGGATGCCTATGAGTGAGTGAATTACTTAATTATGTGCAATAGTATTATATTTTGATATATGTAGATCAGGTTAGTTCTATGTTACTGTTTCATTCTTTGATTTCCTGTATGCCTTCTGGGTGGAGCAAACATCAGCAGTTTTTTGTTTACCTTTATTAACCTTACAAATCAGTAGTGTCAAAAGAACAGAAAGTGTCCCATGGTAACTAGACTTCAATTCAGGTAAACGGGATATATCAATATCATTGAACCATGAGTCTGTTGCCAAAATACAGCATACTCAACATTTTTGTAGGTGAAAGGGTCAGATCATCAATTGCTGAATAAATGGAATTAGAAGAATTACCTCAGTCATGCTGAGAGAATATTTGCTTCCTATATCATATTTGGTTTAACTTACATTTCCATTGCAAATATTTTTGCTATTACTTCTGTGACACCTAGATTGCAAAATTTCTTTACCTACCTATCAAACACACTGACAGTAAGAGACACTAGTTTTCTGTGTAGACCACAGTAGTGATGTGATGTCTCTTGCAATAGATCTCCTGATCTCTTTGTCCCTTACAGGGTTGTGCTGAGTCCTGTTAAAAGTGTAAGGTATTATATTTCTTGCTCTATGCTCATATTGCAGAATGGTAAATTTATCTTTTTTCTTCCAAGTTTCATAACTGAGAGTATGATATAATATAATATATGTTTATGTGTATCTGTACGTGAGTGAATACACATACCTACATAGCTGAATGCCCCTATAGCAAAATCTGAAAAAGATTTTATCAGTGTGGCATCTTCTCTGTGTCTGCAGTCTGAATTGTGACAACAGTCTTGTCACGACTGCTGAAAACAGCCCCACATCTAGGTCCTTATCAAAAGCATTTCCCTGACCTCTCCCCAAAACCTCACTTTTGAGAGCTGGAAGCTCCTGGACTCTCTTGGAAAGTACAGCACTGCAAAGCACACTTACAGTTACCTATTTTTGGCATTGTTTTAAGGTCCATTTCAGAAGGTTGACATACTTCAATATTTTTTTCTGGTGGAAGTGTTCTCACAGTGCAATTTTTGGTGTGCACCTGTCCTGGTTTCAGTGAAAACAGAACTAATTCTGTTGAGTAATTTTACTTTTCAGCTGGGTTCTTTTCATTAACTGCACTTTCTGAAGTTAGCAGCCTGTTCTCACAGACAGTGTCTGCTTCTAGTAGTGATAACACCCCATGTTTAGAGTTACTACCAAGGATTGGTATGCAGACCAAGGCCACTGCTGGGTCCTGTGTACCACATTGCGGGATGCAGAAAGTGGAAGGCTGCACCTTCAGGGAGGAGTGGACAGGACGGGTGACTCTAAACTGACCAATGAGGTATTCCATCCCATATATGCCATATTTGGTCTAGAGCTGAGGGACCCGAAGGGTCTCTGGGCTCTTCTCTCCCCTCTTGGACTGCTTTGCCAGCTTTTGCTTGGCTTGTCTCGGGTCCTCTTTCGGTTCCTTCCTCGGAGCACCCAAGGAGGACTCTCTCCGTTCTGCCTTCAATCCGGTCTGCGTGTTCCTGAACCCGGTACCAGAATCCAGCTCCTGAACCAGCTCCCGTCTGCTGCGAGGCCCACTCTGGGACTGCCCCGGTGCCTCCACAGCATCAGTGGTGACGGTGATGTAATTACCATCAGGGGGGTTGGGTTCGATACTGGTTTTGTATATATTTGTATATATTCCATTTTTATAATTATTATTTTCCTTTTCATTAAAGCTGTTCTAGTTTCCCTTTCTAATCGCTAAGTCTCTCTCCCTTATTCCCTTTCTCTTCCCCTCTGGGGAGGGAGGGGGGTTAACAGAGAGCGTCTGTTATAGGTCTAAGGGACTGCCCTGACCCTAAACCGTGACATATTTATTGGCGTCCAACATTGGGCACGATCAGAGCTCTGATAGATTGCCGAAATAGTTCAAATTCCG
>JANVCC010010406.1:29955411-30046854 GCA_025345505.1 Todiramphus chloris collaris
TTGGACTGCTTTGCCAGCTTTTGCTTGGCTTGGCTCGGGTCCTCTTTCAGTTCCTTCCTCGGAGCATCCAAGGAGGACTCTGTCCATTCTGCCTTCGATCCGATCTGCGTGTTCCTGAACCCGGTACCAGAATCCAGCTCCTGAACACAGCTCCCGTCTGCTGCGGGGCCAGTCTGGGACTCCCCCGGTGCCTGCACAACATCAGTGGTGATGGTGATGTAATTACCATCAGGGGGGTTGGGTTCAATACTGGTTTTGTATATATTTGTATATATTCCATTTTTATAATTATTATTTTCCTTTTCATTAAAGCTGTTCTAGTTTCCCTTTCTAATCGCTAAGTCTCTCTCCCTTATTCCCTTTCTCTTCCCCTCTGGGGAGGGAGGGGGGTTAACAGAGAGCGTCTGTTATAGGTCTAAGGGGCTGCCCTGACCCTAAACCGCGACAGATTTATTGGCGCCCAACGTGGGGCTCGATCAGAGCTTTGATTGATTGGCCGAAATAGTTCAAATTCCGTTTTACTTCAGAGAGTATCACCTTTTTTTTTCCTGAGTGTCTTTAAGAATTGGAAACTAAAACAGACTGCCTAAATGATGTCATTCCTAAGAGCAGTGTCCGTTCATCTCTTTCTAGCATTTCTTTCAGACTTAAATGCTGTACTGTTCCCTTATGTGCAGTACGTGTTATGTTACTCTTTGCTTGTTCTCACCGTTTATCTGAAAGATCTTGGGCTTGGGCTTGGGCTCTGGGCGAAAGCCTCTGCTTTTATATGCTGTTTATCTCTGATTTATGTTGCACTGAATTGGACAGCGAGTGTGTCTCAGTACTACAGGCATTACATAGTGGATTTTATTACTAGGTATACTTTTGGTTTTATCTTGGGAATTTATACTGCTCCCCACTATGCTAATCTGACTACACCGGAGTTTAGAACTCCAATTTGTGAGGACTGCGGATGTGGTTATTACCAAAAGATCATATTATTGCTATTAATTTCTAATATCTTCACTGTGTGGTGTCAGATTAGTCATCAGTGCAGTAACACAGGTCAGGTAGCCACCAAAAAACGTAGATTGCGTGCTACTTCCCTGCGACGTTCACGCTCTGTACGCAGGAAACATGCTGCGACTGTTCGGTCTCCGCAGGCCCCCCCAACGAGCCCTGCTGCTGCTGCTGCTGCTCCTCCTGTTCTCAAAACAAGTGCTGCTGCTGCTCCAACTCCCACAACAAGCACTGGAGCTGTTCCAGCTCCAGCAGCAAAGCTGGCAGCTACACCGACAGCTACTGTGACCACTCCCACTCAAACTGCACCTGTACGAGTTGCTCCTGTGAAGAAAAGAAACAAAACAGCCAAGACCAGCAACAGATCAGGGAGATGGTCCTTCTCAAGCTGAATCTGAGTACGAGTCAGAACCAGATGCAAAGCCTGATGCCAATGCAACTGGAAAGAAACACCTAGAAAAACAGATCGCCCAGTGTGGTCAGATGACAGTGGAGCAGGCCCTTCTAAAGCAAACCCATCAGATGTGGAGTCATCAGATGCAGAGGGTACCAACAAATCTTTACCTACGAAGGAGATGAGAAATCTAAGAAAGGACTATAGCCGTCATGAAGGTGAGCCACTGATCACTTGGCTACTCCAATGCTGGGATAATGGTGCCCACACCATCAAACTGAATGGCAGAGAAGCCAGGCAGCTGGGATTCCTGGCCAGAGATGGAGGCATTGATCAAGAGCTTGCAAGAAAGAGCAACACTATCAGTCTCTGGAGAAGACTCTTGTCAGCTGTAAAATCCAGGTACCCCTATAAGAAGGACATCGATTGCCGTCCAAGCAAATGGAACACCATGGGGAAAGGTATTAAGTACTTGAGAGAATTAGCTGTGCGACAGGTGATTTATGGTGATAGGCAAATAGTGAACCCTGATGCAATCCCATGCCAGCGACCCATCTTGCAGAAATTTGTGTGGAGTGCCCCACCAGCGTATTCCCACACATTGTCAACATTGGTCTGGGGAACAGATGAAGAGGTACCGACTGTGACAGAAGTGGCCAAGAGAGCACGAAGACAATGTATGAAGACAATGTCTCTGGTCCTCTACATGTCCATGTATCAGCCCTGGAAAGATCAGTTAAAAACCTGGTTGCAAAAATAGAGAGAAGGGAGAAAAGATCTTATTCATCCCCTGAGTGGACCCGTGTTGAAGCCACTAGGAGAATGCGCTCTTCTCCGAGACCAGCTAAACAGGAACAATACATGTCACAACGTACCCTGTGGTCTCTTCTCCGTGCCTTTGGAGAGAAAATGAGCAGATGGGATGGAAATCTACCACTGCTCTACAGGCACGAGTACTTTACTTACAAGGTAAACCAAAGAGAAGAGAGAATTCTTTCAGAAGGGAGGCTGCTCCAGTCTGCTATGAGCAGTCCTTTGGTCCAACTACATGGGCCTCAGGTCAAAACGTGAGTAGAGGGAAGAAAATGTGTCTCCTGTAATCAATACCAATCCTGTAAATGGTGTAAATCCTGTAAATAATGCAAATCCTGTCAATGGTGTAAATCCTATGACCTCCATGTACCCTGTTAACCAGATGAACCGTGTAAACCCAGTGAACTTTACAAACCCAGTTACTAATTATGGACAATACCCTTGGAATTAGAGGGGCCCTGCCTCCAGCCAGGTGGAGGAGAGGGACAACAGAGTTTATTGGACTGTGTGGATTCGATGGCCTGGCACGTTAGAACCACAAAAGTATAAAGCCCTTGTAGATACTGGTGCACAGTGCACCCTATTGCCATCGAATCATAAAGGGACTGAATCTGTTACCATTACTGGAGTAACAGGAGGATCTCAAGAACTGACTGTAGTAGAGGCTGAAGTGAGTCTAACTGGGAATAAATGGGAAAAGCACCCTATAGCGCCTGGTCCAGATGCTCCGTACATCCTTGGCATAGACTTCCTCAAGAAAGGTTATTATAAGGACCCAAAAGGGTATCGATGGGTCTTTGGTATAGCAGCTGTAGAGACTGAGGACAAGAAACAGCTGACTGTCCTACCTAACCTTTCAGAGAGTCTGCCATTGTGGGTAAGATGAGATTTGAGGATCAAAAGGTGCCAATTGCTACTGGAACGGTGCATCGACGACAATATTGCACCAACCGAGACTCTTTAGCTCCTATCCAGAAGTTGATCCGTCAACTAGAGAGTCAAGGGGTGGTTACCAAAACTCACTCACCCTTTAACAGTCCTATATGGCCGGTGCGGAAATCTAATGGGGAATGGAGATTAACAGTGGACTATCGTGGCCTGAATGAGGTTACGCCAGCAATGAGTGCTGCCATGCCAGACATGCTGGAACTCCAGTATGAACTGGAGTCCAAGGCCGCTAAGTGCATTAGCATTGACATTGCTAATGCATTTTTCTCTATTCCAATAGCACCAGAGTGTAGGCCTCAGTTTGCTTTCACCTGGAGAGGTGTCCAATACACCTGGAATCTACTGCCCCAGGGGTGGAAACACAGCCCTACCATTTGTCATGGACTGCACTGGAGAAAGGTGGAGCTCCAGAACACCTGCAATACATTGATGACATCATTGTGTGGGGTAACACAGCAGAAGAAGTTTTTGAGAAAGGTAAGAAAATAATTGAAATCCTTTTAGACGCTGGTTTTGCCATAAAGAGAAGCAAGGTCAAGGGACCTGCACGAGAGATCCAGTTTTTGGGAATCAAATGGCAAGATGGGCGTCGCCAGATCCCAATGGACGTGGTTAACAGAATAACAGCAATGTCCCCACCAACTAACAAAAAGGAAACACAAACATTCTTAGGTGCTGTAGGTTTCTGGAGAATACACATTCCTGGTTACAGTCAAATTGTAAAACCTCTCTATGAAGTGACTCGAAAGAAAAACAATTTTCATTGGGGTCCTGAACAAAAACAGGCCTTTGAACAGATCAAACGAGAGATTGTACATGCAGTAGCCCTTGGTCCAGTCCGAACAGGACAGGACATTAAAAATGTGCTCTATACTGCAGCTGGGAATAATGGTCCTACCTGGAGCCTCTGGCAGAAAGCACCAGGGGAAACTCGAGGTCGACCCCTAGGATTTTGGAGTCGAGGATACAAAGGCTCCGAGGCCAACTATACTCCAACTGAAAAAGAAATATTGGCAGCATATGAAGGAGTTCGAGCTGCTTCAGAAGTGATCGGTACTGAAGCACAGCTCCTCCTAGCACCAAGATTACCAGTCCTAAACTGGATGTTCAAGGGTAAATTCCCTTCCACTCATCACGCCACCTATGCCACATGAAGTAAGTGGGCTGCATTAATCACCCAGAGAGCTTGAATAGGGAATCTCAGTTGTCCAGGAATCTTAGAGGTAATCATGGATTGGCCAGAAGGTAAAGACTTTGGAATGCCACCAGAACAGGTGGTGACACGTGCTGAAGAAGCCCCACCATACAATCAGTTATCAGATAATGATAAGCAATATGCTCTGTTTACTGATGGATCTTGCCGTCTTGTAGGAAACCATCGGAAGTGGAAAGCTGCTGTTTGGAGTCCCACATGACAAGTAACAAAAGCAGCTGAGGGAGTAGGTGAATCAAGTCAGTTTGCAGAGGTAAAAGCCCTCCAACTGGCCTTAGATATTGCTGAGCGAGAAAAGTGGCCAGTTCTCTATCTCTACACTGACTCATGGATGGCAGCAAATGCCTTGTGGGGATGGTTAAAACAGTGGAAGCAGAATAACTGCCAGCGCAGAGGTAAACCCATTTGGGCTGCCACACTGTGGCAAGACATTGCTGCTCGGATAGAGAAATTAGTTGTAAAAGTCTGTCACGTGGATGCCCACGTACCTAAACATCAAGCCACTGAGGAACATCAAAACAACCAGCTAAAGTGTTCCAGACAGACTTAGACTGGGAACATAAAGGTGAACTATTTTTAGCTCGGTGGGCTCATGATACTTCAGGACATCAGGGAAGAGATGCAACATACAAATGGGCACGTGACCGAGGGGTGGATTTAACCATGGACGCTACTGCGCAGGTTATCCATGGCTGTGAAATGTGCGCCGCAATCAAACAAGCGAAACGGTTAAAACCTTTGTGGTATGGGGGACGATGGTCCAAGTATAAGTATGGGCAGGCCTGGCAGATTGATTACATCACACCGCCTCAAACCCACCAGGGTAAGCACTATGTGCTTACAATGGTGGAAGCACCCACTGGCTGGCTGGAAACCCATCCTGTACCTCACGCCACTGCCCAGAGCATCATCCTGGGCCTGGAAAAGCAGATCCTGTGGTGACATGGTACTCCAGAGAGAATTGAGTCTGACAATGGGACTCATTTCAAAAACAATCTCATAGACAATTGGGCCAAAGAGCATGGTATCGAGTGGCTGTATCACATCCCCTATCTGCACCAGCCTCTGGAAAAATTGAACGATACAATGGATTGTTAAAAACTATTTTAAAAGCAATGGGAGGTGGAACCTTTAAAAACTGGGAGAAGAATTTAGCACAAGCCACCTGGTTAGTCAACACCAGAGGATCCATCAATCGAGCTGGTCCTGCTCAGTCAGACCCATTACACACAGTAGAAGGAAATAAAGTTCCTCTGGTGTATGAAAGGAATCTGCTGGGGAAAACTGTGTGGGTATTTCCTGCTTCGGGCAAAGGCAAACCCATGCGTGGGACTGCTTTCACTCAAGGACCTGGAAGTACTTGGTGGGTGATGATGAAAGATGGTGAAGTACAATGTGTACCTCAAGGAAATTTAACCCTGGGTAAGAATACTCGATTCAAAGCTGTATATTAATTGCATAATATTAACAGTATTCAATAAGTGTCTTTCAGGATAACATCATGGTGATGACAGGAGTTAGCCTTATCAAGTGGTGTCCAGTAACCTCCAGATATGAATCTGCAACCTGTAGACACGAACTGTGATGAATTCCATCTTTTACCCTGAGAGACGTGTTACAAAGGATGAAAATCTACAGTCATGAACTCAATGAACTTTTCTATAGAAAAAAAAAAAAATGATAACCTAGTGATGGGTATGACATAAATGGTATAGAATAAGGGGTGGAATGTCCTGGTTTGAGTGAAAACAGAACTAATTCTGTTGAGTAATTTTACTTTTCAGCTGGGTTCTTTTCATTAACTGCACTTTCCGAAGTTAGCAGCCTGTTCTCACAGACAGTGTCTGCTTCTAGTAGTGATAACACCCCATGTTTAGAGTTACTACCAAGGATTGGTATGCAGACCAAGGCCACTGCTGGGTCCTGTGTACCACATTGCGGGATGCAGAAAGTGGAAGGCTGCACCTTCAGGGAGGAGTGGACAGGACGGGTGACTCTAAACTGACCAATGAGGTATTCCATCCCATATATGCCATATTTGGTCTAGAGCTGAGGGACCCGAAGGGTCTCTGGGCTCTTCTCTCCCCTCTTGGACTGCTTTGCCAGCTTTTGCTTGGCTTGGCTTGGGTCCTCTTTCGGTTCCTTCCTCGGAGCACCCAAGGAGGATTCTCTCCGTTCTGCCTTCGATCCGGTCTGCGTGTTCCTGAACCTGGTACCAGAATCTAGCTCCTGAACCAGCTCCCGTCTGCTGCGAGGCCCACTCTGGGACTGCCCCGGTGCCTCCACAGCATCAGTGGTGACGGTGATGTAATTACCATCAGGGGGGTTGGATTCGATACTGGTTTTGTATATATTTGTATATATTCCATTTTTATAATTATTATTTTCCTTTTCATTAAAGCTTTTCTAGTTTCCTTTTCTAATCGCTAAGTCTCTCTCCCTTATTCCCTTTCTCTTCCCCTCTGGGGAGGGAGGGGGGTTAACAGAGAGCGTCTGTTATAGGTCTAAGGGACTGCCCTGACCCTAAACTGTGACAATACTTTCACTGGGTACTGCTGGTTAGATTTTACCCTTTAAGCTGCATTTCAAGTCATTAGAGTTGTATAGTCTGTACTCAGATAAATATAGTGCAGGTCCACTGTTTTGCCCTGTATCTGTCTGCTAAGAGTGTTGTAACGCAGAAAACATTCAAGAGTAATTACTTTATTTATTAAAATTTTTCCTCCTTACACAAGGATGATTGAGACCCCTAAATTTCTACTCTTTTTTCTAAATTTTTTTTCCCTTTTTTTTTTTTTTTTTTTTTTTACTTATTAGCTTTGCCTTAGTGCTTTAATTCCTTATCATTTGGGTTTTCTGATTTTCTAGATGCAGTACAAACCAGGTCTAGTTTCAAAATACTAAGGAGTAGCTTCCTTAATGGTTTTTGTCATTTATTCTCTTTGTAAAGTAGCCTTTCCAAGGTAGGCCTTAGTTGTAGGCAGCACTTAACTACTTTTTAAAAATCTGTATTGCAATGCTGGCCATTCTTTCCCTGTGAATATATAAAAGTATATAGGTGAACAAAGTAAGCTGTAAAAAGAAAGGGAAAAGTACAGAGAAACATTAGGAAAATTGGCAGGAGAAGGAAAGAATTTGTGGGATAGACATATTACAGCTAATACTAAGAGCAGAAGAGCAAAGCTAATATCTCATGGAGATATAGTTACACGGAGAAATAAACTCATGAAGATTAAAACAATTAATAATAATAATGATAGTAATTAAAAGCTGTAAAAGAAATTTAGGCCAAAAAAGAAAATGTTCTTTTTTAGGTGTGTAAAACATGCTTGTGATACTTCATTGTTTTTCCATTGTTTTGTATTTGTTCCAATAGCCATTATGTTAGTAGTCAATTAAAATGGAAAGGCTAATGAAAGAGGATGTTCAACAAGTGACTCCTTCAGCTTTCCTGACACAGTGAATTCAATTCAGGCTCAGTCCTCTGACAGATTATTAAGCCCTTCCTGAGTTATGGATAGACACTGTCACCTTTGGGAAATGATCTGTAGAGGATCCTCACAGAATACACTGTGATGTCTTATGCATTGTTTTTCCTTAAATAAAAACAAAACCAAAACTGGTTTCTTGAAGTTTGATATTCCTTATAACATCAAGGTAAAAAGACCTGCTCTAGGTGGTCCTGCTCTGGCAGGGAGTTTGGTCTAAATGATCTTTAGAGGGCCCTTCTGACCCTTAACATTCTGTGATTTTGTGAAAGGAACGAGGGCTGTGACTTTTTCATCTAGAGTTTATTCCTCCACTCATCCATTCATAGAAATGACAATGTCTGTCATTTCCATAGCCTCTAGTCATTATTGATCTTAGTTGGAATACGAAAAAAAAACCCTGAAAAACAAATAAATAAGATCACAATTTTAAATCTTTCTCAAATAAGCTTGAAGACTTAGTGATTTTCTTTTATTCTCATTGATAGCTTCATAGACAAAATATTCTGACATTCAGTTTTCATATTAATTACTGAAAAATCCAGATCCAGACAGAGTACATAAGAACTGATTTTAACTTCACAAGTAGTTTAAGACGTGTAAAAGATGTGCTTACACTGTTATGCATCTTTGCTTATGTATCTTTATGTTTAATTCTTACAGTGTGTCATCCGTCATGATTTCTAACCAATATAGTGTTTCTTATTTTACAAGTTTCAATCTGTCCTGACCTGCAGATTAAAAAGGAGCCCTCTCAGTAATATGTTGAAATTGTTCTAACCAACTCAGTTCATAAGAGGTTTTCAAAGTAAATTGTTCAGCTACTTGCCAGCTCTAAATGTAATTTCTCTTCAGAGACAGAAAAGGAAACAAGCAAAAAAGTTAATGCAGCAGTCAATATATCTAAGGTCCTTCTTCTTCCTGTATATTTTTGATGCAAATTGGTTGCTGTGATCTGTAAATAACTGATCATCTTTATTCTGCTCTTGGCTTAGAAGAAAAATTGAAGAAGCTTTTTTAGTGCTCTGTAGTCTATGTTATCCAAACCTACTTTCCAGGAGGAATTAGTATGCCTGTCAAATTCATATTTTTCTAAAAGTATGGAGAATAATGAGGTAGAATTATTATACTGTGTATGACTGCACCGAAGACACTTTATTTACTACAAACATGGATAACATTTTGAGTTAGTCAGTTTTCTGACACAGGTTTGCAAACATTATTCTCTACATTTCAGATGAAAGGACATAATTTTCTGTGTAACTAGTCAGGGTCAGTACAAGGTGTGTTTGGCAGACAGGACAGAAGTATGTTTTCACATTATTTAAATAAAATATTTCTGCAGTATATAAACAAAGGTATTGTCTCAAACTGGTATATAACAGCACTCCTCTGACAGTTATTTTTCTTGATAATATCATGAGACCAGCTTTTCCTGTAGAGAAGCTGTGACAGAAGTCATCTTTGACATCAGTTACAATACTTCATAGTTCTTTGGTGAACCAGTTCCAAGATCAATCACACATTAATATGATTCAGTGTCAACAGGTGCATCAAGCACAGCATTGATAGCCATTCAGCTACACTGAACTGGTGAGGCCCCACCTTGTGTACTGTGTGCAGTTTTGGACACCTCAATACAAGAAGGACATGAAACTACTGGACTGTGTCCAGCAGTGTGCAAGTGAGATGGTGAACGTTGAAGGGCAAGACTTACAAAACTTACTGAGATAATTTGATTTGTTCAACTTTGTGAAGAGAAAGCTGAGGAGTGACCTCCTCACACCCTACAACTTCCTCAAGCTGTTCCTCTCTCTTGTGACCAGTGATAGCACAGAAAAAATTGAATGAAGCTGCATCAGTGAAAGTTCAGTCTGGACATTAGGGAAATGTTTTTTACTAAGAGGGCTGTCGGTCACTAGAACAAGCTTCCCAGAGAAGTGGTCACATCACCAAACCAGTCAGATTTCAAGAAATGTCTTCGTAACACTTTAATTATATGGTTTTGTGTTAGGTAGCCCTACAAGGACTCAATAGGGTCCCTTCCAACTTGAGATATTCTGTGATTCTATGACTTTTTAGTCCAATAAAAAAACTTATTTTAATAAAACTTTACTTCTATGAAAAATACATTAGAAAATATTGAGCTTAATTCCATGGGAATGGTAACTGATTATATTGTAGAATATAATTATAAGTAAGATAATTATAAATAATACTATACAATGTAATATTGATCTAATTATAGGTCTATTTTCATATCTGTACATATACTATTGGAGTCATACTCCTTTCACAGGTTAAATGACTTTATTGGCAGTAGTTATAAGTTATTAATTAGTGACCTTGTGTGTTTGCTTTTTATTTATCCACTACAGGCCTTAAAAAAACATAAAATCAGGCTGATTGAAAGAATATTCCCAAAGGCTTAATTTCTATAAATTTTTGTTTCATTTTTACATATTTCAGTTTACTCAGCTGTTTATAAAGTAGATACAGTACAGAAATAGTACTACCTCCTTCTTCCATAAGTAGGGTGCTTTTCTAGACTGGAAAGTAAGGAAGAAACTCTCTGTCATAGAATCATAGAATACCACTTTGGAAGGGACCTGAAGAATTATCTAGTCCAACCTTTTAAGGTAAGCTATATAGAAACAGTTTAAATGAGATGGCTCAGCACCCTGTCAAGCTGAGTCTTAAAACTGTCTAATGTAGGGGAATCCACCTCTTCCCTTGGGAAATTATTCCAATGTCTAATTGTTCTCATGATGAAGAATTTTCTTCTGGAATCCAATTGGAATCTCCCTAGGAGTAACTTGTACCCACTACCCCTTTTCTTTCCCATGTGACTCCTTGTAAAAAGAGAGGCTTCACCTTCTTGGTAGCCACCTTTTATGTACTGATACCTGTTATTAAGGTCTCCCCTAAGCCTTCTCTTCTGAAGGACAGAGTTTTTCTCAGCCTTTCTTCATATGGCAGGTCTTCCAGTCCTCTGATCATCCTCATGGCCCTTCTCTGGACCCTCTCCAGCCTGTCTGCACCATTTTTGTATAACAGGGACCAAAACTGAATGCAAGGTGTGGTCTGATCAGCACTGAGTAGGAACTTCTTTATCTCTGCTGGTGATGCCCTTGTCAATGCAACTCAACATCCTGTTGGCTTTCTTTGCCACTGCAGCACACGCTTCACTCATACTGAGATTGTTGTCCACCAAGACCCCCAGGTCCGTTTCCATGGGGCTGGTCTCCATCCAGGTGGATGCCAGTCTGAGCTGCATTTCTGGGTAATGCGTTTACAGGTGCAAGACCTTACACTTGTCTCTGTTGAACTTTGTAAGATTCCTGCTAGCCCACTCCTCTAGCCTGTCCAGGTCTTCCTGGAGGGTGGCTCTCCCCTCTGAAGTAGAGATAACTATTCTTTTTTCTGCCTGAAAAATTACAACTAATATCTATAGGAATCTGGCATAAGATGTCAATGTGGATTTGGCAAGAGATTCATTGTGCAGGACAGAACATTTCAATTTCAGAATTGCCCTTACTGCAAAAGACCTGAAATCTTACTGTTGAAAGTAAGATTCCTCCACATACATATCTAAAAATATACTTCTCTTTGTTATTTCAAATTTCTTCTACAATTTGTCTTTGATATTCTCATTTAGAAGTATACAAATAGTATCTATGACCAGAGAGAAGAGTTCATTTAGGTAACATAATGTATCTATTTTCTGCTTTGTTAGTGAATTATAGTGTTGAGAATAGGAATACTGAATGGATGTGATCAGTGTACACTGAAAGAAAAATATCCATTCCTAATGGTTATAGAGGTTGAACATCTGTTACACTTTTAAAACCAGAGTGTAATATATTTATTTTGTCTAGGATAAAATTTCCTTCCTTAATAAAAGAAACTCCAGTGTTCAAGGCTGTACCCAAGGAGTTTCTTCTGCATGATGACTTCCATGTGGTTTGCAGAGTACACACACATTTTTTATCTTTTAAACATGCTGAAATGCTTTGCTTGTGAGAGTCATTACACAAAACCCAGAATATTTTCTCTTTTTGTACTTTGCTCATCCTTCAATACTGTCACTATATTATAATTACAATTAATGAATAACTGAAATTTTGCTTCATGTTCCACCACTCCAGCCATCCATCTAAACCCTGTTTTTAGCAGTAACTGTGTGATCTGACATCAGCAAACATGCTCATAACCTTATTAATATCAATACAATATACAATACACTCTGCAGCCTAATATTCTGAGACTAAAAGCAGATGGACACTCACTTAAATGTCCATTAAGAAAATTCATTTTCATAAATTCTTAACTGAGTACAATGGGTGGTGTTCTCTTTATTGCAATTCAAGAATGACTTTTTAAAAACCAGAAAGCAATTTATGAACTACTTGGCAGTAAGAAAACTAATTTCTGCATGCTGTTCTAATAATAAGTAGGAGACCATCAATAGTTCTGAACAAAGAGAAAAATGCGGTAAACAGTGAGATCGTCTAACCCCATAGAATAAATTAGAATTTGGTAAAAGTAAAATCTGATTAAACAAAGAACATTAAGAAGTATGGTGATGAGGAAAAAGCAATAACTAGAGCTGAATGACATAGGAACTTGCAGTCTCAGAGGTTGCCTAGAGACTAAACACTATTCATTTTTTATGGGGGGGGGGGGAGAAATGTAAATGGTGAAGTTCTGAAGACAGCAGAAAAGTAATTGTTCAGAACACAGGACATTTTATGGAAACAGCAAAACTCACCATGTTTTACATGGAATAATATGTTGGCAGCACTGTAGAGATTGCCAATCTCATCAATAATCTTCTTATTCGTGTTTGGTGTCTGAGAGTAACTATCCTTTATCTTTCATCCCATTTCACTGATTTGAAAAAAAAAAAAAAACAAACCAAAACTTACTGGTTCAAAAGAATACAGGCAGCAGATCACTTAGAAACATAGAATCATTAAGGCTGGAAATGACCACAAAGATTATCAAGTCCAACCTTATACCCAACACCTAGACCATGTCCCGAAGCATCACATCCACCCAATTTTTGAACACCTCCATGGATGGTGACTCCACCACCTCCCTGGGCAGCCTGTTCCAATGTCCAAACACTCTATCAGTATCCTAATATCTAATCTGAACTTCTTCTGATGCAACTTGTGGCATGTTGTTAGTTACCAGGGAGAAGATACCAACACTGGCTTCATTACAACTTCCTTTCAGATAGCTGTAGAGAACAATAAGGTCTCCTCTCAGCCTCATCTTCTTCAGGCTAAACAATCCAAGCTCACTCAGCCTCTCCTTATAAGACATGTTCTCTAATCCCCTCAACAACTTTGTTGCCCTCCTCTGCACCCACTCTAGCACCTCAAGGTCTAAGGACTGTGGTGCCCAAAACTGGACATAATACTCTAGGTATGGTCTCACACATGCTGAGTACAGGGGGCACGATCTCTTCCCTACACCTGCTGGCCATGCCACTTCTGATACAGGCCAGGATGTCTCTGGCCTTCTTGGCCACCTGGGCACACTGCTGGCTCATGTTCAGCTGGCTGTCCACCTGCATCCCCAGGTCCTTTTCTGCTGAGCAGCTTTCCAGACACTCTTTCCAAAGCCTATAGCATTGCCTGGGGTTGTTGTGAATGAAGTGCAAGACTCAGCATTTAGCCTTGCTAAATCTCATATGACTGAACTCAGCCCATTGATCCAACCTATCCAGATCTTTCTGTAGAGCCTTCCTACCCTCAAGCAGAACAACACTGCTGCTTAATTTCATGTCATCTGCAAACTTACAGAGGGTACACTCGATCCCCTCATCCAAATTATTGATAAAGATATTAAACAGGACTGGCCCCAGCACTGAGCCCTGGGGAACACCACTTATGACTAGTCGCCAACAGGATTTAACTCTGTTTACCACAACTCTCTGGGCTTGGCCATGAAGACAGTTTTTAGCCCAGAGAAGAACACACTTGTCTAAGACATGAGCTGTGAGCTTCTCCAGCAGAATCCTGTGGGAGATCCTGGGGTAGACAACACCCACAGCTTTTCCCCTGCCCACTAGGCAGGTCACCTGGACATAGAAGGAGGTCAGGTTGGTCAAACAGGACCTGCCTTTCCTGAACCCATGTTGGCTGGACCTGATCCCCTGGTTACCCTACACTTGTGTGAAAGCACACAAGATGAACCTCTCCATAATCTTCTCCAGTACGAAGGTCAGGCTGACAGACCTGTAGTTTCCCAGATACTCCTTCTCGCCCTTCTAGTAGACAGGTGTCACACTGGCAAGCCTCCAGTCATCCAGGACCTTCCCCGTTAACCAGCACTTTGGTAAATGACGAAAAGTGGCTTGGCAAGCTCCTCCATCATCTCCCTCAATACTCCTGGGTGGATTTTATCTGGCCCCATAGAATTGTGGATGTCCAGGTGTCATGGCAGTTCATTAATCACTTTTTTTCTGGATTATGTGGGGATTATTATGCTCTCCATCCCTGTCTGAATATGACTGAATATCCTGAGGATAACTGGTCTCACTATTAAAGACTGGATTTATTTGCTTAGCTGCCATTACACTCTCTTTCTTTGGGTATAAGTTGCACTTAAACTTAATATTTTTTATGGGTTTACCTTAGTCAGCAGGTAAGCAGTGACCAAGTGTCCACTCACTCCCCATCACCAGCTGGGTGGAGGAAAGAATCATAAGGGCAAAAGCAAGAAAAACTAATGGGTCAAGCTAACAACAGTTTAATGAGAGAACAAAAGAGAAAAGCAAACAAACAAACAAGTGATGCAAAGCCAATCACTCACCATTTCCCATCATCAGACTGATGCCCAGACAATCTCTAAGCGTATGGCTACTTTGGAACAACTGGACCTTAGGTTTATTGCTGAGCATGGTGTTATATGATATGGAATATCCCTTTGGTCAGTTGGGGTTGGCAGTCCTGCCTGTCCCCTCCAAGCCACTTGCTAGTCATCTAAAACCCTGGTGCGTTATCAACATTGTTTCAGTCACAGATATAAAATACAACACCATATGGGTTGATGTGAAGAAATTCTACTCTATTTCTGACAGATCCAGTACATACTTGTATCCATAAATAAAAACAGATTCTGATTTCAGCAACTTCTTTGTGTGATTCTGTTTGTGCTGAGATCTCACTGAAATAAATGGATATTGTTCTAAGGCTGCAGGCAGAGAGTAATGGACTGTTACTGTAAGGCATCCAGATGAGGTGTCCAAATCAGTACAGCTTTTATAAATTTGACTGACATCAAAAATATAAATAAACTTACTTTAGTTTTCATGATACTTTTATTTAAACATAAACAAATTTTTTTCGAACAGAAGCACAGAAATTTACTGGCATTTCAGATATCTTCTAGTAACCTGGAACTTCCTTCCAGTTGCTGGAACAGATCTCTCAAATGTCCTGTGTTTCATCTGTCATCCTTGTGAATATGATACTGATCTTTGATTTACAAAACATCTAAATACCTGTGTTTCAGCACTGAATCACAGATAGTATGTGATTTCTTTCATACATTATAAAACAGTCTATGGGGACTGTACACGCCAAGGAAGAACACACAGATCTGGGAAATCCTTTCTTAACTTTTGGAATAATATTGGTATCTCCTCTGGCAAGACACTGTTTGCCCTGATTTTCATTTTTAAGGTTTTCTCCCATAACTCTGGCCATTAACAATTAAATAAATGATAATATTTAGCACACTTTTAGGATTAGAAGAGACACACAAAACAGCACATACTAAACATGTGTAAGGATATATACTTACATACATATATATACATACAGATACTTATATATGTATATAATGCAAAAAAAATTATTCCATAAAGTATATGAGAAAATCACAGTTTATTTTCTAATTTAGCTACCTTTAATTTAGAATATTTATTTTTAATTTTGGAAAGGTCTCTTCACAGAATGGACTTCAGCATGCTAGCATTTGGGTAGCTGCTCTGCAATAAACAGTCAAGATACCTGCTGTAAATATATTTCCTATATTATTAGTCATGTTTGACTAATCTGATAGTCTTTTATGATTGCATAAGTAGTTGGATAGATGAGAGGAGAGCAGTTGATGTGGTATTTATTAACTTCAGCAAGGCTTTTTATACTGTCTCCCATGGTATCCTCACAGCCAAGCTTAAGAAGGGTGGATTGGGTGATTGTGCAGTGAGGTGGATTGGGAACTGGCTGAAGGACAGAACTCAGAGAGTTGTGGTCAGTGGAGCAGAGTCTAGCTGGAGGCCTGTGACTAGTGGTGTGCCCCAAGGGTCAGTGCTGGGTCCAATACTGTTCAATATATTCATCAATGATCTGGATGAAAGGATAGAGTGTACCCTCAGCAAGTTTGCTGATGATACAAAACTGGGAGGAGTGGCTGACGCTCCAGAAGGTTGTGCTGCCATCCAGCATGACCTGGATAGGCTGGAGAGCTGGGCAGGGAGAAATTTAATGCAATTTAATAAAAACAAGTGTAAAGTGCTGCATCTGGGGAAGAACAACCCCATGTATCAGTATAGGCTGGGGGCTGATCTGTTGGACAGCAGCTCTGGGGAAAAAGACCTGGGGATCCTGGTGGACAAGAGGATGACCATGAGCCAACAATGCGCCCTTGCAGCCAAGAAGGCCAATGGCATCCTGGGGTGCATTAGGAAGAGTGTGGTCAGCAGGCTGAGGGACGTTCTCCTTCCCCTCTACTCTTCCCTGGTGAGGCTCCACCTGGAATACTGTGTCCGGTTCTGGGCACCCCAGTTCAGGAAAGACATTGAACTACTGGAGAGAGTCCAGCGCAGGGCCACCAAGATTATTAAGGGAGTGGAGCATCTCCCTTATGGGGAGAGGCTGAGAGAGCTGGGTCTCTTTAGGCTGGAGAAGAGGAGGCTGAGGGGGGATCTCATTAATCTCTATAAATACATAAAAGGTGAGTGTAGGGAAGATGGAGCCAGACTCTTCTCAGTGTCATCCAATGTTAGGACAAGGGGCAATGGGAGCAAGTTGGAAAATAAGAGGTTTAGGATAAATGTAAGAAAAAACTTTTTTATGGTAAGAGTGACAGAACACTGGAACAGGCTGCCCAGGGGGTTTGTGGAGTCTCCTTCTCTGGAGGAGTTCAAAACCCGCCTGGACATGTTCCTGTGTGACTTATTATAGGTGATCCTGCTCTGGCAGGGGGGTTGGACTAGATGATCTTTCTTGGTCCCTTCCAACCCCTACGAATCTATGAATCTATGAATCTATTATGTATACTATATAGAATAATTTATCTTCTATAGGCATTGTTTTGGGATTCTGTCTTATTTACTTACTATAATCACTGAGGGGAAACATGGTTCTTTGCAAACATATTTGCACACAGGTCAAGTAGAGGAATAGTTCATTGTAGACACACTTGGAAATGTTCGTACTTCCTGCTTAGCTTAGTCTTCGTATTATTGTACAATTTATTTTCTATATAGTATATGTTGATTGTGGTATGACACTCTGTTCAATGATTTTCTGCAGATTTTGGAAACTTCTGAGAATAACAGTCTTTTACCCCAGGCTATGTAGAGATAGTACAGCTGTTCGTCAGTTTCTGCAAAAGATCACTTAAATTAGAAATGAAAGTTACTGAGACAGAACTGTAGTTTCAGAGAAGCTGAGTTACCAAACTGGTGAACTCTAGATGTTTATTTGGAGACCTTACTAGTAGTATTAAAAAAAATGAAAAAAAAAAAACAAAACAAAAAAGGAGATAATTTAATTATTATGAATTAAATTATAATTAATTAGAAGGGGTAAAGAAATACATAAATAAAGCATTGAGATACTTGAACTCTTCTTGTCATAGTTTAGGGACAGGCTGGCCCCTTAGACCTATAAAAGACACTCTCTGTTAACCCCCTCTCTCCCCAGAAGGGAAGAGAAAAGGAGTAAGGAAGAGAAACTTAGAGATTAGAAAAGGAAACTAAAAGAGCTTTAATGAAAATCAAAATAGTAATAATAATAAATGGAATATATATATATACACACACAAAACCAGTATTCAACTCAACCCTTCCTGATGGCAATTATATCACCTTCACTACTGATGCTGTGGAGCAGGCACTGGCGGAGTCCCAGGCTGGGCCCTGCAGCAGACGGGAGCTGTGTTCAGGAGCTGGATTCTTGTACCTGATTCAGGAACACATCGATTGGGATTGAAGGCAGAACAGAGTCCTCCTCAGGTACTCCAAAAGAGGACCTGAGCCAAGCTGAGCAAAGCCAACAAAGTAGGCCATGAGGGAAAAGAGAGGGACAAGACTATAGTGATCTGTCAGCTTTATACTGAATATGTCATGTATGGGATGAAATTCCTCATTGGTCAATTTAGGGTCACCTGTCCTGTCCGCTCCTCCCTGCAGGTGCAGCCTTTCACTTTTCTGTACCCCCCAACGTGACACACAGTTTCCAGCAGTGGCTTTGGTCTGCACACCAATCCTTAGTAGTAACTCTAAACATGGGGTGTTATCACCGTTAGAAGCAGACACTGTCTGTGAGAACAGACTGATAACTTCAGACAGTGCAGTTAGTTAGAACTGAGCTGAAAAGTAAAATCACTGAAATAATTAGTTCTGTTCTCACTCAAAGAAGGACACTTGCATGGGAAAGCTCTTGAATTATGTTTTGGGGTTTTTTTGTGGTGTGGGTTTTGCTTTTTTTATTGTGCATTTGTTTGTTTGTTTGGTTTGTTTTTTTAATTGTTTTGGGGGTTTTTTTAAGTATGCAAATAGAAATATAATAGGAAAAACAAAGTGATCTGTCAAGTTAATTAGGCTCATCTCAAGTCAGTTCACAGTCCATCTGTATTTATTCAACCTGAACTTATTATATTTCCATATTTTCCTATAGACCAATATGCCTCACTGTGGATTGCACTCTGGTTCCACTTTCTGCTCTTTCAGTGCACCCTGGTGTCACTTTCGGGCAGAGGGGCATCCATGGACAGGAAAGGGAGGACAGGAGCAGTATGAACTACAGCTCCTCTTAACAACCCAACAACTTAGGAAGCCACAACATAGCGTTAGATCAAGAGAGAACCACTTCCAAACACTTTTTAAACCAAAGCAGACAAGTAATTTTCTGTTTTGAGAGTGTTGACATGAAACATTTTAGACTAAGTTTGTTATGTTTTTGTAATATAAAAGACATGTGAAACATATTTCTTTATACATATACACACATTTTATCATGTGCACTACATGCATTTTACAAAGTTGGATAGTTTGTAAGGAATACTGTCGTAAAGAGGAAGTTAAGCTAAAGTTTCTGGAACAATATGATGTATTAAAAATTCTCTTCAATCAGATTTCGAAGTAAAACAGCTAGCTACTGAAGGCATATATCTTTGTCCAAGCTATAAGTCTATTTCTGAATGGACTCAATGGGTAACTATACTCAAATTATTTTTTTTAAATGCAGCTGACTTGAAGAGCTTTGGAATGCCTAGTGCACATGGAGATGATACCGCACTGAATCTGAATACAACTTAGCTCTGCTGAAGATTCTATCTCAGCACTGAGAATGACTGACTGTGTCATGACTGTGTCATTGGAATTAGAGTGAGGACCTCTAACAGAAACAGAAAACCAACTTGTCTGCCTGCAGATCAGTAAAAATAGATGAATGTAAAACTGAAAGGTCTTTTCTGTTTTATGAAATAAATCTGATATATATTTTTAGCCAGATATTTTTGTTATAAAGCATATGGAATCTGCATTTTGTTTTCAAGGACCTTCATCCGTTGTTTTACCTTTTTTTTTTTTTTTTTTCCTGCCATGTAGCCATTTTTTAGCTCTCCTATACAAAGAGTTTTGGACTGCATTGAGTATTAAAACTTGTACCTTTCATTTTCCGTGTCATGTATTGCAAAAATTGCTCAAGGCTAATAATATCCTTTCAAGCACCACAGAGAAAGAAACACCATATGGATTTAAACTGCCCAGCTATATGTACTTAATTGAAGTATTGCAGTCAGGAGTTGCCTTTGGCTTCTTTTATAATCAATAGAGATAAATAGATATGGTGCTTCTACTTCTCCTAGGATCTGTACCATCTTTGAGAAATCTAATCTCTATCGACTACTTGGAGTGCTTCAGTGAGGCATCTTGAGCTACTTATGAATCATACCTCATATGTGCTATGTTTCTAGTTTCCATGGAGAAAAACATCTCAACAAACATCAGTAGTACATACCACACATTTGCAAGGTAAACTACAATTAGACAAATACGTGCAAAGAAGGACAAACGATTATTAGTCTGTGAATTAAAGTTTTAAAACTCATAGTCCTGTTGTTTACTACTTTTGACTGTAGAAATATTTCAGTACCCATTTAAAGCAATTAATAGAATATGACTAATGTTATCCAAATGCTGTCATTTACCAAGATGACTCGTATAGATCCCAGTCTGTATGTATATTGTAACTCTCACATCTAGACATGACTTCCATGCACACAGAATCACTTGACTCAGTTACAGTACCAATAAGCCTGTGAGATGCTCAGAGAAAATCTCATGTTGCAAGATCCAAGCTCCATGAAATAGATAATATAAAATAAGAGATACGATTGTTTATAAGAAAGTTACGATTTTATCAAAGAGAAAAAGAATACAACTTTTTCCTTACCAAAGTATTAGCTATAATTTTCTGCTTTTCATTTATATTTTCAGTATAATCAAATGCCATGGGTGGAGTTGAAAGCTTTCAATGATTTTTCAAGCTGAATTCTATATAACTTTCTTCTCTATGAAGAATATTAACTTCCAGTAGTCTGTAATATTTTTACTTCATCTTTTCATTCTCTATAACCTCTACAATGCATTCATAGGTGTATTTGGCCCACAGACAGTGATAGTCCTAAGGGCCAACAATATTTCAGTAAATACCAGTGTGTTCTCTTGGAGGAGAAGATGTAAAATGTAAGCTTATATCTGCTGTTGAACTGGGTGAGCCTTGCCAGCATTTGTGTTTGTCAGATCATCAAAGAAGTAGTAAGTACTAAGTAGAGATGGAAAATGTTGATGTCAAAGCCTTCGACGCTATCCCGCATGAAATTCTGGTCTCCAAGATGGTGAAATATGGATTTAATGGATGGACAATTCAGTGGATAAAGAACTGGCTTGATTGCCGCTCCCAAAGAGTGGTTGTCAATGGGTCGGTATCCAAGTGGAGACCAGTGACAAGTGGAGTCCCTCAAGGATCAGTACTGGGACCAGTCTTGTTTAACATCTTTGTCAGCGACATGGACAGTGGCATTGAGTGCCCCCTCAGCAAGTTTGGTGACGACACCAAGCTGTGTGGGGCAGCTGACACGCTGGAGGGAAGGGATGCCATCCAGAGGGACCTTGACAGGCTGGAGAGGTGGGCCCATGCCAACCTCATGAAGTTCAACAAGGTCAAATGCAAGGTCCTCCATCTGGGTCAGAGCAATCCCAAGCACCAGTATAAGCTGGGCAGTGACTGTCTTGAGAGCAGCCCTGAAGAAAAGGACCTGGGAGTGCTGGTGAATGAGAAGCTCAACATGAGCCATCAGTGTGCTCTTGCGGCCCGGAGGGCCAATCATGTCCTGGGCTGCATCAAGAGAAGCATGGCCAGCAGGTCAAGGGAAATGATTCTCCCCCTCTACTGCACTCTCGTGAGACCTCACCTGGAGTACTACATCCAGTTCTGGAGTCCCTATTACAGGAAGGATATGGACATGCTGGAACATGTCCAGAGAAGGGCCATGAGGATGATCAGAGGGCTGGAGCACCTCTCCTATGAGGACAGACTAAGACAGTTGGAGTTGTTCAGTCTGGAAAAGAGAAGGCTCTGGGGACACCTTATTGTGGCCTTCCAGTACTGGAAGGGGGCCTACAAGAAAGCTGGGGAGGGACTTTTTAAGCTGTTGGGTAGTGATAGCACTAGAGGGAATGGATTAAAGCTAGAGATAGGTCAATTCAGGTTAGAGATTAGGAAGAATTTCTTCACCATGAGGGTGTTGAGACACTGGAACAGGTTGCCCAGAGAGGTGGTGGAAGCCCCATCCTTGGAAGTTTTTAAGACTAGGCTGGATGGGGCTCTGAGCAACCTGCTCTAGTAGGAGGTTACCCTGACCATGGCAGGAGGGTTGGTACTAGATGATCTTTATGGTCCCTTCCAACCCTGACAATTCTATGATTCTATGTGTCTTCGCAGGATGAAAGAATAACTATCTTATTTTACTTTTTCAAGTCAGTTACGTACCTTCTAGTCCCTGTACAGAGTACTTGCACTCAGTCTTAAGGTGGCCTTAATTCAATTTTCTTTCCAATAACTCCCCAAGCAATTAAAGTATGTGGAACTAAAGGAAATCCACCTCCAAAAGGAAGTGTTTACACAAGGATTTAATGTATTTTGATGAAGAAATCATACCTTTCTCTGAACGTCTCCATGGAAATCAGACTCGAAGTAAGGCAGATATTTTCCAGTATAAACTGTACTTTTGTTTTAATCTCAGATAGTGACTAAACACCATGCAGCTGCTCACCCACTGCTTCCCCCAACATCCCCCCACACACACCCCTCCCCAGTGGGATGGTAAGGAAAATCAAGAAGAAAAGTTAGTACCCCATGGGTTGAGATAAGTACAGCTTAATAGAACAATGCAAAGAGAGAACAACAGTAATAATGATAATACTAATGAAATAATATATATAGCAAGCGATATATACTGTGGGGCACTACCAGTACCTGAGACACACTTTCCCTGGGTATAGGCTGAAGCCAGTGTGGAAACCTACACCCCCTCCCCAGGCCAGTCCTCCACTTATAAAGCAGGCATGATGTCCATGTGGTATCAAACATATGACTGGTTGGTTTGGTTGGTTAACCCAGCCATGGCCCGTAACAGCTCCTTTTGAAAATTAACCCTATCCTAGCCAACACAGGACAATTATACTTCAGGCGTCTGATGATTTAAAGTAATCCTTTGAGTTGCTTATGTTACAGTTTGTCCTTTCTTATCTGTGATGCAGAATTGCTTGTTGAAATCATGTCACAAAATGGTTGAAACATTTAAAATAGAATAGCAATTGCCAAAATTTAAACAATGGTAAACTAATAACGAAGAATTAATATTCTGTTCTCTCATTAATAAAGGCATATATATGAAGTGGAGCCTTTGACAAATACTTGTTTGAATACACACACCCACAAATTGATTGGAGGATTAGGCGCTGAATTATTTCTCAGAGTGTAAGGTTGTATTCACAGCTCCACTAAAAAAGTAGACTTTGTCCAAGTAGAGTTAAATATTTTTCTTTTGTTTTCTCTGACTTTATTTTTAACTAGATTTTGCAAAATTAATATTAAGTGCTGATATGTAATTAACATTAAGTGCTGATATGTAATTCCAGGCGGTTGTTTCTCAGTAGTTTCTTCAGTGGTTGTTTTGATATTAGATGATCTTTCAGATAATTAGATGATAGGATTAGATTAGATGATCAGATTAAATGATTTTGTAATGTATTAGATTAGATTATCATATTAGATGATCTTTCAATGTATTATCTGTGGACACTTTCTTTGGATCAGTCACTCAATTCAAACAACTATTTTCTTCTCTTGTGGTTCTACTCCATTATCTTAGCTCAGAAACAGTATAGCTGTAACATGTAGGTAATATCAAGTTGCAATATTTTATAGTAAACAGAAAAAATAAATACAAACTGAACAGAAAATTATACACACATACTGTGAATAACAGAAAGCATGAAAACTGTAACCTGCTGATGCTCTTTGTTTGGTGGGGTTTTCTTGTTTGTTTTGTAAGACACTAGAGAAGAGTTTCTTCTGTTTTAAAAATACAAAGGGAAACATATTTTTATTTCTTAAGACTCCATCATGAAAGAGCTGCATAAATTAACTTCACATAAAGGTTTGAGCATCTTCATCAGTAATAATGTATTAAATATGCAATAGTTTGAATGTGATGTCTATAATGAAATGGCTGAGAAATTAGTGAAATAGTACTAATTTGTCATAGGAATACTTCTGTATTTGCTAATACCTTATAGGAAAATTTCTCTATTTGTTAGCATTTGGGTTCTTTAAATCAGAAATATTGTTTAACTTTGGGTGAGGAAGAGTGGAAGATATGTGATGTAATAAAAGTCCATACTGCCTAGAAACAAAATGTTCAACAAGTAGCAGAATAGCTAAACTAGCTAAAGCAAAGTACTGAATATACAGCTGTGGCCATGGTGTCAGCGAACTTAAACACAGGATGAGGCTTTGCTTGCTGACTTTGGAGATGACAGAGACCAGCTTTTGAGCAAGGAATCCCAGCATATTACTTCACTGCTGCAGCTAACTAATCAGAGTTGTGCTTTTAAGCTCTGCCTTCAGAGGAAGTCATCTCCCTGTGAAGGCAACACCCGCTCTCCCAGTCCCACAACTTTGTCCTCTTGGTGCAGAAACCATGTCACTGCTCTGCAAATAATCACAGGAAGAGTCAGAAATATAACCAAGTTTTTTTTTTTTTTTTTTTTTTTTTTTTTTTTTTTTTTTTTTTTTTTCTGGGGGCTTTGTATGTTTCTTCTGCTACGTACTGAGAAGGGAAATGTCTTGGTACAATTTCAGCATATGAAGTGCTAGATGCTACAGAAACCATTTAATGAGAAATGTGGAAATGGTACTGGGAGCAACCACTCTCGTAATTTTGAAAATACATCTTACTTCTGAACTGTATAAAACCTTGCAGATAAAAGATGGGATCATGCAATGCAAGGATACAGCAGGTAAAAAATCAGATAATTAGCTGTTTATGTGACAAAGAAAAAATAAGGCAAGAAAATCAACCAGCAATATATCTTAAAAATATGGGAAAGGTAGATGAATACTTACTCAGAATGAGAAATAGTCAGGGGAAGTGTATATGCAGTGAAAAGGTCAAGGGAGCTTTTAAGTTGATTTATTTACTTTTTTGCTGAGATTTCACAAGAAGGATTATTAAAGATATTTTTGTGAAAGCAAAGTCACAACCCATAACAAATATTTAATTCAGTTAGGTGAATTTCGGGTCATGCAGTTATTAAGATCAAGGTACAATGATAAGTAGGATTTTTGTTTATTTGGTTTTGTTTTGTTTTGTTTTTGGCTTTGTTTTGTTTTGTTTTTTATCCAGCATCTCTGTTTCCACATTTTATCATATTATGATGGATGATATGTAGGTGGTTCAGGGGTCTGCTTGTGACAAACAGCCTGATGAACATTGTCCAGTTCACTTATGCCGAATTGCATTTGGACTTCTCTGTTTCTGACAGAACAAAAAAAGCATGCATATTTTGCCACACTGACTTTCATTCTGAATCAATGAACTAAAATCTGTGGAGATATTGTTATCTGTGTTTCATAAGAAAGCACTCAAATTAAAAAACCCCAAAGTTTACAAGACTGTTCAATTTTTTTTCCAAAGTCTCAACTAAATATATTTAAAGAGATTCTGTAAATGCAGTTCTTGCACCTGTTTCTGAGGAGACACCATATGCCCAAGAATCATTGATTTCTAGAAAAGTGAAGTTTTCCTCATATTAATGTAGTTTGTAAGAGCCTAGCTACTGATGTCTGAAAACTTCTATGGTGATAAGTTCTGGACAGAGAATGAGCAAGTCCTGACCGGAATGAGGAAGTGTAAATGGTTCTTGGTAGTCCACAATGACTCTGTCATTCTCCCCTAGCACCTTGCAGATAAATTAACAACAGGAAGAGATAAATTCTCAAATGGCGGGATGGTTTCTTTTTCCAGAGTTAAATTCTTCTGATAGTCACTGTGACTGCACCAGGGAGATGTCTATAGGGGCACTGCACCAGAAGGTGCTCGTGCAAATCAGGACCACTTCTATACTTCCTATGTAAATTGGGGATGCTATTCATACCGAAGAGTATAAAGAGACAGAAGAATATTGGTTGGTGTGTATCCATCACCAACTAACTCAAGATTTGGATTCAACCAGTGAGATGTCACTGGTTCCAAGGGTAGTGATATCTTCTATCTTAATCTCTCTATCTCACCCTCACCCTCCCCCACCTTTTCCTTTCTTCCTGTTTCTACTCACTTCTCCTTTTCTTCTTCTTGATACTTAGTTGTGCTTAAAAGCAATTGATAGGAAAATAACCTCTATTGCCAAAATACCTTTACCTGCATTGTTTATTGATTGTTATCAGCAAACCAAACAAATTGTTTTGTATTGTTCCTCTAAGTGATTATTGTGACTTTACTGCCTCTGCAGCCCTGCTCTTCAGGCATAACCTCTTTTGTGGGATCATAATATTCACCTCCCACTGAGTGGGATGAGACATAGTTCTTGCTGAAAGCAACATGATACTATAACAACAATTAACACACAAGATGTGTAACAGTCAGATGTGATCATCAGTGTCTTTCTTTCATCTTTATCAGTAATATTGGTAGTCATCAGTATTCAGTATAATGGTATCACTTTTCCATTGTATTTCAAGTACAAACTTTCTCTGCCACATTTACAATCAAACTGCTTTAGAAAGAATTTCAAGGATCATACAGTAAGCTAATGGTTTTTTTATCTTTCATTGCTGCCACACCAGGTTCCCTATCATACCTATTTTCCTGTATAAAGCAAATTCTTTATCTGTAATTCTTTAGTTGTGTAAAACTTTATGTTTGCTTCTATCTGAGCAATATGTAACACAAATAATTGATTTCTGAGCTGTTTAAACTTCAATCGTTTCTATGATTCACACTTGAGAAGTAAGTGATGGCAATGTATCTGTTTTCATCCATAATCCAGATTTTGTCTCTCTATAGCACAAAATGAGATCAAGCAGGTAGTAAAAAAGGCAAATCTTAAAATTAGCTCTAAGTTTCTACTTTGCAGATGAAATACCTCTCTAGGCTGTCTCAGCTATACAGAATATTATGCATATCATCACAATATGATCCTCCTGCATACTTACGTTGATTGTTTTGATCAGTGATGCAACAGTTATTGAAAAGTTCAAGAGACAAACTTTCACTACTATCCACACAGCTGAAACTTCTTCAAATGAATGAAACTGCAGTTCATATCCAAAAGACTATATTTCTTACCTGTTGTTTTAAAATCTTCATGACAGTTTTTTCATTTATTTGTAATTAGAATATTAATTTTGTAAGCCTGAATAGAAGAGATTTCTTAGTGAGAATTTTGACTCTGGAGCAGACAGTCACATCCATCATAAAAAAAAAATCATTGATTTTCAAAACTCCCTGACCACCAAAAATGTTATATTAAATTATGTGTATTATTATTATGTGTGTATTTGAACAGCCATTGGCCTCCTGCAAATTTGGAAGGCTCATCAATGTTGTATAGAGAGGTGACTTGAAGGCATGACTGCTGGGTCCAAGGGAGGCACTGTAGAAGGGGAAAGCAGAAAAGCCTTTGCAAAGAATTAATGCCCTAACTGCATCAATTAAAAGGTGCCTTTGGCAACATACCCTTTCTGTGCCTGCTGTGCAGTCAACAGAGGGATATCACCTTAAAAAACCTGACATTTAGCTTCAGTTTCTATAGTTATAGGGATGCTGTTCTTGTTCAGGAAACAAAGCAGAAAAGTTTCTGGCTGGGTTTCCCAAAAGTGCTCCACAAGTGTTGAGTACATGGCTTTCTCTAACCACATTTTTCAAGCATTCATAGAACATGCAAATGATCACACTAGACAAAAATGTTTCACTTTTGTTCACTGGAAAAAGAATGACAGTCATACATACCTTCTTTGAAGTCAAGAAGGTTTATTTAAAGAAAGATGTAGACAGATTTTACCATTTTATAACTGAGGTATCTTTTATCATACAAACAGTAATTTTCCAGCTTCATTTGTAGATTTGCAAGGAAACTCTTGGATTCAAATCTAATCTTTCAGGTAGCAGAAAGATTAATACTTGTAGTATCTCTATGATAATCTAGATTAGACACAAGTTGTGCAAATGAAACAAAAAGGATAAAAGATTATAACTTAGTGCTTAAGACAGGTATAACAGTATTTAAAGGTAAACAGTTAATTAGCATACAATCACTTATAATGATTATATACATTTGTTTATAAAAGTAGTATTTTTTTAAATTTTTCTGCCATCTTGTGTAGCTTTAAAGAAAACCACAGTGAAGTCTTCAGGAAACAGTTTAATAGTAGTCATATATTAGGATTATGCCACTGGTAGAATTGCACGTTTGTTTTGATAGTGTGCTAAAAATAGTGTCTTAGTATTGATACATAGAAAATTGTTCAAAATCAATAAATTGTCAGGGCTTCAGCTGAAGAATCTTAATTTTCTGTGCTGTGTAAGGTGATCACAAATGTTAGCTACTGATGAAGTCTCATAGCACGCCAATTTCATAGCCAGTAAGAGTTAACCAGGCACAGGTGCTGCAGGTTTAGATCTAGGGTTCAGAGTAACAATGCATGCAAAGCTCATGGTCAGTGATCTACAACATGGAAAGAAGTGTGCTTGCCTGAGGAAGTATTTCATGAACCCTTTAAAAGCATTTATGGTAGGCTACAATTTTACCTCCACATATCAATCTGCAAATAGAAGAGGAGATCAGAGATATGAAAATTTATAGGGTCTCAGAACAAAAGGAAAATGGGTGTGGGGAAATGTACAAGGTGAAAGAGTCATTGTTAAGGAATTTTGTGCTTTGCATCATGAAAACATATAAGGTTGCTCCCCACTGACTTGCACTGTGAAAGACTAATGGCCTTTCATCTTTCTCCAGTCAGGCTTCCATGGTTAGTATTTCAGCCTAATATTATAGTTCATGCTGAAAAGTAATAGAGGGTCTGATGACACCTACTAAGAAATATTCCTAAAGGATCTTCTGCAAGCTAGAAACAGAGTAAAAAGAGCTTAAAAGTACGTAAATAGCTTAGAGGTGGACTATGGTACAAGTGAAGTTAAAAACCAGGTATTGAGTCTTCTTATTCTTTACCTGCAAGCAATGCTGAAATATGTTATGCAATTATTCTATTTGTGAGACATGAACCAAGCTGATTGTTGTCATTCAGCGCTTTTTTTAAGATGACTAAGAGTAACAAGATTTACTTCTAGTGCTAGTAATTGACTACTGAGAGATTTATTGCATCTGTGTTTACATACATATGTGAAATTTAATGCCAGAACTTGATGATTTCCTTATTTACAGCTCTGGCACAAGAAGACTGAAAGATTTTATATCATGTAGATTTATTTAAGTGGACTGGGAAACTAGAAAATCAGACTTTTATCATGTTTTGCATTGGACTGGGTAATCCAGCACTGGTTAACATGACAGCCAGATAGCCCAAGTATTTCTACTGCATTGGGACCCACCCCAAAATCCCTGTGGTGTGACTGCCTAAGTTCCCTGCCCACATGGAGGCTCAGCTGGTGCCTGAGCCTCTCACTGTGTACCACCTGGAAGACTGAGGGATGTCTTACTCTGAACGGGAGCAGCCTGTTCTGAAAACAAGGAGGCAAAACACCTTTCCCCTTTTTGTATCTTGGAAGAGCAATCCTTAGTGCCAGGTAGGACCGTGTGGTTTGTTTCCCCACAGAACAGCTTCATTTAGGAGGTGATGAAATGGACTGACCACCTTTCTCCTTCAGGTTCATCTTCAGGTGAGGCAAGGATGAGAAGAGTTCTTTAGCTGTGCAGTTTGTGTCTTTGGTTATGGCTGGCAGCCAGCAGTTGTCCTGAAAAGAGAAGTGGTGCACACAAATGAACTTAAGGTAAGTTTTTACTTTTTTCATGATGCCTGTTTACTAAACCAGGGTCCCAGTTTGAGTAAGGAACAGAGCTGATTCTGTTCAGTGATTGTGTTTTTCATCTCAGTACTTCTATCTGACTGCACTTTTTGAAGTTAGAAGCCTCTTTTCACAGACAGGGTCTCCTTCTAGCAGTGATAACACCTCATGTTTAGAATTAGTACCAAGGATCGTTATGCAGACCAAGGCCACTGCTGAATCTTGTGTACCACATTGGGAGTGCAGAAAAGTGAAAGGCTGCACCTGTAGGGAGGAGTGTACGGGACAAATGACCCTAAATTGACCAGCGAGGAGCTTAATCCCATACATGTCATATTTGGCATAAAGCTGAGGGATCTGAAGGATCTGTGGCTCTTCTTCCTTCTTGGACCGCATTGCCAGCTTTGTTTGACTTGACTCAGGTCCCCTTTCCATTCTTTTCTCAGAGCATCTGAAGAGAACTCTGTCCATTCAGCTTTCAATCCTGATCTGTGTGTTCCTGAATCTGGCACCAGAATCCAGCTCCTGAACACAGCTCCAGTCTGCTGCGGGGCCCGGTCTGGGTCTACCCCAGTGCCTGCACAGCATCATTGGTGACGGTGATGTAATTACCATCAGGGGGGTGGGTTCCATACTGGTTTTGTATGTATTTGTATATATTCCATTTTTATAATTATTAATTTCCTTTTCATTAAAGCTGTTCTAGTTTCCTTTTCTAATCACTAAGTCTCTCTTCTTTTTTCCCTTTCTCTTCCCCTTTGTGGAGGGAGGGGGAGATAACAGAGAGCATCTATTATAGGTCTAAGGGGCCTCCCTGACCCTAAACCATGACAACCAGCTTTTCCCTTTTGAGACTGACATTAACATAGTCCTCTGTCTGCTTTTAAGGATAGTAACAATCTTCAATCTATTAGCAAATTCAGGTTGTCACTGAAGGAAAGAAAAAAGAAAGAAGGAAAAGACAAAAAGAAAATACATGCATTATTGTCAAAAACCTAATTATATCAAACTCTTTATATAAATGTGCTACTGTGAAAGTAACTTACCACTTCAGCAAATGTATTTGTAACTTGTCAGTAATGTTGCCATTAGCACTCACTGTTAATGACTAAAAGAAATATAGTACTCTTTGTGCGAATATCCATGAAGGAACTGCTTCATTAATTAAAATTTGGGTCAGTATTGACAACAAAGTTTTTCATAAAGGCCAATTATTTATAATTTTTATGTATTTTCTGTAAGTTTATTTAAAATTTTATTAAAAGTGTTGTATAGGAAATACTTGTTTTGTATAAGAAATACTATTCTTTGGTTTGGTTTTTTTTTTCCTTTAAAACTTTAAACAACTAGAAAAGGAATTTTTAAAGAAAAGCTAAGTTTTAACCCATTGAGAACTTTTCCTTATTATAAAATACTTTCACTTTGTAAAACTGACAGTATTCTAAGCATTATTAAAGCAAGGAAAAGTTTTGTGTTCACTTTCTCTATGTCTTCATCCATGACCTTGGTCACTGTATGAAGCTTGGCTTAAATTTATGTGCACATGTTGAGAGGACACTTTTGTAAGAAGTGGTGTTTAAAAGTTACTTATGTGATTACTTTAAAAATATCATAATGTTTTGAAATGCGACAGGAAATGCCATATAAAATGCCTATGAATAGCAATAATTTTATCATTATTGTCATCCTGCAGAAACAAATATTCATTCTGTCCTCCTGAATTTATTTATATTTAGAGCACATAGGTAATGAGTTTAACCCTATAAAAATTAATTACATTAAAAACATTCTTTTAAGTAACAAACATGCATCTTAAATCCCAGAAAACTATGCTTGCGTATTTGTTCTGTTAATTATCATCATGCCAAGAAATCAGTCCTCTCTTTTATGTTCACAAACTGATGAAGGATAATGAAATAGTAAGCAAATCAAATCCAGAAAATGTCTGGGGATTACTACAGTCCTTTTTATGATTGCAAGCCACATCTGGAGGTAATGGAACAACAGAAACATGTCGCTTCTTAACTCTGACAGGTTCAGACTACCTTATGTACTGCTTGATCAGCTCTTTCTATACATCCGTGTCCACAACTGGGTTCAATGAAACTAGTCTGAGCAACCTAGGCTGTGGTTGTGATGACAGTCATGAGATAGATACAATCTGTGTCTAGTTCTTCTTGTATGAACAAAATCTAATTTCAGTTTGAGACGTATGTACCAGGAAAAATGGGACAATACTGGTCAACTTCAAAAGCGGGAACATTAGCAAAGCAAGAGTTTTGTTTTTCCTATAGAAATTGTTGAAAGGATGGGAAGCTTCTGGAAATAGATTAAGACATCTTTGTGAAGCTCTTTAAGAGTCTTCATTCAAAGATTAAGTAGGACTTAAAAGGACAGAGTCCTTGCTTGAGAACAAGTAAATGGCAAGAGAAATTCTAGTTACTTGGAAATAAATCTTGATAATTAGGTTGGAAATATTATATGAAGTGTATACCATCAGTTTATGATGAATGAAATAGAGAAAAGACAATGGATATTACTTGCAAATGGAAAGATGACCCAAAAAACTGCTGAACTTGGAAAAGAGTAATTTTAGCAAGGTTTGTTGTGCTGGTGGTTACCGAGATAAAATTAATTTGTCTGTACCACAAATTTATATTCTCTTATTCTGACAAGTACAATTTTTGTTTTCCTTTGTTTTTGCTTTTTACTGCCCTTTTTAGAAGGCAGTGGAAACCAGATATAAATTAACTGCTGTTTCCTTTTCCTGATGATTGCTTAAGAATGACAGAATAAATCTGTTTCAGAATCCAAAACTCTCCACAGTTACATTGTCTCCTCTTTAGCATCCTAGACATATTGCACATTTGAGGATGTGGTTGCAGTCATCAAAGCAAAAAACCTAGAAATGTGAGAGAGAAACATACGGCACCAAAACACACACTCCGCTCCATATCAGGGTTCCTATTGAAGAGACAGAACTGTTTTTGACAGGACACCCTTTTGTTCATACATTGTTAGTGAGTGTTTCTAACAAAATATTCATCCATGCAATGATATAATATATATATAATGGAAAATATATAAGAAGTATTATGATTAAGGTGAACAAGATTCTAGTGACCTCTGTTTTCATTTCTAGTTGGGACTGTCTGTATACTTTTTGAGATCTTCAGGCTGAAAAATAATTATCTAAGCAAAGATATCAAAATGCTGGTATTTTATAGCTGACATAGAATATACTTATTAGCAAATAATACTGGCAAACTTACAGAAACATTAAGAGGCAGGAACACAAATTCAGAAAGGAAATTGACTTATCAGTACAAATTAGTGGTAGAAGAGGAAAAGGATCCACACTTTATTCCTTCCCCAGGACTCATATCACCTGAAATTATTGCTTCTGTAGGTTACTTGCAGAAATGACCATGACACTCTTTAAATCTTAATATTTTAGAGTCCTTCATCTTCCTAGAAAATCCATTTTGGTTCTTGGAGCCAAGTTAGCATTTCAACTGCCTTTCAGTAAAAACACAGTTCTGTGTCTTGAATATAGAACTTCTCTATAGCTAAGATGAATGTTTTCTAAACTGTACAGTTATCCTTTAAGTGGCAGAGAAACTTGTCATTTCATTTTCTGTAGTGTAGCAACTTTTGTCCAACCTAAGCGGTACAACTTAATTTTTAACTTAATCATATGATACATTTAAGAAGGCAAAGGAGTATTAAGAATGCATATGTCTGTTTTACTGACATAAGTGCTTTTCTTTCTCCATGTTCCAACAAAGGTAGACAATGTGAAAACCTAGGTGCAAAGTAATGACCTAAGGAAAGAAAAAAATAGATAAGTCAGTAAGCCATTAGCTACGCAACTGCATTAACGTTAATATGTTATAATTGTGTGAAACATTCTAGGAATTCAATTATCTTTTAATACAATAGCCTGTACCAATTTAATTAGATACCATTTAGCCTACAGACATCCACTATTAAAAATTCTGACCTTAATAATTCTATCTTGCTAATATTCACTGGATTAATCCACATTTAAGCTTTTGCACGACTGAGATGTAAAGCTAGTAATTTGTTTGACCGCAATGACCAATGTTTAAAACATAAATAAAAATGATTGCTTATTTGAGTGATTGCATAAACTGTAGATTTTGTTGAATGTGTTCCCTGCTTGCATTTCCACTTGAGTATATGTGGGTTTATTTTACACAGCTTTTTGCTCATTGGTATGACATGAAATAAAGACATAATTTTAATTGTGGTTTTTAGTATCTTCCTTAAATTGAAATATGAATTAATGGTATGCACAATATTCTTGCAAACATTAAAAACTAATAAAAAGAAGATGTTACAGAAAACTCTGAAGCATTTTTGTTAAACACCAGTTATTACACAAGAATCAAAGAATCATAGAATTATAGAATGGTAGGAGTTGGAAAGGATCTCTGGAGATCATCAAGTCCAACCCCCTTCCCAATGCAAGATCACCTAGGGCATGCCACACAGGAACAGATCCAGGTCTTGAAAGTCTCTAGACTAGGAGACTCTACAACCATTATGGGCAGCCTGTTCTAATGCTCTGTCACTCTCACAGTGACATGTTGACCTTATGTTGAGGTGGAACCTTCTGTGTTTCACCTTGTTAACATTACCTCTCATCCTATCACAGGGCATCACTGAAAAGAGACTGGACCCTTCTACTTGACACCCACCCTTCAGATATTTGTAAGCATTGATAAGATCCCCTCTCAGTCTTCTCTTTTTCAGGCTAAACAGCCCCCGGCTCTCAGCCTTTCCTCATAAGAGAAATGTTCCCGTCCCTTCATCATCTTTGTAGCTCTCTGTTGGACTCTCTCTCGTATTTCCTTATCCCTCTTGATCTGGGGAGCCCAGAACCGGACACAATATGCCAAATGTGTAGTATGCCAGAGTAGAGGGAAAGGAAAACCTCCCTTGACCTGCTAGCCACACTCTTCTTTATGCACCCCAGGATACCACTCGCCTTCCTGGACACAATGGCCCATTGCTGTTCCATGGATAACTTATTGTTCACCAGGATGACAAGGTCCTTTTCCATACTAGACACTTTAAATTGTATTTACTACCTTAAAATGAAAATATTTTATAACATCTGTGATTTATTCAACAACTGACATCACTGGGCTCTAAATGCTCAACAAGCTCAAAGTACATTGAAAGCCTTTTCCATCACTTGTCTTTATGAACAGACATTGGCAGGCCAGGACAAGGAGTTGTGGACTTCTTCATATATTCATAGCTCCAATTCTCAGACATTCATCAGAAGTGCACTTGCTGCAATATTACATTGCTAACCTTGACTCCATTCTTCCCCAATTATGGACTACATGTAAACTGGAGTAATAACTGAACGAGCACATACTATCAGTTATTCAATGAGTAAGTTTCTGTAGGTACTTTTGAAGTTTTCTGTCCTGTGTATGACTTCATTTGGTGGTATTTTCAAATATTTAATTAATCTTGTTAGACAACCTAAATGTTACTGCTTGAAGTAGTATATTATACCCAAGCTGTATAAATCATATTTACATACACGGACTGTCTTGTTTATCAGCTTAGCTTGACAGAAAATTTTCACCATTCAGCTTGTAACTCCATTGGCCACCCACACTGAAATATTAGAAATATATATAAAAACAAACAAAAAACAAAGCAAACAAACAAAACCCACAAACCAAAACAAAAACAAAACCCAACAGCAAACAAACAAACCAAAATAAAAAACAAAAGAAAAACATAATCATCAACAACAACAACAACAACAACCAACCAAACAAAAAACAATACCTCAACCCTTCTAAACAGAACATGTATTTTATCCTGATTATTTTTTTGTTTTTTTACTTGGATTGTCAGAATTATTTGGACATTCAGTATCACACTTCAATTAAAATAAATGTATCTGTGAGAAGCTGGACCATTGTTAGTACTCCAGTGCAGGAGTTCATAGCATAACAATATTTCATGTCACTAATGCACAGTGTAGGTGTCCTTTACTCATTTGAGTAAATATTCATTTTAGCTTGAGAATCAGGGAAAATTACAAAGATTGCTTGATGTCCAGTGGCCGCATAAAAAAAATTACAGTCTGGTTGTAGGTGTAATCATATGTTCTTCTTCTTTGTAAACTATATGTACATCCCAACCCCTATTTTATCAATCAGTTTTCTATTGTAATTCATAAGCTGGCTTTAGCAATCTTCAACATTAAAATTTAGCATCCCACCACTTCCAGGTCACAATTTGTAACATAATCTGAGTATTATAAACGGTTCTTGTTTTATGCTTGGCAAATCTTTTTAACCACCCCATACATCAGCAAAGCCTACATAGTCTTAAGACTACACATATCAGAGCTTGAGAACTACCATCACAGCAGATGTTAAGAAGTAGTTTTCAGATCTCCATTTTTCTCTGCTGGTTTATGAGGACACCATCTTTCAAAAAAGAAAAGTTGTTTGTTTGATTAGTTCCTAAATGAACGAACTTAAAAACATGTACTATCCTGCATTTTATCATCTTCTTTTAAAAAAGAAAAAAATAGTCCTAGGGAATTTCTGTTACCAGTTCCCACATATTAAAAATAGTCTTAAATGAAAGAAGCATAAGTGCAGGAAAATTGCAGGGCTTATGTTAATTTTGTTTATTTTTTGTACATATTTGTACAATTTTTGTACATATTGTTAATATGTAGCTCATATGAGAATTTGGAAGCGAACATTTGAAATTAGGTAGGGAAATCAACACTGAAATTGTTGGGGAATAAAAGTGAGGAAATTAGGATTTTAAGAATCTTTAATAACATAATTCAATTTAGTTATTTAGAAGAAATGTTTTTAAAGTAATAATTAACTTCTTTAACCTACAGAAGAAAGGTGAGATGAAAAAATCCAGGAATTTAATACTTCATATTTACAGACTACACTAGAATTTTTAGATAATTTTAACAAACATGTCTGTCCTGCCTGCTAATTTTCCTTAATTTAATGTTTTTTTCTCTTTCTTCAGTGTAGTATACAAAGGTGGTAATAGAAAAACTTATAAGAAGATATTTAATATTCAGCCTTGCTGATTATTTCTATGACAACTACAAAAAAAAAAAAAAAAAAAAAAAAAAGTAACTTGAATAAAAGACAAACATTTTGTATAAAATATTTTGGAGTAAATCCAGTGGTTTTGTGTCTACAAATAAAAAAAAGGAATATATGCTACTACTTATGAAAAAAAGGAAAAAAAAATTTTTTTCTTGGTGAATCCAGTTATTCAGATTCTAGATTGCAGGAAGCTGATAGTTTCTTACTTTAATTCATCAATAGTTCTGGTTCTTCACAAATTTGGTGTGCTCTGTTTAATGCAATGACATTTGGTCAGACGGGTCTTTTGGGTTTGACATTGGTATATCAGCAGACTGGAATGCTTTGGATGTTTTGAGTTCTTTTAAGTGATCATATAACAGGCCTTAATTTCCCCTTTATCTAACATTCTTAGCAATTCTGCATCTTGGAGGACAATGCAGTTAAATATGCTGTGTCCATATTTCTTTTGTGTGTATTCTAGAAAGGTTATTTAGTGTAAGTAGTTTATGTTATGTAAGTAAGCTGCTAAATTAAATTAATGACTTCTTTTTCTTTATTAATAGTAGGAATTATGCTGTCTTCAGTCCTACTTAAAAAAAAGAAACAATTTTGCAGTGAAAAAGCAACATCTGACATGAATTCACATAAAAATATGAATGTGGTGTTTTGCATCGTAAACCTGCAAAAAGGGTAGTGAATGAGTTAGGACTTATTAATGATTGTTTTGAAAACCTAAATAATACTTGTCAGTCTTCAGAAACAATGAAAAATTCACTACAGAAAAAGTAACAACTATTTAAATAAAGAACAGCTTGTATGTAAGTGATAAGAAGTAATTTTAAGTTCATGTTTCATCTTTTATGCATGTATCTTTAAAATTATTGATACTTCCTTAAACATAATGAAAAAGAGCTACACATTTCCCCATATTTGCTTCTGCAGAAGTCATTTAACTAGTGACATACTGAGAAGAAGAGGGTACTGAAATAAGGGCTTTATCTTGGAAAAAGAAAATTGTGGAGAGAGCATCTTTACCATGGTACTGTATTTTTAGTGAAGCAGCAGATGGATTTTCAACATATCTATTCTGGATGACATAGCGTGCTAGCAGTAGGAAGTTGGAAGCTCTATGCCTGAGAAATATTACTTTCCTCATGATTTTTTTTTTTTTAAAACAGAACTTTGTGTGCTGTCATTTAACCCTTCTGTTTATGAGCTGTGTCTAGCAGCATACACGGAAGTAAGCATCAAATGTGTGAACAATTTTCTAAAAGTGAAGGTCTGGTTTGATTGATCTGCATGGTGAAGTACTGACAAAAGAGCTATTGATCTGACCTTTTTTTTAAGGTATATTTGCTTTGTTGGTAACAATAACATTTTCAGATATTGAGCAAATTCTTTGCTTTGGCTATTAGGTATAAAGTGGTCCTTTTGTATGTACTTTGTGGTGCATAGTTGACTTGGACCAGTTAAAAAAAATGATCAGAAGAGGTAAAGGCATACTGAAGACTCTAGATCTGGAAAAAGTCCTGAGAAACCCAAGTAATCCTAGCAATTCCATGTCTTGCAATTTTGTTCCTATATTACACAGTCCTTGATTTCTTCCTTTTTCACCCAGAAAACTTGCACTTATAAAGGGAGCTGGTTTTTATTAAAAATAAGTTTGCATTCCCTTAGTGTTGTGACAAACACTCATGAAAAGAGACTTTGAGTGAATTTCTAAAGCAAAAAAAGTAAACTGTGAACTAAAATGGAAATTTTGAGTTTATTTCAAAATTTAATGTTATTTTAAGCTCATCGTACATATTTTGTAATGTGACTTACATTTTTAAAATGTGGTTGTGAAGAAACCTGTCTTCCTTCATGACTCAAACTGCAAATCTGTCTCTAGATAGGATTCCGCTTGGATGAAAATAATCTCCAAAACTAGTAGTTTTACTAACAGAAGGTGGTTCCATGTACACATTCTGTGTCAGGAGTAAGTACTTAGACTACTTTTGCATGTCTTCTACAAGACTGGTAACCCTTGAACATATGGGCAAAACACCAATATCCAGGTAAACAGAAACACACAAAAAGAAGGTTTGTACTTTCTTTTACATTTACTCATCTGTAAATAGGAATAGTTAACCCTAACTTCTTTACCAGCAATGATTAAAGATAAAAGTTTATCATTTTTACAGTTCTGTCAGTAGAAGAGGGATAGAAGGAGGAAGGAGATAAAAGGCTCTTGTGAGTTGGAACTGAAGAACCTTCAAATTGAAAATAGTACTGCAAATTATATTTCTCTGTCAGATTAAAACCCAAAATCAGTAAGAAGTAGAATGTGAATGGCTGAAATAGAAGTAAATGCCTTGTTTATAATAGCCCCCTTTAGCCAGAACTGAAAGCACATAATTTTCCTAACACAATACAATTCTTCAAGAAATGTGAGGGATGTCAGTAAGGCAAACTTTTTCCTGTTCTTATTGCGTACACAACTATAGTGCAAACTATAACCAATGAGCCAGGAAGGTAATTTTTTCAAGTAGCTTTACACTTAATGGAATGCAGATGAAATGATAAATTGAAATACACTACAAAATCCATGATGCTACTGAAAGCAACTGTAAAATGAATTCCTTCCTTCTATGAAAAAAGAGAAACACTCAAGCTTTTCCTGTTTCTTAACCTTACCTAAAACTGGGGTTTTCTATGCACATTATAATTTATGTTATTATCTTGAAAATGATTCAATTAGACATGAAGCAAGTCATAATAGAGATCTGCTTGACTACTCTAAGGAGAAAAGTTCATAATGCTGAAGGATGGACAGATTTGTTAGTCTTGAGCTAAACACTTCTAAGGCTAATTGAAAATCTTTACAAAGGTTGTTATAAATTCAGTTGTTTGTTGGTTTTGTTTTTTTTTTTTTTTCTTTTAAGGAGAATGGTCACAGTAGAATTCAATTTCTGTCTCTGAAAGCTATTCTGATTCAGAGTTGAGTACAGTTGATGTCTTCTATTTTCAACATGCTATAGGGACTTCTATATTTCTACCTTTATTAGTCAAATGATCTACATTGTGGCAGGTACTTTTTGTTTTTTTTAAGGGGCGTAGGGATGCACTTATTGTTTCTCTGGAGCCAGCCTGTATAGCCTCAAGTAGTATTTCCAAGGGAAACTGTCACTGTTAATACCGGGAGCAGGGAGATGCAGCAACACACAAATTCAGCAGGACCAGGCAAAAGAAGCAACTTTATTAATTTATAACCCCGTTTTATATACCCCAGCCCCATAGGGCGATTGGTCAGTGATCACCCATCTCCTAGAGTGATTGTCTAAAGTCCTACAACACCCATTTCAAAATATTTTTCCAATGCACCATAAACAGAACTTAGCAAAACACCACGTGTTAGTCTAGATCACAGAAAGCATCCTACTGTTTTTCATAACATGCACGAGAAAGGCAAGATTCTCACCGAATATTGTGAGAACCTGAGAAAATCCCTCTGCTAGAAGCTTTTCATCATCCATAGGAAACAATACTGAGGTGGGAAAGAAGTACATGAAATGCTGTAGTAGGTATATGGACCCTAAAATTATTAGACCTTTAATAAAAAGTATACCAATTTCTTGTATATAGTGATATTACAAAAATATTACTCTGTGCACACAAAGCCCTGTGGAATTCATTAATTGTGAACCCTGGGGTTCACAATTAAACTTACTAAACAGGAATATGTTTGGACCTAGCCACATATTCATTTGTAACTAATGTAAACCAAAATTAAACCACAGATTTGCTTCTGGCACTTCAGAGTAGCTTCTCAAGAGCTGTGCAGCAGCAAGTCTTTCTCAAAAGCACACTGGAGAAATTAATTATAGCATAAATTATTAGTGCACAATAGTTAGCTTTGCTAAACTAATAACAAAGTTGAGACTGGATGAAAAAGTTTGAGATAAGACTATACAAATAGAATTTGTTTGTAAAATGTATAATTGTACAATGAAAACAAAAATAAATTTTCCAGGCTTTGGATTCCTTACTATATATAACAAAGAGCATTGATTTTCCCTTGCAGTATTTTTTTTATTTATTCATTCATTTATTTATACTGTTACTTAGCTTACCTTGGTAACTAAGTCCAGCCATTCAGACATATATATAAATGTTCCATTTTCTAAAGAGGAAAGCACTACTGTTTGTAGAATAGAGAAGTATGATTGTATTTTTTCCTCTTCTGTATCTACCTTATCTACTACTGGGAATGTCCAATGTAAAAACCACCATAAAGACTCTGTAAGAAACTGGACAAGAAACAGGACAAGAAAAGGATACAAAGACAGGCTTACCTTGGTCAATCAAACCTATCAAAATCTGAACACTCCTGAATTACATACTTGTATTTAACCCTTTCCTCATACATATGACAAAGTGTTTTTATTTTAAATAGCCATATGCAAGCAAACATTTGTTTTTTTATAACAGTGACTGCCAGCTGAGGACCTATATTAGTAATTCTTGGGATGCATAGAGACCCTGAATTTAAAACAGTCTCAAAAGTGACTGGAAAAATGGAATTGCTTTGAAAAAGAACAATCTGAAGATTAATGTTGTATGTACAAGGAATATGTTGGTCTTTCTTCCATGACTAAAGAAGTTGAACTAGACTTAACAAGTCTGTTCTGTGTTTTTTTCCCATTGTTCACAAACTTACATTTCAACAGAAAACATACATAATAAAGTGATCACTTTTTCAAAGTCCTTCCCTGGTTAGTAGGAAGTCAAACAATGTAAAAGGAAACTTTATTAAATGAACGTGATAAATTCCACAGAGAAGAGTCAGCCTCTGTCTGAAAGAAAAATGGAAGTATGTACTACTCTTCTCTGTGTATTTAATATTTAGGGATTTTTATTAGACACTGGCTTTATCAAACTCTTGTCTGGAGCATACACCTTAGAAGGCAGACCAAGAGAAAAATGCCATTGAGTTTTACTCACTTCTTAGAGACTCTTATTGCTATGTAAGCTCAGTGTTTTTACTGATGATGTTTTTTTAAAGAATAAAACCCCCTTGGCATATCACATGGAAGAATGTTTTCCAACAGACAGGACACATATTTCACTAGCTTTACTTGAAAAAAAAAACCTCTTAGTGGTAATTTACTTTTGTTTCTTTTTTTCCTTTTCCTAATGTATTTTTTTCTGACATTCCCATACAGTGTGTGTGGACTAGAACTTTTATCCAGATATAATGTGCTTTTTCAATAACAAGAGTGAAAATGGTTTTCCTGTTGTAGAAATTCCTATTCCTATTTTTAGGCCACTTTTGGAAAATTGTTCTTCAATTTTAGCTTATCAAATTTGATACAAATTAGAATTTGGAATGTGAGAAATTTAACACTGATTTATAAACTGATTAATGAAGAAATAGTATTTTAATGAAGCACACAGCTCCAGTCTGCTGCGGGGCCCAGTCTGGGACTCCCCCGGTGCCTGCACAGCATCAGCAGTGACGGTGATGTAATTACCATCAGGGGAGTTGTGTTTGATACTGGTTTTGTATATATTTGTATATATTTCACTTTTATAATTATTAATTTCATTTTCATTAAAGCTGTTCTAGTTTCCTTTTCTAATTGCTAAGTCTCTCTCCCTTATTCCCTTTCTCTTCCCCTCTGGGGAGGGAAGGGGCTTAAGAGAGAGTGTCTGTTATAGGTCTAAGGGGCTACCCTGACCCTAAACCGTGACATACTCCTTCCAACAAAATTATTACAAGTTTCTATGTCAGTTGGGAATATACTACTACATAGTTAATTCTTAAATTTTAAAGGTTATTCTTTCTAGAAAGAGGAACCAAGATGTGAATACACTCATAAAGGGAAGAGCTCCCACACAAAGGTACCCAGAAAAGTATCACTCACCCCAAAAGAGCAAGAGCTCACTCTAGGAGTGAAAACATATTCACTCACTAAACAGGAGGTGAGGCTTACTCAAACCACAAAGGTACCCTTGTGAGAGGTACTATATTTCGACAGGGAGGGTTCCACTTGCTCTGACAAGGAGCAACTGTTTCTCTGGTCTGGCTTCATTTATACCCTAGTCAAGTGTGCACTGTGAATACTCTAGTTAGTTCAGGGATAGCCCAAGACAAAGACAGACTACTGGCCTGGACCCTAAGGCAACAATTAATCACCCTGAGGTGTCAGTTAATGTCTGTGAGGCACTGAACCATCTTTATCAGGTCTCTAGCAAGCCCAGATTTTTGGCAGCTTTATGTCAGGGATCCTGTGCTTGCCACAGTCATAAAAAGTTTACACCATGAAATAAGAGGAAAAAAAAAATCCAAGTTTCTCTAATATATAGTTTTTGATAGGAATGTTCAAAAATGTTGCATGGTTAGGCTTTATTAATTTAAGGGCATCTTCTCTGTTCATCTACTTATATAATTCATATATATTGTGTGACACTGTGTAGAAATGTAGATATCAAAATCTTCATCCAGGAGTGAAATGTATGGTGTTCTTTTTGTCAAGGGTAAATTAACATTATTCCTGATTTGTTGTGGAAATCTGTTTACCTTGTGGGTTTTTTCCACCCATGTTGTTTTCACATACTTTTAAAACATAGATAGTAATGAATGTTTCAAAGTAGGTCTTGTTTCCTATGGTAAATAATTTTCCATTATGCAGCTCCTCATAAAGACTTCTCTGAATCATTTGCAGTAATTTATAGCAGCATCTATTTCAAAAGAAACACTCTGTATGGTGAAGTGCCAACACAGCTGCAATGAACTTATTTATGATTACTTAAAATTTATATTCAGTTTAACACATCACAAATATGTATGACACTGAAATTGTCATACTGGCTCATAGCCGTGATTGTCTAGCCTTATATTCTGTCTGAGGGACAGTGATGCATCAGTAGAGGATGAACAAACTGAAAAAAAAAAAACCGTAAAGAAACAATCTACATGCCACTTCTGTTCATTTAGCTATACATGCTTTCATCCACATCTCTACAAGACAAATTTAAGATTCTTTTAAAAATGCTTAAAATTCAGACATGTATCAGTATATTTTTTCTTATTTTGGACATTACTTTTAAAGGTTTATACCATGTGTAACATGCTACTCATATGTAAGTTTTATATGAATTTACAAGAAGAGCATCAGAGATTTGTTTTGTCATTCCAGTATCCTTCTCTGTATCCTTTCTTTTGCCTGAGGACTATAAAAAAACCTCTCACTTTGAGTTACACAGAACTAAGTTCCTGCATATATATAAAATATGGGTTTCTGTTTACTAGTTACACAAGCTTTTTATTACAAAAGGTAACTTTAGCCTCTGTTGAAGAGCAAACAATAGTTATTGCATAGCCTCATGATGACACACATGTTCATGTACTCATGCCTATTGTAGAATGGGAAGAGATCATTGCCCTGCCATATAGAACCTTCTTCAGGTTCAAGTCCTGTAAAGAAAAGAGTCAACATTAATCAGAGGTCAAGGAGGAAGGAGTGCAGAAGGTTGATGTTTTCATTAATCAGTTTCTAGACTATGATGATGTTTTCTGTTCAAAATATTTGCCTTAGATATATTATAAGCAACAATACATTGTATTTGCCATAAGCCATCTTACTTGGGAGCACTAGGAGGAAATTCTGATGATCAAAGTTGGAGTGAGCTTTGCTACTAGCTTCGTTCTTGACAAATTACTATTTCTTTATTGTTAGAAGACTGTTACACGTTCCACGGTTTCAAAAGTTTGGCTGTACTTACAAAGAATGTAAAGAAAGTTTTAGAATATACAGCACCCTCTAGCATTATTTAGAAAGCTTTTTTTTTTTTTTTTTTTTTTATGTGCAGTTCAGTCCTTCAGTTTTGAACAGTTTAGATAGGTACATTGCTTATCTGTCATTGGTTTCCCAAATTACATATACACAGAATATATATCACAGCAGAGAGTGTAATTACAAGCAGTAATAGCATAGTTACCATACGAGTTATCACAGTATATTTCATAACTCCCGATAACACCATTTTCTCTGTTTCATAAGATGAAGTTACAAGTAGAAAATTTGTGTTGTGAAGACAAACAGAAGACTGCTGCTGGTGTTCCTTCCACACTTTGCTCTCACTGCATCCTACTTATCAGTAAACAGAACTCATTACATTATTATCAGAAAACCTGAGAGGAAAAATTATTTATCTCTTACATACATGTTTATAGTAATTTTATGGTAATTTAAACAAGATAAGAAAATATGCAACCTCATGCTGTATATTTTATTGTTAGTTTGGTTAGATTAAAAAGGTTGCAATCATCTCTGTTTTTCATGGAATCTTCCCTGAGGAAGCGAAACTAGCACACAGAAGGTATGACCTATTGTCGGCTTAGAAAGAAGCTCTTTAAAAGGGTGGAATTTAAGTTAATTAGATAATGCTAGTTCAATGCTCTAAAGATTAAAACAGAGTTTATCTATATTCTCCAAATACTGGCATACAGGAAAGAACATGGAAACCTACTATCATATATATTTTTTCCCCTCTGGCTGCATGTCCTGATTTCATCCTTTCTCAGAACAGATAGAAAAGTCATTCCCTTCATGGTGATAAATAGTGTGACAAAATGGTCTTCCTAATGAGACTTATACAACAGAAACCAGGAGCTTATCTTTGCTTCATCTGGGGTTCATTGTACTGCTGTGGTATTGCTACTCTGGAGAGTGAATGTGTCTGCTGTTGAAAAGAGCAGTAATAATCTCAGCTGTGTATTGTGATAACAACTGTGAAATATCCCAGTGTCCATTTACTTTCTTGCCCTGCTTCATCAGACACTTGACTTCAGTGATGAATTTTACCTCCAGTCCAGGTCAGCTATATCTTACAGCAGCAGTGTTTAAATATTCATTGCTGACTCTAATGAAATGTTATCTTTTTGCCAGAGCTTAGTACTGAATATAATCTCTCTCAGGCCTTATGTACACTGCAGCAAGAAAGCTTGTCTGAAGTAATGTTGTTTCAGCTGTTTCAAAAAATATTATAAGTCTTCAACTACAGACTTAGCCTCCACCAGCCTCCAAAATACCTATCAACAGCTCAGTTAGCATGGATGCAACTGAATCAGTGATAAGACCAAGGGGAATTTCTGTGTTAAATGTCTAACAGGTAGATAAGGCTTAGGATGTCTCAGAGATGCAAATGAATGCAGTGTTAGCAACACTGACATGGGAGTCAGGGACACGGGTACATATTTTTTTGTCCCTGGGACCATAGAACAACGCCAAGAACAACGGGATTTGTGTATTCACTGGGGAAGCTCCAGACCCCAGTGAAGAAAGGCTCATAGACAGACTGAACTTGCATCTGATTGTTAGGGGAACAGCTGGATTGTTTGTTTTTTTAATTCAATAAGTATACCGACCAGTAGGATAAAAAAGCAATCTCAGGATGACATAGTTAGCCACGCTAAGTTATACACAGAAGAAAAAAATAAGAACTAGAATAACCTCGGGTACAAAAAATAGGTATTTCACAACTCAATATTTTAGTAGACAATAGTAAGTAATAAGGAGAGTGATGGTGAAAGCCTGAAGAGATATTTGGAAAAACACAGAGTAAAATATATTTGGAGAGGAAAAATATCCTTCAGCTTTATAGAAAAAGAAGCATTTTGCTGTGTGTACTTTGTGTACTTTAGAGTAGCAGACTTCTTTTTTTTTTATTTTTAGTTTTTTTCTGTTATAGTGTCTGAAGAGCATGTCAGGTTTAGCTGTATTCATATTTTGTATTCATGGCCTAGAAGACCTGTGATAGTATATGCTACATTCTTTCCCTGGGTAGTATAGTGACTAAACTGATTTGCTCTCCTTGAAGCACTGAACTGATTTGATTCAGAATATATCCTGAAGCAATTCCTAGGAACAGTACAGTTTCACATTTTTCCTTACTATAGGTTTTCAGCTTCATTGAATATCATTTTTCATTTTTGCACATGGCATTTACCAGGAAACTGGAGAAGTACATAAAATTATTAGTGGCTACTTTCTTTTATTGTGGTGTTCCTTATCTACTGTGCTGTCTTTAACCCATAATGCTAACAGCTCATACAGAGCATGCATTTATTTTTTGCAAAGTTGTATGCACTTCTGAGCACTGCTAATCCTTTCTTTACAGCCACCAGATCAACCCAGCAACAGAATGGTGGCTAAGTTAATATTAGAAAGACAAAACTGTGAATGTAACCTTCAGGTGAACCTCAGGGTGAACCTTCAGGAGAGGGTGTGCTTTTAATCCTTGCAAGAAAAAGTGTGGATTTCTTTTTTGCAAATGAAATTTTAGAGTTTGAATAGTCCTTGCATGCACGGCAATTAGTGCACAACTAAAATCCTTGAACAGATAATCCTTGTCGTTAGCCTGCTTAGGAAGAAAAGGGTTAATGATAATGAAATACTTTGTATGAGACAGTAGAGAAAGTTCTTGTCAAATGATGGAATTTTAAAAAGGCACAGGGAGGAAAAGCATTTTCTAGCACACAGTCCAACAATGTAGTTATAGCAGCGTTACTTCAGTCTATAGAGGTGGTGCAGATATATATCTGTACTATCGATACGAAGATGAAAGATGTAAGTACAGTACAATAAATTGTTGTCTCTACATCAGTAGTTTAGGAGGAAGGCCAAACAAACACTAGAAAACTAATGACTATAACCACTGAGACAGGTTTCACTCTGTGTTGCCTTTAGTCTGTTTGGTTGATACTTTAGCTTGTTGGTTAGGAAGGGGTTTTTTTTAGAAGGGAAGAAAAAACTGATCTACAAAACTGAGTGAATGAAATTCAGTCTTTGTCCTATGTTTTTCCCATTTCCAATAGGCATATGTTTTCTTCAGTATCTGAAATGTTGCCACTGAGTATGTGTTTTTTATATATATATATATATACACACACACATATTTGTGTGTGTGCAAGTATGTATATATAAGTTAGAGAATCAGAGATCATTCATAACAGGTGCGATAAAACATTCATAATAGGACTGATAAATCTGTCCATTTAGACTTCAAAACAAAGCTTTAAGAGCATACTTCACACTAATGGTTCATTTCTATACAGCACCTCTAGCTGTCACTTTATACCCAGAACTGGTAGTCCTTAAAAGTTATGCCTTAAGTTACTATATGTACACCACCACAAAACTCCACTCAAACAAAACTGGGGACCTGCTGCAATCACCAGTGATAAGCCCTCACCCACCTCAAATACCCTGGTCCTTCCCTGCAGCTAGTTTTTGGGACACACGCCACTGACACTCCAGTGACAGGGATTAAGATATCACTCACTCCAGTAACTGACACCACAGCTCAGATACACCTACACCACCAGTCTAACTGTGGGTGCTGACATCAAATCCACTCATGCCAATCCGCAAGTAGCTGTCACTTAGTCTTGGCAGCACACACAGGCACATGACAAGAGAGTGAGATTATGCCGAGACATAGTTGAAAAAAAGATTTAACAAAAAGACAGGATGGGCTGCAGCTATCAGGTGCAGGTCTCAGTTGGATGACTGTGATGACTGACCCATTTTACACTTACTCATCCCCTTTTATAGCTGTTTCTGCCTACCTCCCTATTGCTCCTCCCCAGTCCCCTTCTCCTCTACAGTACTTCATCAGTTTCCACAGTCCTAGTGGCCTCCAGCATCCTGGACCCTCAGGTTTGCTTCTGTCAGCTGCAAAGTCCCACTTTTCCTGAAGTTCATTGCTAACCCTCAGTTTATGTGACTGTCCAGGTTTGCTTGTTGTCTTTGTCACCATTATGTTTACCTGTCTGTATAGTGCCTCTCTGTATTTCATTCATGGCTTCTCCCTTTTCCTTGCCATTCTCTTTCACAAGATCCTTAATCAGGTAATCCTCCTGATAAACATTCCCGTGTTTACTTATGTTATCAATGAGCACAAATGACCAGATATGTTTATCATTACTACTTCCCTTACCATTTGTTGGTCAGATTTGTGTTTCTGTATGTTCTTGTTTATGGGTTCCTCCTGTACTTAATTTTGCTTTTGCACCAAAAATGTCCTTGGCTAGATAACCCTAAGAAGCAGGGATTTCTGCTTCTATACACCTCTACAGCATTTAAAAGGCAACCAACCCACCACATACACATCCTGTGGAATAGCAGAGAATAAAATGGAAGTTGTCTTTATGATATGGTGTTTACAGGAGATGTAAAAGACCTGATTTCCATTTCAGTGGTAAGGATTTTACTTAGAACCACTCTGACAGCAAAGAGGGCCTTGAAGGATAGTTGAGGTCTAATGTTTACAAAAGCTTTTACATATCAGAAGCAAGGTTTACACTGATCGTATGGTTTGGGAATAATTTCAATTTCAAATGTTCTAAACAAGTGCAGTGGTGTTTGGTTATTGTTTATTTTATACTTTTGTGTAGTTTTCTGTTTGTTTTTAAAATTATAAACTGACTCTAATATTGTCTTCCTCCTAGTAAAGACTGGATAATTCCTTAAATCTCTGGAATTTTTGCAGCACGTGAACACTATATTCTGTTCATCTCTAATCATCCCTGCTTAAATACATATTTCTGTAACAGCTGGTCCCCAGAACAGAGGATTAAACACAAATGAAAAAAATCATTAGCAACCTGGCAATAAAAAACTTAACATTTGAAGTCTAGAACATAAAGTTCCCCAAGTCAGCCATTTTAATATGTGGTATGTGGGTTTTTGCTATATGCTCTGAAGGTGCTTTCCTTACAGTATAATAGTGTTGCTGGCATTCTAATGGAGGTGTTTTTCTGGAACACTTTAAATAAGAAGACTTTGTGGTATTAAAACATGCAAGCAAGTTACCTTTAATAAGAAAAGCCAAACCACATCATGGAAGAAGAAAGAAATGGCTAGTTTTGCTAACCTTCCAGAGGTCTTTGGGTGAAAAGACTTTTTTTTTAGTAAGGGTTCCTGCCTGTAATTTTCTGGCAGGCTAACTGATTCACTCCTTCTCTTCAGAAGACAGTGTAGAGCCTGACAAGTAAATGTAATACTTTTTCTGTAAACTTCTTAACCTTCTCTGTTTTTCAGAACATCAGGATCATAACTGTTGAGTTGAAATTTACGCTCTTTCAAATAGAATATCTGTAACACTCATCACTGTGCATTTGGCACCTTGAGCTTCAGAACAAATGTCAGATATAATGGCAATATTTGAAGTATGTGATTCCTTTTTCTGGAAACTGTTACCTGTGTTCTTTGTGTCATTAGCATTTGATAAGTAATGAATGTCCCTGGGACTGAAAAAAAATAGTATTATTTTAATGTATATAATGTATACAGCATATGGAAGAAGAGAACAATTTTGTTTCGAATAAACCTCCAGAGGTCACCTAGACCAACCTCCTGTTCAGTGTGAGTCAAAGGGTGTGCAGGACCTTGTCCAGTCCAGTTCTGAAAGATCTTCCAAAATCGTGATATCTAAATAGTTAAAAGACAGATCTAAATCCACAGGGTGCAAATTCAAAAACCATTTCTTAGTATAGCTTCACTCACCAAGTGTGAAATACCCACGCAGCTTACATTTCCATCACGCAGATAAATATAAAAAAACCCTTTTCTCCTCAGTTCTTGCTCATATCCACATCATCACGTTCCCAGCCAGACTCTCCAACTACAAGAACCTTTGGCTTTTCTTGACTTTTTCTGAGGAACATAATCCATAGATACTCAGGCAGCATGATTAGTGAGGATGGCATCATCCAATAGATAACAGAAAGCAACATGCAATACACACCTGAAATGCAATCACCTCTCAAAGAATAATGCTTACATCCTGCTTATAATCAGTATTGCTACTGTATAAAAATAGCCAGTGCTTTACTTTCTGGAGTCCGTGAATCTTCTCCTTGATATTAAGCTCTCCCTATGTATGTACCTGGGTACTTAGTTTGGAACATAATGTCACAAAGGAGAGTAGGGACAGATTCTTTCTTTTTTAGAATGGTGTTCAAGTTTGGTCATTTTTATTTTTGTTTTTAAATGACTATGGTTTCTTATTTTTGGTAAAGAGCTATTTATACTTATGATACCTGTAATCCACAAAATGGTGCACCTTTTAGTACAGATGAGTACAAAATCTGCACATTTTTTCCAAAATCTAAGGGTGATACATCTCACATTCCAAGCTAGCTTGTGTTACTGGGTGGTCAAATAAAGGAAGTGGGGGTTCAGAGGCTGTGGCTCTGTTAGTATTTAATATGGCTGAAGGTTGAAATGCAGCCTAATATGTGTACACATGGAGGAAAAAAAAAAAAAGAGAATCACTCTGTGTATGCTTTCATTTATCCCAAAATGGATGAGAAAAGGTGTCTAGAAGAACTAGATATGACTCCATGTATGACATAGCACAGAAAAGATGAGGAATGATCTTGCCTAAGAATGGCACTCTTAAGTAGCTTCAAATGTAATAAATATCTCTATAAAGACTTTGTTATTTGCCATAAAACTAACTGAATATGCACGAAAATTTTTATGGTTTTTGTAATGGTTATTCAATGGAAATTGTACTTGGTGGAAATTTAAATTTTTCAATAATCTGTGAAACAGATAACATGCAAAGAGTAATTCCTTGCATTTACTATTGAAAATATTAAAGGAATGAGAAGATGGTAATAGATTAAGAAAAGTAGGATTTTTTGTTTTTTTTTTTTTTTTAATTTAGTTTTGGGGTTTGTTTGTTTGTTTGGTTTGGGTTTGGTTTTGTTTTTTTTTTCTTGTTTTCATTTTTGTTTTGCTTGTTTGTTTCATTGTTTGCTTGTTTGTTTTGTTGTTTTCTTGTTTGGCTGCTTTTGTTGTTTTTTTAAAGAATACAAATGAAAATCAAAATTAGCTCTGTTTTATTGGTCAGAATCTAGCTTTTTCACCATTCTTCTTCCTTATTTCTTTTCCTCAGTGTTATAAGTATTGTGAGACTTTTAAAGAAAACACACACAGTCCAAAATTATTCTATTTGCCAATAGGTGGCACTATGCAGTAAGGGAGTGATGTGACATGGAAATTTCAATTCAATTGTTGTCTTAGGGTCCTTTATTTTATTTTATTTCATAAGGTTCCATGAAAGACAAGTCTCATGTACCCAAAATATGATCTAAATGGATTTTTTAAATGTAAGGATCCCTCTACAAAGGGGTCTAGATATACTGGGTCAATAACTGGGATATAACTGGCCAATGCCAGTTTCATGAGTTTCAATAAGGCCAAATGCCAGGACCTGCACTTGGGACACAACAACTCCCAGCAGCACTACAGTCTTGGGGAGACGTGACTGGAGAGCTGCCAGGCTTCTCAGAGAAGGACCTGGGGGTGTTGATTGACAGGCAGCTGAACATGAGCCAGCAGTGTGCCCAGGTGGCCAAGAAGGCCAATGGCATCCTGGCCTGGATCAGGAACAGTGAGGTCAGCAGGAGCAGGGAGGTGATCACTCCTCTGTACTTGGCTTTAGTGAGGCCGCACCTAAAATACTGTGTCCAGTTTTGGGTTCCTCTCTACAAGAATGACACTGAGGTGCTGGAGAGGGTACAGAGGTGGGCTACAAAGCTAGTAAAGGGTTTGGAGCATGTGTCTTATAAGAAAAGTCTGAGGGATCTAGGGCTTTTTAGCCTTGAGAAAAGAAGGCTGAGGGGAGACCGTATTGCCCTCTACAACTACCTGAAGGGAAGCTGTAGCGAGGTGGGAGTTGGTTTGTTCTCCCTGGTGCCACATGACAGAACAAGAGGAAATGGCCTGAAGTTGAAGCAGGGGAGGTTCAGGATGGATATTAGGAAGCATTTCTTTACAGAAAGAATTGTCAGGCATTGGGATGGCCTGCCCAGGGTGGTGGTGGAGTCACCATCCCTGGAAGCGTTTAAGAGCTGGGTAGATGTTGTGCTCAGGGACATGGTTTAGTGGTTTTGATATTGTTAGGAGTAAGTTTGGACTTGATGATCTTGAAGGTCTCTTCCAGCTGAAACTATTCTATGATTCTATGATTAATTAAAATCAAGACTCAGAAAAGGCAAACTGCAATTTATGTTAATGGGTTAATGATAACATTTTTAGCAGTATCTCCATCTGTAAACACTATTACTCTTTCTTAAGATACAAAAATAAAATATTAAAGTGGGTGTACATTGCAGAAGACTGTACAACAGCAGCATTTTCCCAAAACTTGAAGAGTATTTTAAACTTGTATTCATACTGGAGGGAAGAATTGATATTACTTCAAACGTAGCAACAAAAAGTACCTACACCAAAGCTCATCTATTGGGGAACACTTTAGATGAAGAATGACTTAGTGATAACCAGTTTCTCATATAGGCAGAGGAACATCCACAGGATGGCTGAGGTCGGAAGGGACTTCTGGAGATCATCTTGTCCAACTGGCTTACTTAAAGCTAGAGAAGGATGCTCATGTCTGTGTCTGGTTGGGTTCTGTTTATCTCCAAGGGTGGAAACACCACAACATCTGTAGGCAGCTTGCCACAGTGTTAGATCACCCTCACTGTAAAGAAGCTATGCTTAAATGTAATTGCCTGTTTCAGTTTGTGCCCGTTGCCTCTTGCCCTGGGACTTGGAAGCACAGAGAAAGGCTACCCCTCTCTTCTTAACCCTGTCTCCCTCCCTATCAGGTTTATATAGTTGTTAATATTTCCCCTTTGAACTTTTGCTTCTGCAGGCTGAACAATCCCAACTTGCTCAACATCTTATCTATCAGATGGTTGGTCCAAACCTTTAATTATGGCTCTTTCCTGGGACTCACTCCACCTATATCCATGTCTTTCTGGCACTGAAGAGCCTCAGACAGGGCTCAGCACTCCATATGTGTTTCACAAACCCTGAGCACAAGGAAAGGTCCACTTTCCATTCACCTGCTGCTGCTGAGGTATTTATTTTATAATCCAGTCCAGAAAGCTACTGGTTTTTTATGACTCGAGTATCTATTGCCAGTTCATGGTCAGCCTGGTGTCCATGAAGATCTCCATGTCCTTCTTTGCCATGATACCTTCTTTTTGTTAAGCCCCTAGCCTGTATTTGTGCCTGAGGTTACTTGTCTTCTGTTGGGAAAAGGCCTGGGAACAATGATCAGGACTTCCCAGGCCTTTTCCCAACAAATGGTGACCCCGACATGATACAGCCAGGACCAGAGCCAACAACTTGAGCCAGGCAAAAGCTCACAGGCAGGACCAGAGCCGACGACTTGAGCTGGGCCAAAGCTCAAAGAGGCAGGACTGGGGACGAAGGAAGGTGCGTCACTAGTCAGATGAACATAAGGGTCTGCAGTAGCAGGGTCGTGACCCACCGGCAACAAGGATGAGTATGGAGCTGTGAACAACTGCCTCTTTATTTGGTAGTATACTCTCTAACAGAGGCATTAATAGGAAACAAGAGGAGGTCGAGAAACTGCTTAGGTGGGCTAAACAGAATGTCCATTTAAAGGATTTATCATTAGCATTCAGTCCCCAGAAGTGGAGGGAGGTCAGAAATGTGCTGTGGGACTGTACATTAAGTGGGGACAAAGAAGCAAAACAACTAGGACCGATATGGTGTGAGACTTTTAACACTCTCTTACAAATGAAAACTGAACAAATCATTGCTCTGGCCACGGCTGAAGCTATCGGTTCTGCGCCTGTCCCTGACTTTAAGCCCACCCAATTACAGAAATTTTTAGGATTCTGGATGGAGGCTGCACCCAAAAGAGGTGCTATTAAATATCAATGTAAGACAGCCGCAGAGCTAAAAAGGGTGGCGGAAGAAGGAGAGAAAGAAAAATCTGAACAGGGAGGAAAGGAAGGATGGGCAGTCTGTCCTAAGGAGCAACAACCTGGGCAAAAATCCCCTCCACCCAAACCACTCTGACAATGATGATTAACCCCCTGTTGTCCGGAGTCTAAACCCGCTTCAGACGTTGTAAGGCTTCAAGAACCTGACTCGCCACAGATCACTGCGGAATCATCTACTGTGGAGTCATCTCCCACTCAGTCCGGACGATCGACACCACAGCTGGGACCCACCTCAACCTCCACAGAAAAGGTATTGTTGGAAGTTGTGGGAAGTCTGCAACAGCTGACCCTGCAGACAGAGTCACAAAAGGAACCCCCTGGGAACAATTCAGTCCCCGTGTACTCAAACAATCGGCCACCACCATATAATACAGATAAGAGGGAACTGCAGGGGGCGATGGGGGGGGAAATGAGGGGGAGAAATGTCACCCACAGAGGCATTAGTCTGGGTTCTTGAGGGACATTATTTTAGAGGGAGACTGGCAGGCTGCCGGATCTATAGAATGTCCTGTGGTAATGGAGGCGGGGATAATGCAATGGTGTCCACATGATTGGAAATTGATGCAACAATGCAAAGCAATTGTGCAGGCAAATGGCATTTGTTCAGAAGTGGCTCAGCATGTTTTAAATTATATCTTTACTGCCGAACAGATGATCCCTCACAATAGCCGTAATTTAGCCAGACTTATTTTGACCCCCTCTCAACTTTTGCTGTGGGAAAGTGAATGGCTCAGACTGTCGGTGGATGAATGTAGCAAAACTAGACAACCGGGCGACCCTCACAACAGCATAAATGCTGATATGTTAACAGGACGGGGGAATTATGCCTTGGGAGAGGTACAGGCCGCGTATTCCCCTAAAATCTGGGTAAAATCAGCTGACCTAGCGCAGAGGGCCCTATTTTTAGTTCCAGACGAGCGGCGAAATCCAAGCTTTGGAGGCGTGAGACAGGGGCCTAGAGAAGATTATTCTAAATTTGTGGATCGTTTGTGGGAGGCTTTGCTCGGCAACAATATCTGAGGAAATCAAACAACAAATGTTCCGAATTTTAGTGTATGATAATGCTAATCAAAATGCAAAGGGAATACTTTCAACTTTGCCCAGGGAAGCAGGAGTGGACCAAATGGTAGCTCACATGAGTCAAGCACAGCAACAAGAACAAGCTGCAATGATTGCTGAGGCCGTTAAAGGCGCAGTAAACCCTCAGGCACAAGCTGCTGCAATCACTGAATCTGTAAAGATGGTACTTGCAGCAGTGACACCCCAGGGTGGAAGCAATGGAGGGCTGTGTTTTAGGTGTGACAAGCAAGGGCATTTCAGAAAGCAATGTAGAGCTTCGATGTGGTAAAATAATTGTCAATCAAGAAATCATGCAACATTGGTATGCTGACAGGGAAACTCCAAGCGGAGCATGAGCAACCAGAAATGGTTGCGAGCTCTCAGGGTCCTGCTGCCCAGCAGCTCGGGGGAGCCTGGGAGTGGACCTGGCAATCACAATAGATATCATGCTAACAAATGACAAGGTGGACCTTATCCCCTCTGATGTCAATGGGCCATTATCTCCTAAAAAGAATATAGGGGTGCTCTTATTAGGGCGCTCTAGTGCTGGAAGCAAAGGATTACTGGTAGTTCCCAGGATGATAGACGCTGATTACTCGGGCAATATTAAAATCATGGCACATGCCCAAATGGGACCAGTATGGGTCCCAAAGGGAACTAAAATTGCACAATTGATACCATAACCACTATCTTGGCCCAAAACAAGTCAAAGGGAAAGGACTGGGGTCTTTGGTTCCACCGGTGCGATTGTTTGCCTGACCCTGCCACTACAGAACAGACCTGTAATACCAATGACATTGAAAAGGGGAACATATCACAGAAGGTTATCTATGTTACCGGACACTGGAGCTGATGTAACTGTGATTGACCAGGCTGCATGGCCCTCAGACTGGCGATTGGAAAAATATGATCAAAACATAGGAGGAATAGGAGGGCAGTGTTTGCCACAATGCAGAGAGGAAGATATACAATTTTGTTTTCCAGAGGGACAAGCAGTATCAATAAAACCTCTTATCATGCCCCTTCCACACAATATTTTTGGGCTATTAGGGAGGGATATCTTAGCCCAGGTATCAGCAACAATTACAATCAGATCAAATTTATCCTGAGGGCCACTCCAGAGTCACCACCCTAGCAATAACCTGGAAATTGGATGATCCGCTATGGGTGGAGCAGTGGCCCCTAAACTTTGAGCGACTCAGTGCTGTCCAAGAACTAGTGTGAGAGCAATTGGAAAAAAGACATATAAGACCCTCTACCAGCCCCTGGAACACACCTATTTTTACAGTAAAAAAGAAATCTGGAAAATGGCACCTCCTTCATGATCTCAGAAAAGTAAACAAACAAATGCAAGACATGGGGGCCCTGCAGCCCAGTCTACCTCACCCAGAGATAGTGCTGGAGGGGTGGGATGTGTTGATAATTGATCTTAAAGATTGGGGTTTTTTTCTATCCCACTTGCTGAACAAGATTGTAAGCACTTTGCTTTTACTGTACCAAAGATTAATAAGCATGACCCTGCAGATCGTTATGAATGGGTAGTGTTGCCACAAGGAATGAAAAACTCCCCAACTTATGCCAGTTATATGTACAATGGGCACTAAAACCCATACGACTAAAATGGCACAATGCATTGATCTATCATTACATGGATGACATCTTAGTTGCCCAAAAAGACAAAATTAGCGAACAACAGTTGGCAATGTTGGTTACACATTTGCAGTCAAAGGGATTGATAGTAGCCCCGGAAAAAATTCAACAAACGGCAATATCTGGGGTGGACTATAACAGACGCGCACTTTAGGCCACAAAAACCGGCCACACGTCCATGACTAAGAAAAATAACATATCTACAGCAATTTTTAGGAGATGTCCAATCGGTCCGCAATATTGTGGGCATATCCAATGATAAGGTGGCACCACTGGTACCACTACTGAGGGGAAGCTGAGATGAAACTTCTATTGTTGTGACACCTGAACAATGGCAAACTGTAAATGTCATCCTTCAAATGATAGAAATGGCTAGTGTGTCTAGATTTTGTGAATCTCTGCCAAAAACCTTGTCAATTTGTTTGGAACCATCAACATGTGTGATACTATGTCAGTGGCATAAAGAAGAAAAGGGAAATGGGCCGAGAGATGTATGCTACAATGATGCCACTGGCACTACGAGCAAACAGAAATAGAAACAAACCTTCACAAGTTCAAATATTAGAATGGCTATTCCCTCCAATACAGCCAAAACCAACTGTTTTGACTCAGATTGATGCGGGAGCTGCACTTATAAAGAAAGGAAGAAAAAGATGGGTAGATAAGTCGGGGAATGAACCTAATGACATCAGCATACCTGTAGAAGGGTCAGATGTGGAATGGTGGATTAGCCAATCTGATAAATTTGCGGAATCATTATGGGGTTATACAGGACAGATTCATAATAGACAACCAAAAGGGGAATTGTGGCAAATCATGAAAGTTAGGAAATGGGTAAATCACCCAGTTCAGTCCCATACTCCAGTAAAATGACAAACAGTGTTCACAGATGCAGGTCGCAAATCACACAAGGCCGCATATATTTGGAAAAAGGGGACAGAATGGGACCAGTAAGTGATAAAAGGCAAGAAAACTGATTCACTTCAAACACTGGAATTAAAAGCAGTAGTATGGGCATTAACAAATTGGCGTCAAAACCTGGTGAATATTATTAGTGACTCACAGTATGTAGTAGGCATAGTAAGGAGAATAGAACATGCTGAATTACGAATATTAAAGAATGAGGAATTAGGACAGACATTGATACAATTAAGGGGACTATTAGCACAACGAACAGAACCATATTTTATAGCCCATATTAGGAGCCATCAGTTGGAAATAGGCTTAGGAGAAGGAAATGCTAGGGCAGATAAAGCAGTAGCAATAGCAACCCCTGAAGACAGTTTTCAAAAGCCATATTGAGTCACACAACCTTTCACCAAAATGCAAGGAGACTAAGAAGGGGATTCGATTTAACATGGGAACAGGCTAAAGGGATAGTTCGCACCTGTCCTGACTGCAGTGCTTTGCAGGGGCCTGGATTAGGAGCAGGTGTAAATCCTCGAGGACTAAAAAGTAATGAGATATGGCAAATGGACGTCACCCATGTAAAATAATTTGGAAAATTAAAATTTGTGCATGTATGTATAGATACTTGGTCAGCATCCATGTGGGCCACAGCACAGACAGGGGAAACAGCGATGCATGTGTCCCGACACATGACCAATGCCATTGCAGTGTTGGGAGTACCTCAGGTAATTAGGACAGATAATGGACCTGGGTATATCGGGAACAGATTTGAAATCTTTTGTAGAGAATGGGGAATCAAACACATTACTGGGATCCCTCATTCTCCCACTGGACAAGCAATCATTGAGTGTTCCCATCAAGTGTTGAAGAAGCAGTTGCTAAAATTGAAAAGTATACCATCAGTACAGGAAAGGCTGAATAAGGCCCTGTTTGTATTAAATTATTTGAACATAGTGGGAGATGGAGAGGAACCGCCTATCAGTAAACATTTTTGTAAAGAGATCCATAAAATCCAAGAAGTTATCAAAATAGATATAGGGACCCAAAAGATGGAAGTTGGAAAGGACCTGTCCCAGTGTCGTATAATGGTAGAGATTATGTGTGTTTCTACAGATGATGGTCTGCTGTGGGTTCCTGTGAAGTGGACCAAGCCAATGATCGTGTCTGATATGGATCATGCTCAGAGTCAATCTCCAGTTACAGGTAGCCAGCGGATGGCTGGTACCTCAACCTAAGCAAAATGTCTGGGTAACACTTCCAAATGTGACTGGTCAAGATACAATGTGCCTATCCGTAGCAAATCCAGAGAACCCTTTTTCTACCTGTTTAGTGGGGCTGCCACTAGATGATTGGCCTTTAACCCAGCAGGGCATACTGATGAATATAAGTCTGGCTAATGCCAGCACAATAGTTGACAATTGGGATAGTATATATGCCCACCTACCCCAGGTGACAGAGGAGCCGCAGGAATTAGAATTGTTGGGATCAGTAAAATAGATGCATGTATATATTTCAATTACACCTACAATACAATGAGAAAGGGGCAAAATGTTAACACCACTCTGAGTATTTATTGCAATTCTACAGTGTGTTGTAACTATACAGCAAGAAATCAATCTCGATCAACCCATATGCCCCTCCAGTTGCCAAAAGGTGTGTTTTTGATTTGTGGCAACAGAGCATGGGGAGGTGTTCCCTCTCTCATGAATGGAGGGCCATGTACCTTGGGCAGGTTAACTTTACTTACACCTAACATAACGATGAATTTTAACAAACAAAAAACCCATGGAAGGGACAGACGCCGGGTTCATGCCTTTGATAGGGAATGTAATGATCAAGTAGAATTTTGGGGCCCTGGGGAAATTATCGCCACTTCCTTTGTTACACCAGGAGTAGCTGCTGCTGGAGCTCTAAGCTAGCTAAATAAACTAGGATGTTGGCTTGGCAAACAAACTAATGCTATCTCTGTTGCTCTTGAAGGATTGTTGAGCAATGTGGATAGTGTGAGACACGCCACATTGCAGAACAGGGCAGCAATCGACTTCCTGTTATTGGCACAGGGACATGGTTGTGAGGATTTTGAAGGCATGTGTTGCGTGAATATCTCTGACCATTCTGAGTCTATTCCCAGGAGTACACAGATGCTGAAAGCAGGAGTGAAAAAGCCGCGAGAGAAGGATTCAATGACTGGCTTCGGGGATGGGGTATTGCTGGGTGGATGCTAGACTTAGTTAAGCAGTTAATTAATATAGCAATAGTTTTGATAGTGATTCTGCTAATAGGGGGATGTATTTTAGGCTGTATATGCAAGGCTGTGCAGCAGTCATTTTCACAGGTCTGGCTTGTTCATAAAGAAGAAAAGGGAATTGCTGAGGAATGGCTCAAGGAGCAGGGTGGACATGAATACATGGCTACAAGCGTGAACAAGCCAGCAGATGGGCAATGAACCATCCTTGAGCAACTGATAAGAGGAAGACAAAGCAATAAAACAATCAATGAACAGGGCGCACTTTTTCCCAGGGCACGCTCACCGAAAACAGGACACTTGAGGGGTGCAGAAAGGGGAAGGCTGCAGACAGAACGCTGCTTCCCTGCATTGGGGGGTGGGGTGGGCCAGCGTGCTTAAGCATGCTTGCCGTATGTAGACCAATCACAATATGTATTAGAGAGTGTGAACAATGTATGTAGCCAATCAGTAATAAGCAAGAAACATATAAGAGAAGCATAGACAGTAATAAAGTTGAATATGATAGTAACTCATATTGAGTCCTGATCATTGTTCCCAGGCCTTTTCCCAACAGTCTCCCATGTGCAAGACATGGCATTTTCGATTGTTGAACTTCATGAGTTTCATCTCTGTCTATTTCTCCAGTATGTCAAGGTCTATCTGAAAGGCAGCACAAATATATGGTGTATCAACCACTCCTCTCAGTTTTATACTACCTGTGAACTTGCTGAGGGTGTGCTCTTTCCCATTATCCAAGTCATTAATGAAGGTGTTAAACAGTATTGGCCAAAGTATTGAACACTGAGTACACTGTTAACTACTGTCCTCTTGATGGTGTCTGTGCTGCTGATTCACAACCTTTTGAACTGGCAGTTCAGGTAATCTTCAGTCCACCTCATTTTCCATTCAGGCTGTACTTCATCAGTTAATCAATAAGGATGCTATGGAAAATAGTGTCAAAAGCCTTGCTAAAATGAAGATAAAACACATTCAGCTTTCTCTCCTGTCCACCAAGTCCTTCTTCTCACTTCAGAAAGTTATCAGATTTGTAAAGCATAACTTGCCCTTCATATATCCTTCATACATGACTATTCATCATTGCTTTCTTGTCCTTCATAGTTTTGTAAATGTTTTCAGGGATTAATTGCTCCACCAACTTCCCAGAAATCAAGGTGGGGCTCACTGGGACATAGCTCCCTGAATCTTTGTTCTTGTCCTTCCTAAAGACAGGAGTGACATTTGCTACCTTTGCTATCCTTAGGCATCTACACCAATCACCACAATGTTTCTAATATGATTGGCAGTAGCCTCACAATGTCCTTGGCCAGTTCCCTCCACACTTCCCAATGTATCTCATGACATCCTATGGACTTGCCTAAATTCAGTTTGTTCAAATGTTCTCTAATGTGATCCTTCTGCACTGAGGGTCTTCCTTGCTCCAGAGTTTCCCAAGGGTTGCAAGGGCCTGGGATTCTTGAAGGCAAATTTTAAAAGAAAAGGCTGAGGCAAAAGAGGCATTGAGTACTTCGTCCTTTTCCATGTCGTTTATCACCCTGCCCCATTCAGCAGTAGGTTCACATTTTTTGATTATGTACTTGCAAAAGCCTTTAGGGTTGTCCTTAATGTTCCTCACTAGTTTCAGCCCCAGGAAGGATCTAGCATTCCTAATGCATCCCTGAAGGCTCAGAGTTTAGCTGTATTCTTCCTGGGCCACTTGTCCCTACTTCTACCTTTGTTATGCATCCTTTTTGTGTTAGAGTTTTCTCAGGAGTTCCTTGCTTATCCGTGCAGGCCTCATGTCAACTTTACTCAATTTCCAGCAAATTGTGATGGACAGTTCCGGAGCTTGAAGAATGTAATCCATGAAAATAGATGAGCTCTCCTGGATGTTTCTTCTGTCCAGGTGCATATCCCAGTGGGAGTCTCACAAGTATGTCCCTGCTCTCACTTACAATCCAGGACTGTGCTTCTACTATTTGTCTTGTTCCCTTTTCACAGTAACTCAAACTCCAATTTCTTGCGGTTGCTGGGGCCAAAACTGCATGGATCTTCACATCCCTGGTCAATTTTTCCTTATTGCTAAGTAACAGGCACAGCAGAGGATCTTACCTCATTCCCTCCCTGACTGCCTGTGGCAGGTGTTCCTAACATTAAAAGTAACATTGTCATTAAGTGAAAATTTGCTATTTGTTTTATATTTAGTGTCATTTTTCTTTTTTTTCTTTGTACTTTCTGAAAACTAATGAGGATGCTCTGAGCTGTTTGGTCCAATGCAGCAGAAGAACTACTAGAAAGAAATAGCTACACTTGTTAAGTGAACTCTTAAGTCATTCTTACTTGTGAATGTCCTGAACATAAGTTTTTTCCATCCACATATTAGATGACTCATACTGATGTCTGTTTAGTCTAGTGTTGTCTTTATTTCTTTGGTTCTCTGCAGGGCTGGAAGACTGACTCAAGTACCACAACTGAGCAGTCTGCATGTGCTTGTGACCACAAATTTCCTTAGTCCCTCTTAATACTGAGTTTTATATGATGGAACCTCATCTTCTTTAAAAGCTTTAAAGAATTCCTTGCATCCATAGAAAATTTCTCAAAACTACTTACTTAATATTTCAGATGTCTTAACAAACTGGATAATTTGTCATGGTTTGCAAATATGTTTAGTTGGAAAAAAACTGATTTGTGATCCTTTCAGCAATGGTGAGATAACACAGGCATATTCAGAATTGTGTCAATCAGTCTCAATACCAGTAATAGAACAATATAACTACAATAGTATAAAGGAATGGTTGCCATCAACAAAAATATGTTTTACTCCATTATAGTGTTTAATACACTAACACCAAGTAGCTGTTCTCTAAACAGATAAATTAAACTTCATTGGTTATAATAAACAATTAAACCATGATCAGAGATGATTCTAACATTTCTTTTTGTGATTTCTAGACTGATGGGCTTCATCAAGAGAAGTGTGGCCAGCTCTCTCAAGTGTGTACTCCACTCTTGTGAGACCTCACCTGTAGTACTGCATCCAGTTCTGGAGTCCATATTACAGGAAGGATATGGACGTGCTGGAATGTGTCCAGAGAAGGGCCATGAGGATGATCAGAGGGCTGGAGAGCACCTCTCCTATGAGGACAGACTAAGACAGTTGGAGTTGTTCAGTCTGGAAAAGAGAAGGCTCCAGGAAGACCTCATTGTAGCCTTCCAGTATCTGAAGGGGGCCTACAAGAAAGCTGGGGAGGGACCTCTTAGGCTGTCAGGTAGTGATAGCACTAGAGGGAATGGATTAAAGCTAGAGATAGGTCAATTCAGGTTAGAGATTAGGAAGAATTTCTTCACCATGAAGGTGGTGAGATACTGGAACAGGTTGTCCAGAGAGGTGGTGGAAGCCCCATTCTTGGAAATTTTTAAGACCAGGTTGGATGGGGTTCTGGGCAACCTGGTATAGTGGGAGGTGTCCCTGCCCATGGCAGGGGATTGGAACTAGATGATCTTTACAGTCCCTTCCAAGCCGCCTGACAATTCTATGATTCAATGATTCTATTCTACATAACACATTTTTCACATTTGCAAAGCCAGATCAAAAATATTTTTTCTTGCTTCCTGTTTATATGCAACAGGTATTTTAAATGTTTCCCTACACAAAAACATCCAGTTTATCTAACTAAATAAATTTAAAAAAAAACCCCAAAAAGTAGTCTACAGCTTCTCCAGCTGCTTTTTCAACTTCTTCTTTTTTTTTTTTTTTTTTTTTTTTCCCTTCTCTCCTCTGCCTTCTTTCTTCTGTGTCTTTGCATTTTGACAACCATAATGGTTTTTGAAAATACATTTGGTACATTCTGGGATAGAGATCTAATTCATCAACATGGAGATCACATGGATCAAACAGTTTCAAATACTCATCAGTAACCTGTTAGAACAAATCACATATTGAATATATGAAATTTTTAAAGTTTAGTCCCCATGACAAAGTATCAATTTACTTAACTGTAGTTTTAATTAAGAGTTTGCTTGAGCCTGACCTGGGTATAAAATCAAAAGTCTGACCTACAAAGTTTTTAATGAGTGAAAAGTATGGACTTTGCAAAATTCCTTGTCAGTAAACAAGTAGAAATAATTTAAATGCCTTAACTTAGATAAAATTTGTGAACAGGTGAGGATGTCAGGAAATGAAACTGCATGAATTATGGATTCTTCAGTGTGAAAACCTAGTGTTTTTCATGGTTTGAAGAAAAGAGAAAGGCTATCAGTCTTAAAGATTAAATAGCCTGATAATATGTACTGTATTGTAACAAAATTAACATTCTTCTTGGGTATCAATTCTGGCTGCCATTCCACTTCTGCTCCTCACTTTACAGGAGAACTGCATCTCACAAGTAATCTTTCTGATTTAACATCTCCTTTTGAATTCAACATTACCTTATTAAATTTAGAAAACCTTTGTGTGCATTTCAATTTTCAGCTCTGTTGGGGGCATCGTTATTTACGTTGAGAACTCTAGATACACACTTTCCTCAAAATTATTTTTTAGAAGTGAGGCTCCTACTGACTATCTGTTCCTATGACACAATCACATGTTGCCTGGTGTGCAACATCAAGCTTTTTCCAATGCATCCTCACTCTGATATCATTGGCTGGAGGAAAGGGCTCAGATATATACTGTCCAGAGCTATATTCAAACCTTAATTTATGGTTAGACTTTATGTCTTACAGAATAAAAGAATCATTTAGGTTGGAAAAGACCTTAAGGATCATCAAGTCCAACCATTATCTAACTCTACCAGGACCACTACTATACCATATCCTTAAGCACAATATCTAGATGTCTTTTAAATACATCCAGGGATGGCAATTCAAACACCTTTCTGGGCATCATGTTCCAAGCTATGATAACCCTGTAGGTATTGTTTTTCCTAATGTCCAACCTAAACCTCCCTTGGTGTAAGTTAAGGCCATTTCCTCTTGTCCTAGCAATTGTGACATGTGAGAAGAAACCAACACCCACCTCTCTACAACTTCCCTTCAAGTACTTGTAAAGAGTTAGAAGGTGTCTCCTCATCCTCCTTTTCTTCAGACTAAAAATTCACAGCTCCTTCAGCCACTCCTCATAAGACATTCTCAAGACCCTTCACCATCTTTGCTGCCATTCTCTGGACCTGCTCTAGCACCTTGATGACTTTCTTGTATTGGGGAGCTCAAAACTGAACACAGTGCTCAAAGTATGGCCTCACCAGTTCTGAGTACCGTGGAACAATCACTTCTCTAGTCCTGCTGGACATACTATTTCTGATACAGGCCAGGAAGCCATTGGTCTTCTTGGCCACCTGAGCACATTGCTGCTCATGTTCATCCGAGAAGCTTTCCAGACATTCCTCACCAAGCCTGTAGCATTGCCTGGGGTTGTTGTGGCCCAAGTGCAGGACCCGGCACTTGGCCTTGTTGAAGCCCATATGATCTTTCTCAGCCGATTGATTCAGTCTGTCCAGGTCCCTCAGAAGAGCCTTCCTACCCTCAAGTAGATCAACACTCCCACCTAACTTGATGATGTCTGCAAACTTACTAAGGGTGCATTCTATCTCAACAATATAATCGATAAACATATTAAACAGGAGTGACCCCAGCATTGAGCCCTGGGGAACACCACTTCTGAATGGGTTGCCAACCGGATGTAACTCCATTCACCACCACTCTCTGGGCCCAGCCAGTGTTTGATCCAGCAGCATGCATGCCCATCTAGGCCTAAGGCAGGCATTATTTTCATGACGATGCTGTGGGGAACATACCAAAGGCTTTGCTGAAGTCAAGGTAAACAACATCCACAGCCTTTCCCTCACCTGCCAAGAGTGTCAAGGTAAACAACATCCACAACCTTTCCCTCACGTGCCAAGAGGGTCACATTGTCATAGAAGGCAACGAGGTTCCTTAAGCAGGATCTGCCCTTCATGAACCCATGCTGACAGCCTGATCACCAGATTGTCCTGTAAATGGCATGTCATGGTGTTCAAGATGATTAGTTATAAGAATTAGTTATAAGAATTTAAAAGCTTTAGTTCACTTTGTCATTCCTTCTTGTTTGTTTTTGTTTGTTTGTTTTTTTGTTTTGTGTTTCTTTGTTTGTTTGGTTGGTTGGTTGTTTTTTTTTTTTCCTACTGAGAATATATATTTTATTTGTGCCTGTAAAATAATCCCCCTGCAGAAATGTTACTCTGTTATCCTGTTCTTTTCTTCCTTGGAAATGGAGAAATAGTCATGGACTGGAGCGGGGTGTCAGGTGTGGAGATGAGAGAACATCTGCTTCCCATCTGGTTTACATCTTCAGGTGTTTTGTTGAATCAGGTATTAAATTCATCTTATATAATGTCATGTTTACGGATAACAAACTGGGCCCTTCCATGACAATTAACTGCAGTTACATCTGCCTCTTCTTTTCTGCTGATGTATAAAGCCTTATTCACTCGAGCCAATGCAGCCATGGAAACTATTTGCTAGGACAAACTTTCTGGGAGTAATTCATTATTAGATGACATAATTGTTATACTAGGCCTTGACAGAGAAGTAATTTTTGACCTTTCTGAGGTTAGAGTTAGAACAATAATCTGATTTAAGTTGTTGATTATTTCAGCATGTTTTGGATGGTATCTTGTCTGACTGATTGTGCATGAAGTGTCTCTTCTGTCCCTTTCTGATATCCCTGTTCTGAAAGAAAGGATAGCTCATGGGTGCAATGGTGATCAAAACAGAAGACACAGTTTTCCTTATAAAAGGGAATTTCATGGAGAAAGAGGAGGAAATAACTGAATGTTTTAACAAAAACATGCCTTTTACTGATCTCAGTTGATCCCAGCAAACATTTTCTATTAGACGAAAAATGTTTCCTATGATTTTTTTATTTATTTAAAGCAGTATTGCTATTCAGGAGAAAATAAATAAATTAAATCAGTCATTTGGGCAGTTCAGTTCAGTGTGTGGTCTCATTTTGTATGAATATTTGAATATCTGGTATTGGCTACTTCCAGGAACACTGGAGAATGCCATAAATTTGTGAATGCAAATAAATGCACTTGAATATACTTTTCTTCAAGAAAGATTTTACCTAATGTGAAAATAAGGATTAAAAAAAAAATTGCTCTGAACATTGTAAGTATAAAGGGTAATGGGGAACCAGGACAATAACTCATTTTGCCTACCTTCATCATATACATTATTACTTAATATTTTACTCCAGAACAGAAGTACCACTGGTATTGAAATGCTCAGAAAACTGATAAAGACCATAATTCTTCATGGAAAAAGTTTATTTATGCTTTCTATATTGAATAAAATAGCATCTGAAAAGATGAAGGAATTGCATTTTGAATCAATGAAGCGTCTATATTCTAAGTGGATTAATCACACTATGGTCTGTCAGATTTATTTCCTATGAACCTAGGTTTTGCAGTTACTACAGTGAAAGCAATGAGGAAATGGGCACTTTAGGTCAGTGTCACAGACAACTGACTATAAGGTATCTTGAAGTATGAGATATGACAGCTGACTCTAAAACAATTATGTATTCATAACTTTGGTGACCTTGATTAATTATTTCATCATTTCCAACTTCTTTTTTCTGTGCAAAGCTCTTGTGAGGATGGTGATTTGTATCATTGTTGACACCTGAGGAAACCATTGCAAACTATCTTTGTGTTACAAGAGGGAAGTACTTACAGAGGAAAGGATTCCTGCATCTCACATGAAATGTGTTGTTTGGGTCTGGGCTCATAAAATCCATGGATACAACCAAGAAAAGAATGTGGGAAAAGAACTGGAATATGTGGGAGAAAATAATAAAGGAGATACTGCTCTGATAAAATTTTAGATGTGTAGCTAAACTTGATTCTGATTTAGTTCAGTGAACCACATGATCTCTAGAAGTTAGTCTTCCCATTTCTACAAGCTTTATGAAATATTTAAATTTTCAATCTTTTAGACCTTACAGAGAAAAAGATTTGCTTGCTACTTCAAGCAATGTCCCTTCTTTGATAATCTTTTATGATCAATGAACTTCACTACTTTTAGTTCATTTTAATCAACTCCTTTTATTTTTATTCAATCTAATGATTGATGGTGCTAAGTCTTTTCCAATATAGAGTTTCCCTCCTTTAATTTTTCCTCTTTCTTTGTGCTTGTTTCTCTCCTGTATTTGATTTCTTTTTAGGTAACTGCAGTTCCTCAGGCCACCTCTGTAGTGAAATCCAGAAACATGATTGCAGCACATGTATCCATATCTGAGCTAGCTTTAACCTCACTAGTTTACTTAAAGATAGGAATGTAATCACTGGTTATATATTTAATAGCAGATGTCTTTGCAACTGCAGTTACACTTTTTTGAGTAGTCAGATTACAGCTATATATCTACCTGTTCTGCAAGCACAACTTTGGCAGCAGCACAGGTTAATAATAGTTTATAGAGGCATAACTCAACAAATAGACAATTTGTAAGGTATAAGAAAGTTTAGGAGTAATTTCAGAAATCTTTTGCAATCTGCATTATGATGGTTGCTGTCAAAGAAAATCAATAGCTTATTGCAAGTGAATGAAAACAAAGTTATAAAAATAATGGATTGAAATGAGACAAATAAAATGAAAACTCAATTCCAATCTCATTGTACTCATGAAGGTCTGATAAAAACATACCAAAATATTGCAGGTTGACGTGTACAGAATAAGATTTCTATAGAGAGAGAAATAAAATTTGACCAGTGATGTGATTCATTATTTTTACTGCAAAATAAGGGTCATATGTCCAAACAATACAAGCAAGCATTGTTTAAGGTAATACATGGAGGAGTGTGTGTGTGTGTATGTATTTACATACAGGAAAAAGTTGTTGTTCCAGGAAGCTATTGATAGACTTTCAAATAGACTGGAGAGACACAAATAGGGGGAAAAGACATCTGCAGCAATGTAAAAGTAAAGTTCAGGGACTGTTTTAGTCAGTCTATTGAAATTATTGTCTTTTTTACATTGTAAACTTTTGCAGTGAAGCTTGGTATTTTCTTTATTGTACCACTGACTGTGTAGTGCACAGTTTTTCTAGAAATAGTCATGCACTAAAATACATAAAACTTGCTGAGAATTCCTGCGTGCTCTGGAACTGGAATGCATCATGTGTATATTCTTTGTCCAAATAATTCAGGGGGAAAAAAACCAAACAAACAAACAAAAAAAACCCAACAGAAATTCAACAGATAAAGTGTATCAGCTTGATTGTATCTTCATATGCAAATTACAGTTGTTTTGATAGAAAGAAGATAAGTTGACCTTTCCAGTGTTTCTTAGGCCCTTCTTTGAGGCTCCTTCTGCAGTGACATTGAAGTTCCTGGGCCTTAGGGCTAGAAATTGTTTCTACATCAGATTTAATATATATTTTCATAGAAATCTCCACTGAGTATTAAAATATACATCACGTAACTACTTCTGTACATCTGCTGAAATATATACTTCCTGGGAAATGCCTTTTGTATTTACCAGAGATAATTATTTTAAAAGTTAAAATAGTCATAATCTTTTTAACCTCATAAAACTCAGACCCTCAAAACTTGTTCTCTTGTATCATGTACCTGTTTAGATAGATGCGGTGTCATTTTTTTAATACATATGGGAAATATATTTGTTTTGAGTTTTTAAGATACAAGTTGCGATTTGAATGTGCAACTTAAAATGATATAAAATAGGAAAGCGTGTTTCATTTTATTCAAAATATTTAGAAATTTTACTGTATAGTAAAGCATTCTATAGGTTGTGTTTTTTAATATTTCTAGGCCAACAGGAGGACTGATTCAAAAGCCACTAGTGTCTTTCCATTGACTTCTGTGGTGTTATTTCATTGGTTCTCTGTATGTTCAGAAAGTGTAAGTTTCAGAAATTTCAAGGTTGGCAAGAAACTCAATAAAGAACAAAGAAACAGAACAGCTTTTCCTAGATGGCATTAGTATGTTTTGCTCAAACTTTATAATCTGGAATTTACAGTGTGTTTTAAATGCTCCCTTAGCTGCTTTACTTACAAAGTATGATATTTCAAATATTTATGTTTACAGATATTTTTGGGTTTTCTGTATGCAAGAGTGCTAGTGAGGTGACAGAGTAATAACAGTGTGACTATGTGGCAGGAATGAGTTTTGAGTTCTTTTTAAAGGAAATATATAGAACTAGACAATATACAAATAAACTGAGATGATATGCAATGTATGTAATATGCTGAATGGGATTTAATACCTTATATAAAAAGTAGAAGTAAATTTTGAACGATATGGTGTAAAAGTCTGACTGAACCTGTTATTAAGTTGGAGAAGTTATAAGGAGAAATGGGTCAAGTTAGAAACTGTTGTGGAGCTTCTTTAGGTCTTCATTCTAAGTTGTTGATCTATTTCGTACTTTCAAGTTACGAACATCAGCATTTAGACACTTAAAGAATTTTTTATATAAACTGAAAAGTATATTAAAAAAAGTAAATATCATGTTTTCTTTGTAGTGCAGGTAAAAGTATTAAAGATTCAGCAGAAATTATGTACAGAAGAGCATTGAGGAGGGTCCTGGAAATGATAGGTTTAGTGGATGCATCTGACTCATCTATAATATTTATTTGAAAAGGATTAGCCAAGTCAAGGAACTTCCTGGTTGATATTAACAAAATTTAAGTGGAAATTAGTAATTATCACTTTTTAATACTGTTACATTAAAGTCTTTACATGTGAATGTTACCATAACAAATTTAATGTCCTTTTGCTTGTGGTTCCTATATATTCCACTATAGAGTATGACCACTACTGAAGCAAAGTTGCATAAGTAATGTTAAGGGTGACCCTTAATTTGGCTTAAAAGACTAACAATTTTAGGCTTTACTTGGAGGGAGAAAATTCTGGGTTTGTTCTCAGATATTCAGACCTGAAGACTTGTATGGCTCAGTACCTCAATAAGAACATTTTGCAACATTTTGGGCACTCAGAGTGATTTACCTCTGGAATGGACTGAGAAAAAGGTCCTGTGATGCAGAGATGACGCAAGGACATCCATTATATTGACTGGAGATGCTAAATATAATACAGCACTTGCTTCGCTATGTCCCTGTAAACTAATCTGCATTCAAGTGTACTAGATTTAAGTGTGGTAATTATCTGAATATTTTCTCAGTAGTGTCTTATTATTGAAGTAGAGCTTCAGTTAATATGCTTAGAAGAGTTTTTGTATTTTTGAGTTTATCTTGACATGTGTAATTACTTTCTGTGATATCAGAGTCCTAAAGAATTTTGCACCAAATGGATTTGAGGTTTATATGTAACTGTAATCCTGAAGTTAGTGCCCCATCTAATCATAACAAGTTTTCTCAAGGAGTTCCTACATTGATACTGTTTATTTGAGATAACGTTAATAGTACTTGTCTTTGATAGTTCAAAGAACCAGTCATAGTTGAATAATTGCTTATGGAGGGAGAGAACAATTCAGAGAACCCAGGGTTGAGAAAATGAGAGGTATATTTAATCAAGAGTCATATATTCTACTAACATAGTTTCTTAAGGACAAAACACAACAGAAGCCTTCCATTGATATTGAATTCAAATATTAGACCACATCTGCTATATATAAGCATTATCTATCACTATTAGAATGCTTCTGAATGACTTCAAAAGAGGTGTCATATGTTCTCTTTTATCATTTAATCAAGATAAGGAGCCAGTAAACATGACTGATTTTAGATATCTCTTAAGTATCATATTATGAAATTTGTATTTCCCTTCACAAATATAAGATAAATGATAAACCACCAATGGTGATTTCTTTCTTTTGAAACTTCTGTAGTATTTCAGAATGTTTAACATTGTTAAATGAATGCTAAAATTATAATAGTAACATTCACATTTAAGGACTTTAGTGTCACGGTATTAAAAAGCGATAATTACTAATTTCCAAGAGTTAATACAGACAATTAGATTACCTTAACGCAATTCTTTTGTAGTTGCTGGTAGGTTTTTGGAAGAAAGTACAGAAATTTGAAGGATAAAGAATACAAATAATTTTAAAGTACTTTTACGTTTTAGAAATCAGAATGTTTAGATTGCCTTTGAAAATATTAGCAAAGGAATTAGTAGGCTAAAATAATCAGTAGCTGGTTTATTTGATGCTCTGGAATATTTGTTTGGTAGGCAACATACAATTAAATTGGTTTTATTCCACTGAAAAACCAAGTCACACCAAGGTATGAGACAAGGAGTAATTGTTTAAATGTAAAGATAGTATCTAAGTCCTAGCAAGTAGAGAGGGGAACCTGGAATGTCTGTATTGTCAGGGCCAACAGAAGTGATCAATTACAGGATATGGCATACTAAACTCCCATCTGAGACCTAAAGATCTGACCTTTCACCCTGCCTACAAATTTGCACCCTTATGAATACTACTAGGAACCTACTAGTTATTTAGGCATGGAAATTAAGAGGTGTGGTAAATTCATATTTGAAAAACTGTTGGCTTAAACTGCATGGTCCAGAAAATATGTCCCACAAACTAAGTATCTCTAATGAACCTTATAGAGATAGAAATCTGGTGAAGTTGAAGGCTGATGATTAAATTCAGAGATTAGAAATTGGAAAGTCTTCCCATTTCATGCATATAACTGAAAAACAGAACAGGAGTTTGTGGTGTTAAGTTAGACCATAGATATATTCAATCTGAGCTATAAAAAAAAAAACCCAAAATATACTACCATGGTATCTTTACTCATTATAACAGTAAATATTTGAGAATCCTTATAAATTAATCTTCCGTTTAAACATAGTTAAATTACATACCCCAGATTAGTCACAAAAGAGTAAACTACCTCTTTTAAGATCTTTTCTTTAGTGTCTTGGTTTCTATACTTATGTAAATTGTAAAAAATACAAAACCAGAATTTATAAAATAAAATAAAATATAATATAATTATATTGTCTCCCTTGTTTGGTTTTCTGTCTGTTTTTTTTCTTTTTTGTTTTTGTTTTTGTTTTGGTTTTTTTTTTGCTTTCTTTTATGTTTGTTTGTTTATTGTTTGGGGTTTTTTTTTGTCTTTGTTTTGTGTGTGTTTTTGTTTTGTCTTCTTCAGCCATATACGTAAAGAATTATTTATAAATGTCATTAAGGGTCATGCATATAATTTCTTTATATAATCAAATGAATACACACATTTAGCCATTTGAATACAAGGTGCTTGCTGACTTATCTTGTGTTGGCATTATTATTGCTTCTCTGTAGATTATGAATCAAAATCTTCATTAAGTCTTTTGTGATGCAAAATTCTAACATCCACCTGTAAATGTATTGAGATGAATTTTACTGCCAAATCTTTTTGTTACTGTCCTTCCTATACAGACACAAATGGATAAAGGCTTTGAAGATGCACAGTGATTTTCACATACACTGTTAAGTTTCCTACCCTGAGAAAGTATAAATTTAAATTAATAAATGTGAATATTAAGTTTAAAGATTTTTTTTTGTTTTTAACCTCAATAACATTCTTATCCAGAGCACTTGAATTTTGATGTTTTCTTACATTTGATCAAGTACTGTCAATGCAATTCTGCAAATAAACCTGGATTATGTCCTGGCTTTAGTAGTTTATAAAAATGCTGAAATTTGCCTCAATGATGTAATGTTTACACTTCTACTCTTAATTATACAGATGAAAACTGGAAAAAACTATTGTGGCTGAACATGCAGTTAACAGGTAGCTCATTTTGAGTTTATCGAAACTAAAATTGTGGAGAAAGAAGTGCAGTTATAAGGCAAATGTTCTCTAAGACATATTATGTTACAGTGGCACTGTGTATATGTGAGTATGTCAAAATAAAATGAAAGAGGAAAGCCAGCTGAGAATTTGTTGTTAAAATACATTAAATTTTTTTGAAGAGAAAGATGAAGTATCCACCAGAAGTGTTAGTCATCTTAGATCTTTATTGTAAAGATTATAGCTTTGTAGCAGTAATGGTAGTGCCTCCTTTAGAGAAGGAATAAAATTTGGCTTTGATGTCATGAAGTATTTTCCAGTAGTCTTTTTTCAGAAAAATTATTTAGACAATATTACAATTCAAAGTAATGGTAAAACAAGAAATATAATAAAGAGATTGAGAGTAAGAATTATAGCAGTTTGTCTCTGAATGAAGTCTCTGGTTTATTTTGCAAATGTTCTCCCTTGACTCTTGCTGTAATACTTAAAGGCAAGAAGCCTGCAGTGTTGTACACTGGTTTATAGTGATGTTCTGGAGAGACTGCACAATGTTAAAAGAAAAGAGAGACAGAAGAGATACAGTACAGAAAATAAACCATCTTTACTACATTCACATTGTATGTTTGTTGTACACCATGCAGGTGGTAGCCTACCTTTCTTCCTTCATAACTGATACACTTGGTTTTCTCAAGCCATTTTCCACATGTGACACCACAAAAGTTTGTCTTTCTAAAGAAAATAGAAAATTTCCTAGATAAGCTGTACCAACATTGCCTGTAACGGTTGTATAAGACCTTTGTAAATGATTGCATTAGTAATGAAACTTAAAAGAAAAACTTGTTTGTGAAATGTATATTATAGATGTGGATGGTGTAGAACATTTGAAAAAAATATATTACTAAGATAGTGAAAAGTGCTTGAGCTTTGACAACTGAAGTTTTTTATATTATTATTATTATTGTTATCTTCCATTGGACATCAGGATGAAGTTGGATCCCTCAAAAGGTGTTAAATAGAGAAATGTGAGGTACTAATTAATATCTCAGCAATTATTTGCTTAATTACATGGCTGAGTTCTACCTGGTAATCTCAAATAATCCAGTGATTACTGGGTAGTCATAAACACAACCATTTCAGTAATTTATCTGTGGTCTCTCATTGGACCCTGGGCCAATGATGATAAATAAAAGTCCATCAAGTTACTCGATGATAAATCAAAGTCCAATCCCTATTCTAATTAGTGAAATTTATACTCTCAGTACTCCATATTTATAAGAAGTAGCAAGAGGAGGATGATATTTTCTTCCTTTAGAATGATTTTCACACTTTTAGGTCTAGAATAAATATTTCTGTTATATACAATCTAGAAATAGGTATTTGTATTACTAGAAGTCAAGTTCAAACCTATGTTCATTTTGTAGACAGTCTTTCTGGTTAGCTTCCCAAATCATTCAGATTTGGAGAATGTATTTGTTTTCCATTTTTATAGGGACCCTCAACATCTGTAACTGTGAATTGCAATTTATATCCAGAAGGATATTGCAGTAAATACTGCAAGGCCTAAAAGAATTTGAAAATTTTTAAAAATGCCTTGTCCTCAAGGTGTACTGAATTAATTTAAGAAGGAGAAATGGAAACATGAACTGTGTTTTCTGGACACAGATGTCATCTAGCTTTATATCTCATGTTATTTGGCCCTCCCTAGTATAGCAGAACAAAATTCCTCAAGTTTGACATATTGACACAAGGTAGAAAGGTTGAAAACTAACTAATTTTCAGCTATTTGTTTTTTATACTTGCAAGGTGTCCAGGTTTTTTTTGTGTCTAAAATTCATACAATAGTTTAAAAAAGCAGTAATAGTATCTTAAGTAAGTATAAAAATGACAGCCCTCTCAGGAGAACTTGGATTTTATAGACTTTTTTGTTTTGTTTTTTTCCCTTTCTATACATCATTGCAAGTTTGGCAGGCCACCTGAGGTCCCTCAAGTGGAGAATGCTTCACTGTGAAATACATAATAGCTTACAGAAAGGAGTAACAGCTTGCACACACAACAAAACATAGCCATGATTGAAAACCTTTTGAGTAAATGCATTCTGAAGTACAACAGATTGGAGCTCATTATTCAGGGTTTTATTCCAATATTATGACTCTGAAGTCACTGAAGTTAACATTAGACTTCTATTAGTGTAAGGGGATAATGAATTAAAGCCACTGTTTTAAAAGCACAGCTCCAATGATTCATCCAGAGAAATATAATAAAAAAAAAAAAAAAAAAAGAGGAATTGTTCTTGCTTTCTTACTTTAAACCCTACAAATTATTTAGCTAATCACAGTTCAAAAGTATCACAGCAGTGCACTCCCAGACAGTATCATAATCAGGTTACATTTCTGCATTGCTTTGTAAAATAAATAAACCAAAAGGTAATAATTAGTTAAACATAAATCATGAAAGAGCTTTACAAATCTCCAGGATAGATTCATCCAACTTCATAAAATCAAGCTTTTAAAAAATGGTAAAACTACACAACTGAATTCACCTGAAGCTCTAAGTAAAAGAGGAAGGGAAAATTGAAGAGATAAACATGTTTAGAAAATGTAAGAGGACTTCCATTCTCATACTTTCTGTAGAGTGAAATGTGGGAGCTTTAATAAATCTAAACTGAGAAGAGTTCTGGTTTTTAGTGTTCTATCAAAACAGGATTTCCAGGACAGGACTGTAATACTTTTGTGAAAAAGCACATTTTCAAATAATTAATTCTGCTTTTTCTGTTTGTGTACATATGCCTTCTTAGAATTTTTTTTTTTACAAATACACATAAGATGCAACTTATTGCAGAAGACCAGACAAACTGGTGGTGTGGACCAGCACAGGCTATACTGAAGCTTAAAAAAAAGATACTAGGATAGTGTTAAAGCAATACCTAAGGATAAGTTTCTTATATCTGTTTTATCAGTCTAACAACATATGACTTCAATCACCCTGATATTTGTTGGAAAAGCCACACAGCTGAGCATACTCAGTCCAGAAGGCTCTTGCAGTACATTGATGATAGCTTTTTGACACAAGTGGTGGAAGAGCCAACAAGGAGAGGTGTGCTACTGGACATTGTATTAACGAATAAAGAAGGTCTAGTCAGGGAAGTGAAGGTGGGGGACAGTCTTGGTAGTAGTGATTGTGTTATAGTAGAGTTTAGTATCGTATGAGAAAGAAGCAGGACAATATGTAAGATTGCAACACCAAACTTCAAGGGATAACTTTGTCCTCTTCAAAGACCTACTTGGAAGAGTCCCTTGGGCTAAGACTCTAGAAGGTAAGGGGGCCGAGGAGAGATGGTTTATATTCAAATACCACTTCCTCCAAGCTCAAGACAGGTGTATTTCTTTGAGTGAAAAATCAAGTAGAGGAGACAGGAGAGCAGCATGAATGAGTGATGTGCCCTTGTGGACAAGAAAAATGATGGTACCCTTCAGTGCAGTCTTCAAAAAAGTCAAGAAGGAAGACTCTGGAAATTACAGAGCAGTCAGCCTCACCTCCACTCCTTGAAAAGTGATGGAGCAGCTCATTCTAGGGGTCATATCTCAGTACATGGAAGAAAAGAAGGTTATCAAGAGTAGCCAGAATGGATTTACTAAAGTGAAGTCATGTTTAGCTAATCTGATAGACTTCTACAATGGTGTGACTGAATGGGTAGATTCAGGGAGAGGAGTGGATGCTGTCTACCTTGACTTCAGCATGGCTTTTGACACTGTCTCCCATATCCTCATGGGTAAGCTCAGGAAGTGTGGATTAGAAGAGAGGATAGTGCAATGGGTTGAGAACTTACTAAGCAATAAAACTCAGAGGGTTGTGATCAGTGATGCAGAGTCCAGTTGGTGACCTGTATCTAGTGGTGTTCCCCAGTGCAGGGGGTCTTAGTACTGGGTCCAGTCTTATTCAACATCTTCATCTGTGACCTGGATGAAGGGACAGAGTGTAACTTCAGCAATCTTGCTGATGATACAAAACTGGGAGGAGTGGCAGATACACTGAAAGGCTGTGCTGACATCCAGTGACATCTGAACAGACTGAAGATCTGGGCAAAGGCAAACCCAATGAAGTTCAACAAGGATAAGTGTAGAGACCTATACCTGGGAGGAATAATGCCATGTGCCAGTACAGGTTAGGGGTTGACCTACTGCTTAGATCTGGAGTAATATTCATAGAGATTTGAAGCATTTTCATTTAATGTAGGTTGGTTTAATTAATACAGTGTAGTTTATTCTTGAAACATGGAGTCTTTATATCTATTGTATCATACTTTTAAAGTATTTACTTGAGAATTACTCTTAGGAATTCAGATCCTCACCGTTATTTAGATTATTTCCCATGGATTTTATTAAAAATAAAAATAAAAATAAAAAAAAAAAAAAAGAGAGATAGAGATATGAAGAAGAGATAATTTGTACTTTATATTGCCAGATGTTGGGAGCAGGGAGAGGAAGCTATTATATCTTCTTTGTATTTTAACATTTTTCTGTGTTTTGAGCACACGGAGCAAAGAAAATCAAAAACTATACAAGGGCTGAGACAAAACTTAAGAGAAAAGTTTTATGATTGCTATGAAATGTTACTAAACTTGATATGAGGAAAGTAATATTTGACATATATATTTTTTTATAAATTCATGGAACCTTCCATAAAATTCAGATTGAAGTTCTCATTGCAAAGGTATAATGAGACACAGGGCAGGATGAAAGGACAGGGTGGACACAGAAATATTTGCTGCCAATCTAAGTTATATTTCATTGGTCTATTTGGTCTGTCTGGGATGGAGTTAATTTTCTCATAGCAGCCTTCATAGTACTGTGCTTTGTGTTGGAAGAGAGAAAGTGTTGATAACACATCAGTGTTTTGTCTATTTCAAAGCAGTGCTCATGCACCATCAAGGTTGTCCTACCAACATCCTCCCCCCTCCCCAGTCCAAAAGGCCAGTACACTGGTAGTAGGCAAGAGCCTGGGAGGGGACAAAGCCAGGATAGATAAACCAAACTGACCAAAAGGATATTCCATATTATATGGTGTCTGCTCAGCAGTAAAAAATGAAAGAAAATAAGGGAGGCATGGAGAAGGATTTACTACAGTGTTTGTCTTGTGGTGCAACTGCTACACATACTGAAGCCCTGTTTCCTGGGAAGTGGCCAAACATTGCCTACTGATGGGAAGGACAGAAGAAATCTTTTATTTTATTTGTTTTCTGTGTGCAGCCTCTGATTTTTTTTTTTTTTTTTTTTTTTTTTTTTATAAAACTGCTTTTGTCCTGACCCAGTAGTTGTTTTTCATCTTACTTCTCCCTCCCTGTCTGGCTACCCACCACAAAAGATAATTCTAAAAACATTATAGAATAAAGTTTTAGGTCAGAATCAAACAAAATAATCCTCTTGTAGAATCAGTTGTTGTACAGTTTTATTCTGAATTAATACAAAGTTATTTTTATATGAAACATTTAAAACTAAATGTGAAAGGTATTTATTTATTTATTTAATCTATTCCATTAAGTTAATTACAATGATATGTTAAAGGTTGCTTTTCATTGTTTCTGTTTCATTGATTTGAAACTTCTGAGGCTTGAAATGTAGCTAAAGGAATCCTTGAAAAGTAAACAAAGGAAAAATACATATGCAGAAGAGAAAAATCAATCCATAGAATCAATCCATCCCCATCAATCCCCAACTAAACCCAAATCCCTTGAAGACAAAAAGGTACAGGAGAATAAAGTGGTGGATTGAATATATTCTAGTGTGTTCAGTGACTAAAGGAGATAAGGATGGGAGAACAGCCTTTTTTTTTCATGCCCAAATTTTAAAAATTGGAGCTGTTTCACAGAGGTTGGGAAAAGGTATAGTGGAAAATAAGAAGTCTATGTGAGCTATAACCAGATGTTTAAGTTATTTTTTCAGTGCTATCAAGGTTTAGAGGCTGGGTCATCCACTACTCTCTACTAAGCCAAAAGGGGGAAGAGAAGGGAATACCAAAGGGGAAGAGAAAGGGAATAAAGAAGAGATACTTTGGGATTGGGATGGAAAACTAAAACAACTTTAATAAAAATGGTAACAGTAAAAAGAAATATATACACAACCCAAGATCAAACCCAACCACCCTGATGGCAATGACATCCCTGTCACTACTGATGCTATAGAGCAGGCACTGGGGAGGTCCCAGCCTGGACTCATTGGTAGATGTGATCCAGATTGAAGAGCTGGATCCTGGAACATAAGGATTTGGAATGAAGGCAAAATGGACAGAGTCCTTCTTGCACACTGGTCATAGAAAAAGAGAGCTTCACCCTTGTGATTCCTCAGCTTTATACTGAGTATGTTGTATATGGGATGGCATACCTTGCTGGTCAGTTTAATGTCACCTGTCCTGTCCAGTCACCACCACAGGTGTGGCTTTTTACTTTCTGCATCCTCCAATGTGGTACACAAGATTTAGTGATGACCTTGGTCTGCATCGGAGCAAGTATAAGCAAGAACTTTTGTGCATACCGATCCTTGGTAGTAACTATAAACATTGAGCGTTAGTTCACTGCTAGAAGCAGATACTGTCTGCAAAAACATTCTGCTAACTTCAGAAAATGCAGTTAGCTAGAAGAGACTTAACTGAACAGTAAAATCACTGAGCAGAATTAAGATTCTATTCTAACTCAAACCAGGACAAACGTTCAGATTTTGTTTTAATGCATCTCTTTGTTGCATGCTGTATACATTGCCCCACATTCAATGGCAGAAGTCTTTCTCGGTGAAAGATTTGTTTAAGTACATCGTCTTCTTTGACTTATATGTTGCATATACATTACCTTTTTCTTGTAGCATGGAAAACAGCAAACACATCTACAAACAATGATGTAAAGTAACCTAGAAAGCTGATTCTTATTCAAGTTGTATTTTGGCAAGAGGTCTTACCTACTCACCTGCAGGGTTATTTAGTCAGAAAAACAGTCATCTTTGAAAGGTGATTGATGTGTATATTACTAAAGTCGTAACTGTTGTTCATACAGCTGTGTCATTAGCATCTACTGGCTGCCTTTCTTCATTGTCCAATATTCTCTGACCAAAAGTACAGTGGAAGCTGTCCACCTTTTAAATACATGATGGATGTTCCATAAATATGTTAGCATAGATGAATCAACAGCTGTTAGGCAAAAAATGAGATAACCATTTATTTCATACACCAGGCAGTTGTCAAGAAATATTAATATCCTTTAGACAATAGAAGAGTGCAAAACAGCTGCTGAAAGGTCTATGACAAGCAGATGGCAATAGCAGTGGAGTCAAGCTGGTATTAACTTCACTACCTTGATACTATTCCTCATTGCATTCCTTGGGAAGGACTTGACTAGAAAATGAGTTTAAAACCAAACTTTCTCCTTTACAGCAACAACATATGACTGCCTACCCTAAATGTCTATATGCTTTTTCAGTCAGGTACTGTGCATGAATAGAATGAGTGGACCAGTACTGGTATCAGGCAGGAAGTGGTTGAAAATTCAGTTCATCACTCATGCTGCTAGACTTCTTAAGGTCTATGTTTTTGGAGAGTAAACATATATGTTTTGTTATTTTGAAATAAATATTCTTTATCTGGTTCTTGGGTGGTTTTTATTGTTGTGCTTTTTTGTGTATGTGGTTTTTTGGGGTTTGTTTGTTTGTTTATTTGTTTTGTGAGTTTTGTTTGATTTGGGGTTTGGGGTTTTTTTGGTCTTTTTTTTACAAAATGTTGGCTGTTGTATTTCCAGAGCAGTATGAAAACATACTTTTCAGTGTAAGAACTAGTCCTTTTCTGAACCCTGAGGGTTTGAAGCTGATATATGTTAAAGAAGATCTTATTAGCATGCAACATTTGTTGCTGATGGTTCATTGACCAGCTTTCATTCTCCATAAAAATATAATGCCATATCCTACAGTAATTTTCATTTACTCCCCAGGTAAATTTTGAATGATCTCTGTAAAACCAATTTGAATAACATCTGTTTCTGCTCCTGGTTTAGCTGGATACTGAATGAAAGACTGAAGAAATTTAAAGCGTAACACCAAAATTCATTTTCTAACAGTTGTTTCGTTTGTCTGGAATCAGCAATCATGTTTTGTAGTTAACATGTAGCCATAGAGATTCTACAGTTTATAATCCACTGAAATATTAGATAGTGATTCCAGTCTTTGAGAAAAATGAGTGTTACAAATTCCAACAACAGCACAAGCAGATACTTCAGATTACCTGTCAGTGTTCATAGGTTAGGTGTTGACCACTTGCATTTCCAAAGGTTAAATAAGAGGCTCAAAGGAACGAACTTCTGTAGTTGAATCATAGAATCACAGAATGACAGGTTGGAAGGAAACTCAAGGATTGCCTGGTCCAACTTTTCTTGCAAAAGCTTCTTGTCTAACTTTTGCTAGCTAAAATGGCCCAGCACCCTGTCCAGCTTAATCTTAGTGTCCAATGTTAGGGAATTCACTATTTAACTGGTAAGATTGTTTCAATGGCTGATTGTTCTAATTTTGAAAATTTTTCCTTTTGTGTCCAATCAGAATGTCCCCAGGAGTAACTTGTACCAATTACCTCTTGTCTTTTCCATGTGACTCCTTCTAAAAAGAGACTCTCCATCTTCTCTGTTGCCACCCTTTAAACACCAGGACATGGTGATAAGGTTTCTCCCATGTCTTCTTTTCTCAAGGCTGAACAAACCCAATTCTCTCATGATTTCCCCCTATTGGAGACTTCCCAGTCCTTTTATCATCTCTGTGGCCCTTCTACGGACTCTCTTCAACTTATCCACATATTTTTTGTATAGAGGGTGTTAAAACTGAAACACAGTATTCCACGCATGGCCTAACAAGCTCTGAGTGGGATAATGACTTCTTTATTGCTGCTGGTGATGCCCTTGTAGATGCAAACCAGCATTCTGTTGTCTATCTTTGCCACAGAAGCACACTGTTCTCTCATCTTGAAATTGTCTACTGGGCACCCCATGTTCCTTTCCACAGAGATATTCCCCAGCCAGGTAGAACCTAGCCTGTGCTGCACTCCTGGATTATGTTTTCCCACATGTAAGACCTTATATTTGTCCCTGTTGGACTTCATATGGTTCTTGTTAGTCCACTTTTCTAACCTATCCAGGTCTTCCTGCAGGGTGGCTCTCCCTTCTGAAGTTTCTACTGCCCCACTCAGAATCACAGAATGATAGTGGTTGGAAGGGACCTCTGGAGATCATCTAGTCCAACCTCTCTGACCAATCGAGTCCTTGGTTTGGTATCATCAGCAAACTCATCAGGGTACACTTGATTCCATCATCCAGATCACTTATGCAGATATTAAACAATGTTAATTGTCCTGGAGGACCCCATATGTGACAGGTTGCCAGTTTGAAAAAGAGCTATTTACCATCACCCTCTGGGTGTGGCCTGTCAGACATTTCCTCACCCACCAAAGAGATAATTTGTTTAGACTGTAACTCTACAATTTCTCTAAGAGGAGTCTGTGGGAAACCATATCAAAAGCCCTGGAGAAATCCAGGCAGGCAATGTCCACCACTCAGACCACATCAACTGAACATGTTACTTTGTCGTAGAAGGCAATGAGGTTTAACAAGAATGATATACCCTCTGTGCTGGCTTTTCCCAATCACATGCTTCATTTGATTTGTGAGAATTCATTTCTTAACTTTCCCAGGGACTGAAGCTAGACTGATGGGCCTATAATTTTCTGGATCCTTCTTTAAGCCCTTCTTGTAGATAAGGGTAATATTAGTTGTATTAGTCCTCTGGGACATGCCCCTGGTCTCCATGACTTTGCAAAGATTATGGACAGCAGCGTTGAAAAGATATCAGCCAGCTTTCTTAACACCCTCAGGTGGAAAACGCCTAGGCCCATCAGTTTATAGGGGTCAAACTCCTGTTAACAGTTCACATACCAACTCTTCCTGCATTGTCTTTTCAGCATTGTTCATGACTTATTTATCTTTCTTTTTTCATAGCAGGCCAATGTTTTCCTTCTATTTCTGCCTGTTGTTTATGAACCTGAAGACCCTTTTCTTGTAGTTTTTGACATCTCTGGCCAATTTCTGTTTCAGCTCAGCTTTTGTTTTTCTAATTGCATCTCTGCACACTCTCCTCTTTCTGCTATGCTTCTCTTTGGTTTTGAGTAGGCTCAAAAGCTCAGAGTTAAGCCAAGGGGGGCTTTTTCTCTGCTTAATTCCCTTAACCTTTAAAGGGGATGAACTAGTTTTGTGCTTCCAGGAAAGCATTTGTCTCCATTTAAGGCTCAGGGCAAGCACACATAAAAAAATTCCTCTACACATTTCAGGAACTTGATGGATGACATGTGAGATGCTCTGTTGTTCTTCTAACAAATGTCTGAGTAGTTGAAGTCACCCATACGAACCAGTTTCTGTTGATCCAAAGCTTGATTAAGTGACCCAAATATTGCTTCATTGGTCTTACTGTCTTTGTTTGGAGGCTGTTAGCAGATGTCTACTGTAAGATCCCCCTTGGAGATTACCCTCTTATCGTGACGTAGAGGTATTCAATAGGGCTTCCACAATCATTAGTTAACTAATAATTAGTTAACTTCTATGCATTCAAGGTCCTCCCTTAGCTTAGAACATAACTCCTCCAACTCTTCTTCCCTGTCTGTCTGTACAAAACAGGCTGTAGCCACGCATTACAATCCTCCGGTCATGTGAGTTGTCCCACTATGTTTCAGTTATTCCCATGATATCATAACTTTCTGACTGAACATGGAACTGAAGTTCCACCTCTTTATTCCCCAGGCTGCATGCATTGGTATACATACACTTGAGGTGGTAGGCAGCTAAGGAACATTAGTCACTGCTCTGGTTGATTTGACTTATTACCCAGGTGGTTGCAATGGCATGAGTGTTACTACCTCGGACACCACCTTCTGAGTCCTTCAATTTAAAACCCTCCTGACCAAGTTGGCCAGCCTGCTATCTCTTCTAGACATGTGGATTCCATCACTCCCTAGGTGCTATAGTCATTGAATAACATTCTATTGTCATAATAGCCAAAACCCTCATGATGGCATCAGCACAGAGCCAGAAGTTGGTTTGCATTATACATCTCTTTCTGAATTCACCTTTTCCTCTAATTGGTAAAATAAAAGAAAAGATAACTTGGGCACCTATACTCTTCACTTGCGCCTTCAGGGCTTTGTAGCCTTTCTGGATGCTGCCCAGGTTCTTCTTTCTTGCAGCGTCATTCATAACCACATGAAGGTACAACAATGGATAATAGTCTCTGTTCTTGACAATTTGTGGTATCCTCTCAGCAACATCTTGGACCTTAGCTCCTAGAAGGCAGCATACCTCTTGTGACTCACTGTCAGGCCAGAAGATGGGCACCTCAGTGCCCCTCAACAGTCACCCACTGTGAGCACTTGTTTCTTCATTTTGCAGCATTCATTGTGTGATGTTGGTACAGTTTTTCCTTCCAGACCTTGCTTATACATCAGTATGAATTACTTCCTAGAAAACATTTAGCCATCATTCTATGTTTCTGTCAGAAGTTTTAATCATATTTCAGGATTTTAAATTACCACATTAAATTTGCTTTTATTTATTCCAACAAGTTGCATTTAAATATCTCATTTAAATATCATTTAGTCAATAAAATCAGCTTGTAATAGAAAATTAATAATTTGGATACTAGAATTAAAAAAACAAAAAACAAAAACAAAAATAAAACAAACAAACAAAAAACAACAAAAAAACCTAGCTGGTTGAAACTTCCTGTATGTGGAAAACATGCAAAATAAGGTCATAGGGCTGACATTCTTACATTATTTAATATTTTGTTCTCCCAATAGCACAGCAAATATCAGCAAAGCTATTAAGTAATTACATATAGGTATAAGAATGTTTTTGGGATAAATTACTGGGGGACAACTCACTTATGTAAGCATGCATGCAGTATTGTTTTATATATCCTAGGATGTCTGAGGTGCTTTCATAGGATTTTAATATGATTTGACTCTACACAAAGCCTTATGGTCTTCTGAATCATCAGTAAATATCAAAATGAGTGATCCTTACATGTCTGAAATGCCATTGGATTCTTCTGCTTGAGCACTGAGTTCCACTGTAAAGCGTTGTATAAACTCTGGAAAAAACTGTCTCTGTATTTTAACAAGAACAAAACCCCAAACAAACAACAGACCCAAGACATCATCAAAATTGTGCTTGATACATTTTTAAGATCAATTTTGTTAACACAATTTTTGCCTCTCACATAGTGAGAGAGTAAGTATCTCTAATATTTTCCAGTGCCTAGGGTAGTGTTAAATCAGTAAGTGTCAGTGTTATTTTGCAACAGGATATTGGCTTCATTGCCTTCTTGAAACAAAACATTCACTTGGAAGCTGACACATTTGCAGTGGAATTTATGAATGTACTACTGTATCAAAATTCCTATATAATTCAAGATTCTGTAACCTTCTTTCTGAAATTTCAAACTCTTTAAAAGATGTTACTGGTGAAAACACCAAAATAAAAAAGATTCAGTATGGTTAGATGGCATTTGTGCTCCATTTTGAAATTGCTAATCTGATTCCCTTAAAAACTCTGGTTCCTCTGACAGTCCTTTATAACCGTACATAATTTAATACTCATTCTGTAGCTTCAAATAAAGAAAAAAATTGTTAAGTTCTGAATAACAATAATAATAATAAAAAATCTGTTTCATTAAAGCATATGTTATCTCTGTGGTAACTAATGTGGATGGATTTTATTTCATTTCATATCCATTTAGAGAAGTTGATGTGGGTTGGAAAGATGGTCTTTTGCTCTTGATAATGACTGTCAGTGGCCAAAGTTTTAGTGTGAAAAAAATATCTGTAGGAGTCACATTACAAATATAATTTTTAATTTCCTTGGAATTATTTATGGCTTAGTATCATTTACCTTTCTTACAGGTAAGAGTCCCAGATGGATTTTTGTCCATTCTCTCAATCAATTTTATTTAATGGCCTTTGTTCATATAGGGATATCTTTCTTGTTCTATCATTTTCAAATGAAATACTTTCCTCCTCAGATAAGAAATACAACACTGACACTGCACTCAGAGAACCTTTTGTACATCCACAAGTTCATTATGATATCCATGAGGGCAGCTCCTTGTGTTTGGTTTTAATAACATAGTATTGTCATGATGACAATCTTATTTGGCAAAAAGAAGAAACAACTTTAATCCACAGATTTTTTTATTTTTTTTTTTCCTCCTCCTCAAATCCCACAATCAGTACCGGAGTTGTTCAAATTTTTATTCCATTCTTTACATCTGTATGTAATTTTTCTCTCTCAATTTTGAGAAATACTTGTATGCTGATGACATTGCCTTGCTGTTATCTGATAAGGGGACTAGTGAGATTAACACTATTTTTCACTCTGAGCTAACAGAAAGTAACAAAGTGACTTCATGAAAATGAATTCAGTGCTCAATTTAGATAAGACTTTGGGGATATTGTTCATTCTATGACCTCTGCCAGGGAGGAAGCTTTTTGGATGTATTCAGACAAAAACACACAGTAATACAACAGATTTTACTAAACATTTTGCAATATTAACTTTGGCCTTTTATTTTTTTTTTTCTTTAAACTTTATCTAATAACAAGACAACAACAAAGATGACAGTGCATGTTTACTTACATATTACCCATATAGAGTTAATCTCTTCCAACTTTTAACCCACTGACTTTAGAAGATTTGCAAACCTTTCATACAATTAGAGTTTAATCTCTTTTATGAGTGCTTGTTCCTAAGGCAGTGTTAATGTCAAATCTCACTTACATATTTCCTACATACATGTTTGCACTGAAAAAAAAATGAAAGGGTTATTTTCTGTAGACAGAGCAAACATTGTTATGTAGAACTACACGTGGTTTATTATTTTTGCATGTTGTTTCAATACAAACTGTGTGTAGTAAAAACTGGTAGTAATTTTTTAGAGTAGTAGTCTAACTTGAATTGTAGGTAGACTTGCAATTCCTTTTTTTTGTGTGTGAAATGAAACTTTGAAGATTTAGTGTATTCAGCATCTACCAGGCATTTCTGCTGCAGATTAAAATTTGATAGTATGTGTTAGTAAAAACCTGAAAGTTTTAGAGAATTTAGAAAATTGCTTACAATTTTTCAAGTAATTTTCCATATATGAAAGAGTCAAGCCAAGTCAAGTTTGTACATTAGCTTGAATACTTTCCCAAATGTTATCAAACTGGATTTTGTGGAATATATGGATATATCAATTTAACAGAGAAACTTGATGAAAGACAAGCTTAATTCAGAAAAAAATATTTCCTTTTAAGTTCTACAGTTCTGGGTCTTTTCTGGAGTGTCACTCTTACCCACTTTTGTAGACACAGCCTTCAGTAATCTAAATGACCAAGTGTAAAAAACCCTCAGAAGGTCTAAGAAAAAAAAACAAACAAAAAAACAACTTTCTTTCAAAACTGTATTTGAATTAGGTTTTACTCTTGCATAAAGACTTAAGCAGATTAATTTCTTCACCATGGATGTCATGACATGTGTGAACAGACAGTAGAAACATTACAAGTGCATGTTATTGACCTCTGGGTATTATTAGTCAGTCTAGTCCTTCAGCAAATGCTTTCAATGTATGTCACCTGACAGGCATTAAACTGTTAGTTTATTTGGTCTATTTTGATTATCTTTAATGTAAATGAGTGATTCAGAAAACCTGAGAACTTCTATTTTTTTATGTAGGTGAAGTACTGGGACACAAGTCACAATAAATACCAAGATAAAATTGCCCTTGAATATGTAGAATATCTCACTAAAAAGAACATGAGATAGAAAAATATGTGAAATTACTACAAAGAATATGATGGAAACTATTTATTGCAACTGCATCTATGTTCACTATGCTAGGTATAGAAATTATATGCATATATACATAACAATACGGAATGCAATGTATGTAATGTAAGGATAGCATATTTCAGAAACAGTTTCTAGATAAGTAGATGCAGATTGATAGAAGAAACATGGCAGGAGAACATCAAAGAAATAATTAAACATATCAGAATTGCTGGAAAAACAACTCAAAACACACCAGCTACCAAATTATATAATAGTTTTCTGGTGTTAGAGAAATGTCACTACTAAGATGCACTAACTATTACCCACTCAGTAAAGTGCTACATTTTGTCTTGGACAAAAAGCACAATTCTTCCATCAAACATGGAAATTCACCTTTTTTTTTTTTTTTTTTTTTTTTTCCCTCCCCAGGATGCATTGAAATTTTTAGGTTCATCTAATCCTTCATTCAGCTCAGGGTCTGCTGTTCTATATGCATACCCCTCAGTCTGCCTGCAGAGCCCAAATACACTGGTACCTCTCAGAGGCTATAAGCAAAGAGACAGAACAGATGCCAGAGGGTGTCTGTGAAATAATAAATCAGCAAAAGGTGTTCCAGGCATTCAGAAAAAAGAATGGAAATCAGGTTGCAAATTACATACTTCTAGGAGGAAAACAGCAGAAACAAGGCAAGCTGTTTGTAAGACAATGGGAAGAAACTACTATTTGTTTTTGGCTCCTATGAAACTGAAATTAGTAGAGAGAAGAAAATCAACACTGCCAAAGAGTAAAGTTGCAAGGAGCCTAGCTAAAAATAAATGTAATGTCTCTGAAAAAACTGACCAGAATTAGCCATGAAAACAACTAGATATCCCTTGTGCTTTCCAGGGAAAGCCCAAAGAAACTAAACCTTACTCATACACAGCTATTTTTAATAGAATTCAGGAAAGTCATGTACTTTGGACTGTAGAAATATAGTCAAGCTCTGTGTTTGCTCTTTTGTTGTTTTACTGCTTTCTTCCTATGACTAAAATTAAGGACATTGTTAGTTTATTGAAATCTGCCACTGTTAGATCTCTTCAGGATTTTCTATTGCTGCTTCTGACAATTTTTGTGGATGTAAAATGAATCTGAAATCAAATGGAAAAGTAAAAAATAGAGCTAAAAGAGTTTTTAGATCACCTGAACTGCAGAATCATTTTTTTTAATTAGATACATTTTTTTCCTGTTACTTCACATTTTATTTTATTTTATTTTATTTTATTTTATTTTATTTTATTTTATTTTTATTTTCCCCTCTTGCATCCTGGAAAATACACAGATACAAATCAATTTTAGTTGTTGCTTTACTTCACAGTTTTCAATTTCTTTTCAGTTAATACTTACTATCTTGTATTTAAGAACTGAAGTTCTTTTTGAGGGTGAGGCATGTCTTTCAAAAAAAGCTTACTGAGAGATATCATGAGACAAATCACTCTTATTATTACTTGTAGCACTTTGGAACTAACCGGATATCAAATTAAGACTGCTCAAAGTTGCACAAACACAGAAATAAGCGCTGAACTAAGCTGTATGAAATATGTATGAACTCTGTATGAAATAAAGAGAGAACATACAAATACAAACAGATGGAAATGTATAAATAAGCAGTGCACAAATATTGAACAAGTGCTGGTACATCTGAAGCCTAAATAGTAGAGCTCATTTTTAAGCAGCAGTTTATTTGAAAGAGTAAACTGAGGCATTTGTATACTTAGTAATAGTGAGTTCCTTTACAGTATTAAAAGCACTGCAGTAAAAAACATCATTTTCAAACAGACAAACATTTATTTGAAAAATACCCTGTAGGAGGCCAGTGTCTTGGGTTACATAAAGAGAAATAAATGAGTTATCAGTAAATTAGGTGTACCAGGTTCAGTTGCTACAAAAGATTGAAAATGAAAGTAAGTGGACTGTTTGCAAGCCATAACAGAAAAAAAAAAAAAAAAAAAAAAAAAGAGGAATATTGAAAGAAAAGCAGCATGACTGATATAACTATTAGGAGTGGGTGTAACATATAATGAAAATGTATAATAATTGCTCGCATCAGCTTCTGAGGAATAGTGGGGGGAAAAACCCAACCTAACCTCACCAGTTCATTATGCTTTTTCTCCCTACTTTCTTCAAATCTTGAAATGACTCTTGATCAGATATTTACATGCTACTACCTTTTAACAACTTCCATACAAGCACCAGGACCTGGACATGGCCCAGGAATAAAATATTTAACACTTATTCCAGAGTCACCAATACTTGTGCTTTTTTAAAAAAATAGCAGTAGTTAGTTAGTTTTTGTTTTTTTTTTTTTTTTTTTT